>JANHMN010000001.1:205807088-205827186 GCA_030674055.1 Rhabdomys pumilio | reverse complement strand
TGTGTGTGTGTGTGTGTGTGTGTGTGTGTGTGTGTGTCTGTGTTAGGGTAGAGGGCTGCCTTTTCTCAGCTCCTGAGGGGCTGCTTTATCAGAGGCCAACAATAGGATGCCCACAGCTTAGCTGCATCTTCTAGAGGGTTTGACTCCTTACATGAACCCCTCAGATGTATCTGTCTGTCCTGGGCTTATGTTAGAAACCTATTCAGTCTGCATATGAAAATTGTTGAAGAAGAGTTTTTATTTTAGCAAAACTTTATATGTAGCAGGACTTTTATTTAAACATGGCCACAGAGACATTTTTTTTTGTTTTGATGTATCTATGTACTTATCTGTCTGTCTGTCTGTCTATCATCTACTTAATATATAGATATATACTTTAATACCCAAATACTCAAATTCTTTTTGAACATACATCAGGCTTTAAATAAGGATTAAAACTGCATTTTTGAATCATGAAAGTTTCTGCCAAAATTTAATGTGTTTGAAAAAACAGGTCAAGAGACTCTAGAAGTCAGCATCAGGTTTTCTCATCTGTGGTCAGATCATGGATCACATGTGAGCCTTGTCATGTGTGGAGATCACTGTGCCAGAATCGTGCTGGCTGTGCCTTTAATTTCTCTAGGCAGGGGCACCGCACCCTGGAGGATGGCCGAGTAGCTGTTCCTAATTAGGGCTGTGTTCCAATCCTAATTACTGACGTGATCCAAGCCTGGTTCAGGAGTGTGGTGATCGTCTTTAGACTCTATACCCCAAACTGGCAAAATAACTGCCTAACTTGGTGAAATGAACAAAATGTTCCCTGGTCAATGTTGCACAGACAAAGAAAAAAGTACGGGTTAGTCCTGCTCGTTCATCCATTTGTGTGGCCCGATCGACACAGCAGCTGAACCTGCACAGGCTCCAGGCAGATGAGTGCTAACCCTTTCCTCCTGACCCTGCCCCACCCCTGGACTCATTTGCCACACTCTTAATTCCACCAGCGTTATTTGGTCCATCACCAAAGTATGGACTGGGCTTACTCTCCCTCCTGAGCCACATGGCTAGCCAATTCATTTATACTCACAAGTCTTAGGTTAGAAAGAAACAGCTACTGCCTAGGCATAGGGCAGAGGCTTAGCGCTGGACAGGAGATCTCTGCACACAGAACCTATCCTGGCTAAAGGATGGAAAACTCAGCCCTCATATTATGTATCTGGCCTTCCTAGACTTGGTGAGCTAGTGCCCGTGTGCACATCCTGAGGATCTGAGCCAGTGGAGCCGAAAGACATGTGTAAGCTTCTTCACTATGTCAGTCGAAGCCCATGACCACGTGCCTGTCTGTGTGAGTGTGAGCCCCAGATGTAGCAGGCTTCCTTTGCATGCCTTGAGCTTGTGAGCCAGTCAAGCTGGGGAGGCCACAGTGGACACCAGGTAGGACTCAAGAATGCTGCAAATGGAGGGTATGGGGATTAGGCATGGGCCTGTCTGGATTGAGTCAGTCCAGACTGTGCCTTTTATAGGCAATAGTGCTATTCAAAATACATTTCTGATCTCTCCTTTTAGGCTTGTTCTTGAGCGAAGTGGGCGAGGCCACACAGTTAGAAACAGCACCTATATGTCTATACCAGAGGGCATGTTTGCTGGTTTAGGACCACCCACCTTACTTTCTAGGATGACAACTGGTGATGTTCAAGGCTGCAAATGTTCTTGAAACTTGGATTTCTGGGCCATCCTTATTGGCAACCACACTGCCTATAAATGAGATAAACGTGTAGGATAAATGTGTGAGGAACACACTCCTGGAATTTGGAAGATAGTTGTTACTGAAGCAAAACCTAGCATACCCTGACTGATAGAACTCACAGGACAGTTTCAAATCAATGCTTTCTTTCCCTGCACTAGTCTTCCTTGAGAAGACAATGTTCTTTTTTCTGTGAAAGAGTCATTGAAGTCGCTGGCTGTGTTCCTTTTGATATCTTTTGTGCCAGACTTTACTTTCAGGAGACTAAGAAGTGAACCGTGGTGTAGCACATGCCTTTCTCACCCAATGATCTGTTTTTAATGAGAGCAGAAATGACGAAGGACTCTCATGTTAACTTTAACTGAAAAGTAAGGGGAAAAGCATGAAAACGTGAATACATTCATATAAAATACAAATGAAAAGAGGATACCGGCAGAAAAAGATATTAAAGTTTATGAGAATTAGTTTGAAAAGGAGCTGCAGACCTGAGTATAATAACAAGAACTTTTATTAATTTGCTTGTAGGAATGTAATTTAAAGTTATTTTCTCACTTGTTGATGGGCTGTGTGTCACTCAAAGGTTTCTATTAACCATATTGATACCTCATACCTAATAAATGAATGTATCTCTCTGTTTTAAAAATCCAGTATTTTTTAAGTATGAGTATCGTTTAGGATTGGTAAAACAAACTTGTAAGACAAACACAAACAAAAGATATAGAACTGTGTGTAATCCTGGCCTTCAGAAATCACTCTTGGCTGTTGCTCTCCTGACTTTGGAGATGTAACCTATAACCCCATAGATGTGGCCTATACCTGGTCATAGTTTGTGAGATGGCCCCCTGGAGCTGGCATGATGGTCTTAGAAAATGAGTACTCAGGAGAGGAGTGGATTTAGACAAGATAGTGCATGTGGAGCCTTCAGGACAGAACTAGAGTTCGTAGGGGATCACTTCTCCACGTTCCCCACATGATGGCACAGGGATAAAGTGCTGTCTCAAACCAGACCCATGCCATACAGACACCCCAGTGTCTGCCACTGAACACATTAAATGTTCCTTGTTTAAACCCCCTGCTCTGTGATATTTTGTTCTGGCAGCTCAAGATGACGTGTGTATATGTGTCATGCTTCCACATATAAACAAATGCCTACTGTTTAAAACTTTAGCACAGAGGCACGCTATACAAGGGTGGTTGGCAGATACAAAGGTCAAAACCTTTCCTATCTACTTAACTGGGGTCATTAATGTATTCCAGGGACAAATGATTAAAGCTTAATTACTAAAGCAAGATTTTGCCTTGTAGGTCTCATTTATTTAATAAAAATTAAATTGCTATTGTTTGAAATAAGTAAGCTCTTTGATATAGTATTCCAAAAACCGTCTGTTTTCTTTTGTCTTTGTTTTCATGCTCTGCCCAATCTTTGTCCCTCAGAGTCAGTGACTTTCATCAAGAATGAGTTGAGATTCCTTTGAGTACTTCCACAAACACTGATGGCTTCTGTATCCTTCCGAGTAAACAGTAGGACCATCATCATTGTCCTGATGACTGCATATGGCTCTCTTTGCTCACCTCTGCTTTCTTCTGCCACTGTCTCTCACTTCAGTGGCACAGACATGCTTGATGTTGGCAGAGAAATCAGGCCCTGTACCCCTCCGTCCTTACCCTTGTGCTCCTTGCATTGACTTTCCTCCAAGGAATGGAGGCTGAGCCTGCATCCTGCATCCTTTCCTGCTCAGCACCAGGGCTTCTTTGACCACAACACAGAACATGAAAATCTGCTTGCTTCTCCTTTGTGAGTGCCGATAACTTTGGGGTGCCTGGTCTGTTCTGGTGTTTCTGTCTCCTCACTCAAAGTACAGTGCAGCCTCGTGTCTGATCCTCATTAGGCAAAGTCTGTTAGAATAGGCTCATGCACACTCTCACAAAAATGTTAGCCCAAGGCCCTCTATGTCACCATCATTCTGGGTCTCTGTTTTCTTGCTGTTGTGGTTTCCTTTGTCTCCTCACTGGACACCAAGATGTGGGTTATGTTCCATACTGTCACACAGAAAGGAGCAGTGGATATGTTTTAATAACAAGAGAAAAAACAGAAGCTAAGTGTTAAAGAGAAAGGAATACCTGGTCCTAGCATAGAATTCCAGCGCCTTCCCTGAGCCAGCCTATGGAGCCCCGGAACACACCCTGCACCACACCCAGGGCTACTCTTCTTCACCTTCGATTTCCTCAGGGGTCTTGCAGTTGATGTTTTACCTAAACCTGGAAAAGTGCCATAGGACAGTTTCCATTTCTGCTATATATGTGGTAAATGAGCAAGATCCCATGGCTGAAATGGATCTCTCTTAAGTTTGCATTTCTTTCCCACTGGCTTAGATTATTGATCATTTTGTTGGATATTACACATTTCCTGTGGTAAAATGTTCCACCTTCTAGCCTCCTTGGCACTTCCTGCTCCAGAGTGGTCCGATGGGGCTGCCTGGAGATGGCTGGCTTCTCCTCAGCATTTCTCCCGGGAGTTCTTTATGACTTTGTATTATTTTTACTTATTTGGCTCATTATAGTGACATTTGGTAGCAACGTAAATATTATAAGATTAGCAATGCAACAAATGGTATGCACTTTCATCTGTCATGTGAATTACAAATCTAATTCTTCTACTTCTGATTATCTGCATTTTTTTCTTCTATGGTGGCCTGGTGTATACAAATGTTTTAAATTTACATAAAGCTGCCTTTCCTTTGGGGGTTCTCTCCTTTGGTGTTACATTACCTAGAAAAGGCTTTGCCATGGTTTATTCAGTTATTTGCTCATTTGTTTCTAGTAATTTCAGGGAGTTATTATTATGGTTTGAAAATAAAATGGCCACTACAGATTCAAGAACACTTGCTCTCCAGCTAGTGGGTAGTTCTGGGGAAGCTTTAAGAGGCAGGGCCTCACAAGAGGAAGTGGGTCCACAGGGGCAGCAGGGCTTGAGGGCTGGAGCCCCATCTGCTTCTTGCCTGCTTGCAAAGAGTCCTCCACTTATAGAGCAGAGCTGGTTCAGAAGCCAGGCTGATACTGCAGACTCTAGCTTGCAAGGAGCCAGCCACTCAAGCCACCAGGTCTTCCCCTACCAGGATGGACTGTGCCCCCTCCTGCAGGTCCTGTTGAATATTCTCACAATACAATCCATCCCTCTTCTCTGTCTTCAGAAATTCCTTGTGTCCAGTTAAGAAGGGTTTGATATGTAAAGAAGACATGGTCAGTTCTTCTCTGTCAAGAAATTAGCAAGGAAATGGGCCACAGAGTGAATTAATGGTGGTTATGTGAGTGGGAGGTTAGTAACTCGCTAAGTTGTCTATATTGCTTCCTTTCTATGAGAATGGCAACAAAATTGCCTAGAGTCTGGGCTGGTTTGAGGCCATCTTTATGAAACCAGGGCCATGCAGCTCCTACATACTGCCTGCTGCAGCTGCTGCAATTCAAGTACACCCTCACGTTGCCTCCATGCATGAGACCCTGGGGTAGCAGGAGGCCAAGTGCTTTCACTATTTAAACAGAAAGGATACACATGATTCTAACTTGACCATTCCATGGCCTAATCATTAGTCTTACCAAAGCTCCATTGTTAATAGTTTTATTGAGTTTACATTACTCATGTCAGGTATTGCTAAACAGACACACACACACACACACCTCAAAACCAACCAACCCAAAACCCAGACTAAGACAGAAATGAAAGAGGAAAAAAAGAAAGAAGAAGAAAATAGAAGGGTATTTGCTGCCGGGCCTGTAAATAGTGCCTGCTGCACACAGTCAGGACTGTTTGTTCCAGCATGCTTCTCTGGGTCTGCTGTCAGCTCAAAGGATTTGATTCAAGTGACTGTGCTGTTCTTATATAACTGTCTGCTGTGGTGTCATCCTACTGTGAGATGGTTTGAACTGGATAACTGTATCACATATGAGTCCCTAGCAACACCGAGAGATAGTAGCATATTCACCACCAGCTGTAAAATTCGAGCATGTACAAGGATAAGTCAGCTCCAAGATGGCTGCACTTAAGCCTATGCATCAGAAGAGACTGGAAGCTGGTCACATAAAACAGCTACCCTCTTGCTGTATATACTTGCCAGCTCAGAACTCGACCTTTCATCTGGTTTGCATTTCAATAATAAAAATAAATAAAAGGTGTTTTCTTTTCAGTTCCTTAATTAAAAACCTTACCTCTGACAAATGAGAGAATTGAAACGTTAACACACACACACACACACACACACACACACACACACACACAAGTATGGAGTTGGCCAGAGTCCTGCTAGTCTGGATATTAAGTAGGTATTTCCAAGAAAAATTATTCGTTGCAATGAGTATTAACTCGGACCCCCTACAATCTAGAATGATGATAACCTTCCACACTGGAAATGATGGCTCAGAATTTTTTCATTGTTTTATTACCAAGGATCAAACTGCAGAGGCAGCAGCTGATTGCTGATACCTTTTCTTCCTCTGCTCTGTGTCTTAGTGGGGCAGGCCTGAACCTTCTCCACAGTGGGCACGCTTTCCTGTTTCCTGAACTGGGTTGAATTCTTCCTTAAGAAAGAACTCTCGTAAGAGAAACAGGAGCAACCCTGCTTCCCTCCACCCTCCTTGCCCTTGGTCCTCACACTATACCTCCAGAGGCAGTCACTCTGATTTTGTTAAAATCTGGCTCATTTAGACAAGGAATAAGGCCTTTAGTTACTTTCTAACCAAAATTACACACAGGAAACGTTACACACCAACAAAATCAGTCAAGTTTCTTTGCTTTTGCCTGTAACCAGAGCAACCCCAGCGGTCCCACCTGTTAGCTCACACTGAAAGAAAGGCTTGTCTTACTGGACGGATGAAGTAAATGTCTGATAGATGAACTCTTTCAGGAGGCCATTGGGACGAATGAGGAAGCAATGAAAGCAGCCCTTGGTGTCAAAAGGAATCATTGATTAGAAAACCAGACGATTCTGTGAAGAAATTCTTGGGGTTTCCATGCCCTAGCTGTAAGTGGGACTGCACACCACTAGCATCTCACTTAGACTCTTTCTTCACTTACTATCCCTCTTTGTCCTCTTGGTGACCAGAGTGAGACCAGCAGGTTCTTCTGGACTCAGTGAGATCCGAGTCTTCACCCTCAAGCTACTTCTTCCTCCTTTTCTTCCTCAAAGTCCCATTGCTTCCTAAGTGGTTCCATTGTCCCCAAACCTTTCCTTTGGGAAAAGTTGTTTCCACAATATATTGTCCACAATATCAACTTACTAATTCTTTTTTTTTCTTAAGAACTGACCAAGGGATCAGAGAAATGAAAGCTATTTTTCACTGCTTTCTGTCTGTTTGTCTTTCTGTCCTTCCCTCTCCCTCTCTTTCCCTCTCTCTCCCTCTCCCTCTCCCTTTCCTTCTCTCTCTCCCTCTCTCTCCCTCTCCCTTTCCCTCACCCTTACCCTCTCCCTCCCTCCCTCTCCCCCCTCCCTCTCCCCCTCTTCTTCCCCCTCTCCCTCTCCCTTCCCCTCCCTCTCCTCCTCCCCTCCCCCCTCTCCTTCCCCCTCTCCCTCTCTCTAGCACATTGACACATTTAAGTCAGAACTCACACCCTGACCTTCACTGAATCCCCTGAGAGTGATGTAAAACTGGGCCTTCTGATCCTGCAGGTATGAGAGGAGAGCCTGAGACTCTGCTTCAGGTCCCTGAGACTTGGAGGAGCACAATTTTAAGTTGTCCAGTATAATCTCAACAATGGTGCTCACGATGGGTTGATGGGCGTTCCTACATGGGACTGCTCTTCCCCAGTTTGTGTTCTCTTTCCAAGTCACCTGAGTTGCAAGGGTCCTTGTAGGTATTTGCTTCAAACAACAACAGAATGAACCAACTACTTTAAAACAAAAAGAGAGAGACATGGTGTCTGTCTGCCCCGGGCATTCTGTTAGCAAGAACTCCAGTCTTCAGGGGTCTTAATTTTAAGAGCCATGCTATCAGATTCTCTATCTTGGCACTGGAGCAAGGTGTTGCAGTATCCCATAAAGTGCTCTGATTTATGGACTCCGTGCTCCTCCCCATAAAATGAGGAGGAAAAAATGCATTAAAAAAACCCTTCTTCAGGCAAGCTAATGAGATTTCAAGTTATTTGTTACTTAATAAGCATTTAATAACATGAATATCAGAATAACTCCATATGTAAAATGCACTTAGCATGCTGGAAATGTCAGCAGCTGGAAGAAAGTTATGTAATGTGACGGTGCAGTTGCCTCTCTGCAGACCCGCTCTCTTCTCCGCTCTCGGCCTTGTTTCTGGCTCTACTCACCTTCCCTCTCATTTTCCACACGATCCATCAACTCTCTGGCATCTTCCCTTAGATCTGTGTCCAACATCCCAGTAAACTCCAAGAAACCTTCTAATATTCAGCATCCCACTAGCTGTATCTTTGTGGATAACTCACTGGGGACCAATCATCATAGTAATGACCTCAGAACCGAGGCCACTACCACTTTCCCAACACCTTTGGGTGACAGGTTGTGTCCTGTTTATATCAACTAAATTATCTCATCTAATCCTGAGACATTAAAGCTCTTGAAACGCTCCTTTCCAGAAAGATTAGATTAGGTCAACTACATTATTAACAATAAATGTATCTTATTTCTTCAACTCTCAAGTAGTTTTTGGATTTTATTGGTGTGAATGTACACATATGGTATTAATTTGAAAGGTCCAAGAAACAACACAGTGAAAAGTTACTCTCCCTCCTTATCTCTCTCATTAAGACTCTGCCCAGGGGCAGCCCCTTCCACTTTATAGGAAGAGTCCATTAAAGATACTATCTTAGATGACTTTAAAAATTGACAATAACTATGCGTAAATGCTTAGTAATGCACTCAATCTTGTAAACACAGATTACAATTTAGAATACATAGTATGCATAGTCAGGACAATTATGTCATCTGGTTATCCCTACAGTACTTCCAGGAAGGCAGAACATAATCCACTGTGCATGAAAAAACTGCCCCTTGCAGCTATTGCCACAGCTTTCTCTCAGTCCAGGCTTCTGGGAGCCTGTCTCTCACCATCTCTTACGTGGAGTCTCATTACAAGCTGAATCCAGCTCCCTTCTTGGATGGCATCTGGCTGGCCACAGTCACCACTGCTTCTTCTCACTCAGCCAACACAGGCTTTCTGTCTACTTCCTGCCCTTTGACATGTTCAGGTACCAATGTCTATAGAAGGATAAAAAATTCCCTCTCAAACCCTTGCCTAATCCCTGGAAATGGTGAAATCTACATTACATAGCTAAAGGGATTTTGCAAATGTGTTCAAGTTGACAGACTTTGAAGTGTAGAGATCACCTTGAATATAGGGCGGGCTCAACACGCTTAAGTCTTTCAAGGTGGAGCATTCCCTACTGAATCTGAAGCGATGTGGCAGTGTGCGAAGGGCTTCTACACTCTTGTTGGCTCTCAAACAGGGGCCTTGTACAAGAAACAGAAAGAGGCTACAAGGAGCCAGCAGTGGTCTCTAGCTGACAGCCCACAAGGAAACAGGGGCCTTGGTCCAACAGCCTAATGGAACTGAATTCTGCCAACAACGTTCGGGAGCATGGAAACGGATTCTCCCCTAGAGCCTTTGAAGGGAGTGAAGCTGGAGCAACACCTCAATTTCAGCTTTGTGGGGTGTTAAATAGAAAACAAGCTGTGCCAACTGGTCCCCTAACCTATCAGCTAGTAAATATACCCTTTTTTTCTTTTGCATGTGGTATGCATGTTTGTACATGCATGGGTTTACATTTATGTCCCTTTAAACATATAAAAGCCAGAGGTTGACATTAGTTTTACCCACTGATCTGTTTTGCCAGCCTCAGTTTGCTATTTTCTAGAGACCTTTTTATTTTTAGGTATGTGTGTATGTATACATAAATGTAGGTGCCTGTCAAGGCTAGAGGTGTCAACCATCTAGAAGCTGAGTTACAGACAATTGTGAGCCACTGATACAGGTCCTGGGAACCAAACTCTGGTGCTCATGAGAGCAGTACATGACCTTAGCTATAAACCATGTCTCCAATTGTCTACATTTGCTATTTTTAAACTGTGAAAGATATGCTAATTGTTTCAACAGTGATAGAAACTCATGTGTTTTGTGATCACCTAAGCTTACTGGTCAACCTTCAGGTAGTTCCCGATCCTACCTCCATTAACTAAAGAGGAGAGGAAAATAGTAAGGGGAGCAGCACTGTGAAGAAACCCTGCCTCTCTCTAGTCACGTCCTCTCATGTTCCTGGGACTAACTGAAAGCTTGGGATCGCTGGACCATTTTTGGCACCTTTGAGCAAGTTTCTTCTCTGGAACATTTAACAGCTGGGCATTTAACAGCTTTTTTTTTTTTTCCATCTCCCAGGCCTCTGTTAACACTGGGACATAGAGAAGGCTTCCTTGCAGTATCTTCTTACACGCCAGCAGATTTGCTTTTCCCTTAAGGGTTAATATTGCTAAAATGTGTTGAATACAATGGAAAAATGGGAGGAAAGGGACATAAGGCCCAAAGAGAGAGTTCACACCTGAACAGGAGCAGGGGATGGCTAAGAATAAAAGCAACATTGCTTAAGGCTTTGTGTAGTGTGTCGGAAACCACAACTCTGACTTTAGACATTAGGCACAAAAGAGCGAGTCTGTACGAAGAAGAGACCTTGTATTCAGAACTTCTGTGTGAGGAGTCTTTCCTTATAAGTTACAGGTTGCTGTATCTCTCTCAGTGGTCCTGGCAGGCATGCTGTGAACAGAGACTATGGTAACTGGATTTTATGGTTTCATAGCTTGGATTTCCAGAGAGTGTGGAGATAAGGCAGAGAGGGACCGAGATGGATCCAGAGGCTGGAGCTGAGCAGGGCCACTAGGGCTGCTGTCTAGTGTTGTACCCTTTTTAGTTTACTGAATGATGTGGAGCCCAGGAGGAGGTCCACTTCCTCTGTTTCCACCCCCAGTTCCTGTCCTTAAAGAATATTCTGGCATGATTTTATAGTCCTTAACAGTTTTGCCCAGCTTGCTCTGTTTGGCCAATCTGTGTGCATCAACTAATGCCTATGCTACAGATCTATGACTTTCACGACTGGCAGCTCACGATGCTGCTGATAGTTAAGGATTTTAAGGACATGCATAAAATCCCCTTCCTGTCAAGGCTTGGCTGTTCCTTAGAGGAAAGAGCAGCCTCAGAGTTATTTCTCGGCTTCTATTCCC
Source organism: Rhabdomys pumilio (assembly GCA_030674055.1). Classification (NCBI taxonomy): domain Eukaryota; kingdom Metazoa; phylum Chordata; class Mammalia; order Rodentia; family Muridae; genus Rhabdomys; species Rhabdomys pumilio. The sequence goes on along the minus strand of JANHMN010000001.1, from coordinate 205,816,239 downwards.
TCATACTTACTTTAGGAAGAAGAAAAGAAGCTAAAATAGAAAAAGTGTTTCATAAAACGCAAAAAGGACCTGAAGAATAAGAAGATGACCATGAAGCATATGCATGCCGAGGTAAAGAAAGCTCTTCATGGATTAGAGATTGCTTGCACTTCAGAATTAGGACCAGCCGATGCCTACTTCATATTTCTCATTTAATTGTAGCAGGCAGCCAAGAGATGTGTATAATCCCACATCTTAGCATCCACTAACACACAGTGTAATGCGCAATAAATGTTTGCTGAATTGACGCACATGGGAGACTGAAAATATCATGTTGCGCTTTTTGTCTGCTTCAGATCTCACCTAATGAGTGAGGAGGGTCACAGAGAGCGTGTGGAGGCCACCAGAAGCTTCATATTTCCTCAGTCAGTGCCAAGTTAGTCCTGCCAGATGGGACAAGATGGGATGTTAAACTGCTCCTTATTACCACGTAACTGGCCTCCACCGCCCCCACCTCCCTGGTATGACTCTCCAATCCCTTGGTCTCCGTGCAGCTCTGAGTCCTTATTACCTCCAATTGGAACACTCCACAAATCATCCTGCTCTCTTCATCCTCTCCCGCCTCAAAGTCATCCCACCATCCTGCTCCGATTTAGAGCCCCTTCCATTAGGATGGTCCAGGCATGTTCTCTCCTTGCCTATCTACACTGGCTCTTCAGGACAGCTCTCCTCTGGGAACCAGAATGGTACAGACACTTTTCAAACTTCATCAAGTCTGTTGCAGGTTGCCTTCGAGTGGATGAAGACTTCAAGTCAAGGAGCTGGAGGGTCTGAGGGCCTCTCTCTGGCCAGATGGAAGTCGTTATCTCAGATGCTGATAACTACAAAATCGTGGCCATATTGTCTTCACAACCACGAAATGGCAAACAAAGTTGCTCTCTGAGACGCCAGCGCACGAGCTCAGCTTCCATTTGCTGCTATAAATTCTGTCCTGTTGCTGCCAGTAAACATCAGATGTCCGTGTGAAATAGTAAACCCAAATGTGTCTGTTGGAGGAGAGTAAAAAAAAAAATGACACGCTGCATAAATGCTGACGCAGAAGGATTTTCAATACAGTCCATGGGGTAGGGAACACAGTGATCTGAACTAGAGGCCTTTCACACTCAGCTCCTAGCTAAAAGCACTTGACAGACTCGGGATCATTCAATGTACATTTTAAACACAAGGGCACATAAATGCAGTGTCGGACTCTTGGCCTTAGGATATGAGTTCAGAGCCCTATACAGAGGGTGCACAGGGGTTAGCAGAGAAAGCACACACAGGTAATACAAAATGAGAAAAGACAAATGTCCAAGTTCACCCAAAGCTGCCGGAACTCAGGGAGAAGTTACTTGCTGACAGTCTGACAGCTCAAGAGCGAGCACAGGAGCTGCTGTTCTACCACACAGACCGACAGTGTGGTCTTGCTGCTGTTCTACCACACAGACCGACGGTGTGGTCTTGCTGCTGTTTTACCACACAGACCGATGGTGTCTTGATCAGAAGCAGTGTATGGAAGACCGAAGGCAAGACTGTGGAGTGGCTTTCCTCAGTGGTAGCAGCAGAGGCTGCTTGCTCACATCTGGGCAGATCGGGAATGGAGATAGGATGGGAAATTCAGCTACACTGTTCTGGAGAGGAAAAGAGAAAAGCCTGGAGATGTATCTGAATGTCAGCGTATGATTTGTGACAGTGGGGTTTGCCATTTCCTTTTTGTTCTCCAACTTTTCTGTTAACACGACCTGAATAAATGAAAATCATGCACCATGTCACTGATGCAGGGTTCTTACCAAACTGTTTGACTTGAGTTCAGCCAGAGAGAAACATTCTGCAAAGTCAACAAGATGGCATGCTAGCTGTCATCTCCCCGAGCTCAGAAATAATATAATAGAATGACACTTACAATGCACACACAGACATGCACACACGTACACACACACACACGTACACACACACACACGTGCACGTACACACACATACACACACACGCTCACACACACGCACACACATACACATGCACACACACATGCGTGCGCGCGCGCACACACACACACACACACACACACGCACGAGCGCACACACACACATACACACACACACACACACACACACACACACACACACACACACGGACAGCTACAGGAAGAGACCAAGACAGGTGATGTCAAATACTGTATAAATACTGTATCTAGACATTGGCTGGCTTCTAGATTAAGTAAGAATATGAAAGTCAGTCTGGGGGAATTAAGATGCTTCAGTACAATGAAATAATGTCACACATTGATTATTAGGAAAATGAAAAGTATGTGATAGGACATATGTAATAAAATATTTGTCTTCAAATGCCAAGACTCCCCCCCCTGTGTGTGCGTGTGTGTGTGTGTGTGTGTGTGTGTGTGTGTGTGTGTGTGTATGTATGTATGAGAGAGAGAAAGAACAAGAGAAAGAATAAAGTTAAAAATTATATTTCAAAGCTTCAAAGATCCTAAGGTGACTCTTAATCTAAGTCACATCAAGAACAAACAGGTCTGGCTACTGTGTATAGTCAGTTAGATATTTTTTCCAAATGTGAGAATTGCTAAAGCAGTAGAGAGTTCTACTATTAAAATTCTAAGAAGTCATCTGTCTCTGAAATAGGTAAGATAAACTTTTAAAAAGCCATTTCATCCGACTGGAGAGATGGCTCAGTGGTTAAGAGCACTGACTGATCTTCCAAAGGACCCAGATTTAATTCCCAGCACCACTTGACAGCTCATGACTGTCTGTAACTCCAGTTCCAAGAGATGTGACACACAGGATGCAAGTAGGCAGAACATCAATGTGAATAAAATAAAAAAGAAATCATAAAAAGAACAAGAGATGTTTTTAAAAGCCATTTTATCAATTGATTGGTTGGCTGGTTATTTTGGCTTTATTTTCTATTCTGTGATAAAATAGACAGATTAAAGCAATTTAAAAAGAAAGAATTTATCCATTGTATGGGGGAGTTGAGTTAGCAGAAGTTTGAAGCAGCTGGTTATATCGCTCCTCCCACCATGAAGAAGAGAACGAGGAGTACAGGACTGTGAGCTCAGCCCAGGTTCTCTATCCCATGGCCCCACAAACAGTCACGATGGGCCTTCTCATATCAACTGATGTAATCAAGACAGAGCCTCACAGACATACCCAGAGGCCCATCTCCCAGGTAGTTCTAGGTTCTGCCGAGTTGACAACACCAACCATCATGTTGATGTGATATGAGTCTTGGTCTATCTACGCAGCCCAGGCTGGCCTTGAACTCATGGCCATAGTCTTGCCTTAGCCTCTCAAGTGTTAGAATTACAGGTATGTCCAGTGAGCATGCTTTAATAAGCCACTTTAATTGTTGTATACTAATACAATACCTATGACTGAAAGACTTTTTTTTAATGGCTTCCTATCTGTTCAGTTCTTTGGGTCTCACAAGCTGCCATTTGGAAACGCTCACCAGCTCCAGTTCTCTGTTTCTGCAGTTCAGCCCAACAGTCTGAAACATAGCCGAAACATATGAATATCTGCAAATAATTTACACACAAATATACTTCCCTAGGCATATATACTTATGTAGTACCCTGTGAGTCCTGAACGACTCAGGAACAAATTTTGATTTAGGTCACCTTTCATTCTTGTTTCTTAATCCACATAATTCCAGTGATCCTCGGACTCGGTCTCTGCCCTAAGAAATTTAAGGTCTCTTGCGAAGCTGATAATCGAAGAGATATCTGAGGAGAGAGATGAGCAGAGTGTGCTGGAAGAAGAGAACAGAGATATCTAACCCCAGGTGAGAGATCAAGCAGGCATGAGGAAGAGGCAGAGGCCTCTTCCCAAAGCTGCCATGACTGGATAATGGTCATGTCCATGGTGCCACATCATATTGTTGTGAAATGTCCTTTCCTCACTATCTTGTGATGTCCTAGTAAGGATTATTCTGGTTTGATTATTATTATTATTATTATTATTATTATTATTATTATTATTATTATTAATTTTTTATTATCATTTTAGATGCATATTTCCTTCCTAAAAAGAAAGATCAAGAAAGGATGTGAATTTGGGGGGGGGAGGGGCTCTGAGATGAATGGGGAAGGGAGAATTGTAATCAGAATATAAAAAACAATCTAACTTTCAACATTTTTTTTAATGTGAAGATTGGTGGCCACCACACCCTAGGTCCCCTTGACTTTCCTGTCAGTGCCAAGGTATTCATACTGACAGGACAGGCATGCCAACATATGTATCTCTAAGGAAGAGTTGACTGAAGAGACTGACAAGCACAGGAGATGCCTTGAGCTTCTGGGGTGAGAGCAGGAGGATGGGGGAGATCCCTACCTCTCCCCCAACAGCTACATAGGGTGAAAGACTAGGCCACAGATGCTCCAGTAGCCAGCCAGTCATCTCTGTCCTCAGAGCAAACAACAGAACTCCATAAGATCAGTGTGAGTATTCTCAATAATCCAATGGCTTTATCATTTGAAAACCAGGCACCCATTTTGGATATAGTTAGTCTGAAGCACTATTTCCAGCTATTGTCTCCAGTGCACTCACTCTGAGCTCGATAGCCTGAGCACACTGGAACTGCTCCTTCAGGCTCCTACTGCTTGCTGCTACATCACCAGCCAGAGCCTCATTGTTCAGTTCCTTTACAAGAACCAGAGTCATTATAAGCTCACACAAGCTGAAAGAGCCACTTGGCAGAATTCTAGTGTCTGAACTTAAGAACAGTAACGTATGGGGGCAAGTACCAGTTAATTGGAGAAATCCACCAAGACTGGAGCCAAAGTAACTGCTGGCAAACTGCGTTTGTTCACGTATTTTATAATCCTCTGAAACTAATCTGAGCTCCAGTTGTTCTGTACTGCTTACAGGGCGAGAAGAACATGAACACAAAGTGTGTGTGTGTGTGTGTGTGTGTGTGTGTGTGTGTGTCTCACTGGAGCACCCTTCAGCTCACTAAAGATGCCCCCATCCCAGGAGTCTAGGCTCTGAGGTATTTGTTTAAACAATAAATCCTCATGTGTCTATTGTAGTTTTAGACATCGTGGAAACAGACTTCCCAAATGTGTACTAACGGGCTATGAAGCTTGCACTTAGCAAGAGGTTTATAGACAGGAGGAGGGGTCAGGAGGCCGCCTGGTGAGAAAGAGGAAATCTTCAGGAGTTGGAGGTCACTGGCATGAGGCAGCTTAGTATGGACAATATAGATGGAGTGCATTTTGTGTGATCTGGGGAATCTCACTGGCCCTCTGAGTGCTCCTCAGTTTCTAACCTATAGTCACTGACCAAATCCTAATTATCCTAGGTCACTTTCTGCAGAAATGGAAGCTCGGAGATCTTCAGTATATCTGCTATTACAGTTTAAATGTGTGTGCCCTGAAAATTCATGTTTTGAAAAATCTGTCCCCCTTTATGGAATGGAACCCAGAGGGAAATCCTTGAGGGCCTGGGTGTGTTGGCCTCAAAAAGGGAGTCTGGAGTAAGCTATCATGAGAAAGAGTTCTTCAAGAGCAGACAGGACCTCGACAGGCTCTCGGTTCCCCTTTGGCTATATGGCCTCTTCCGCACACAGGACAGAGAGCAGAAGACTCTTACCAGAGATAAACTGATGTCAATACACATCTTCAGACCTCCCCAAAGAAAACATGCATGCCTACAGATCAACTCAAAACGTGCAGAATCCACATACTTTGTACTGGGGCCCTATTCTCAAAGACAAAGAGAAAATGAGCCAACAGCTATGGGCACCCTTCTGCCATGACATAATCAGAATACCAATTTCAATTTTGATCCTATAAGGAAAAGAAGTAATTATCAAGTGTTTGCTGGGAGAAACTCTTGACAGATACGTAAAAGCATAGATTCTCTCTCTCTCTCTCTCTCTCTCTCTCTCTCTTCTCTCTCTTCTCTCCTTACAAGGTCTAAGCACAGAATGAGGTAGAGAATTTAATATATTATTTAATTAATTATTTGAAAATTTCACACAAACACACACACACACACACACACACACACACACACACACACAATGTATTTATGTGGACCGGCTTCACTGCCTCACTCACCCCTCCACTCCTCTGGGATGCTCACACCCAAAGCTGGCCCCTCCCAACTTTATATCTTTTTTTTAAATTTATTTTTTAATTAATCAATTGAGTTCAATTTGTGCTGCCCATCTATGCATCAATGTGGAACTGTCCACTGGAGCATAGTCAACCTACCAGTCAACCTACACTGCTAAAGGAAACTGGCTCCCCCTATCATCTGTCAGTAGCTCCTCAGCTAGGGGCAGGGCTTGTGTTATCCCTCTTAACCTATGCTGGAATGATGATTGGTTTGCTCTTGTGCAGCAGCCTCGGTAGCTGTGAATTTGTGGTGTCATCTGACGGCACCAATCCCAGACCTCCATGACCTTCAAGTCTCACAATACTTCTATTCCTCTTCCCTGATTCTCTTTTGTTGTTGTTGTTGTACTTTTTTTTTTATATTTTTGATTTGTTTACTTTATGTATATGAATACATGTATCTCATTACAGATGGTTGTGAGCCACCATGTGGGTGCTGGGAATTGAACTCAGGACCTCTGGAAGAACAGTCAGTGCTCTTAACCGCTGAGCCATCTCTCCAGCCCCATGGCCTTCAAGACTTATAATACTTCTATTCCTCTTCCCTAATACTCTTAAAGGAGTCTTTGGATTTCAGCGTAGACAGCATCTTTATCAAGGAACAGTACAGATTTAGACAAAGGAAGGAAAGAGTTTGTAGTTCAGCAACTTGGGGGAGTTAACAGGCAGCAAAGGCTAACTGGTAAAGCTTGCCAAGACAGATCGCTGGGACAGTAAGGATTCAAAACTGTCCCTAGTGCCAGCTGTGTCCCTCAAACTTCAAGTGTTAGAAACATAAACCCTAAATCACATGTTTATGGTATTTGAGATGTAGGACCTTTGAGAAGTGACCAAGCTTTCAAAGATAGAGGCCAACGGGTTAATGGGTATGCTGAGATTGCATGGTGATAAAAAAAAAAGTCTTTCTGGAACTCCACGTGGGGGTTCAATCATGATGGAGTAGGAAGGCCCCCTCCAGGTGACAGCACCATGCTCTTCCACGTCAGAGCTTGTAGAACCGTGGGCAAAATAAACCTCTGATTTTTGTAAATTCCTCCACATGTGGTTTCATTTTTAAGAATAGAAAATAAAGTAAAATGTAACCTCAGGCTATTCCACCTGTGCCCAAGTTCCAGAAATAATGACTCTGAGACTGGATTATTTATGAATAAATGCCTAGGCCAAAAGCCTTGGCGTGTTCCTGCTAGCTTGTAACTCAATTATCCTGTTTATTCTGTTCTAGGTCCTGCCACTTGGCTACTTATATCTGCATCAGCATTCAGGGTGAATCTCCTCCCATGTCTGACTCGATCCCAGAATCCTCTCTCCTTTCTAGAACTTTCGCCTCCTTTTTTCTACCTAACCTAATAGGCCAACAGCATTTTAATTGGCAGGTAATGCTTCCATACAGTACACTAGAGATTCTCTCTACAGCAAGGCAGTGGTTAATTGATCTCCTTGGTAAAAGGGCTAGGGAGGTGAAGGGGGCTGGACATAGTCACCTTTTGCTTGTAATCATTACTGTCTTAGGGACAGAGAGCTCAGCTGCATCTACTTGCTCTTAACTGCCTTCCCCTCAACAATCTGTCACATTTTCAGGAAACATATTCCAGTCTCCCACAGTACATCTTCAATACCAGCCAATTCAAACCCGTAAAGCAACCATATTTTCCTTTATTTTAAGTTATCTATAGATTTTCTTAGAGAAAGTCAGCCTGCCAAATCCAGGAGGGCCCTGAAGGCTGGCTTGAGAAAGGCTGTGGTTAGTGAGGTCCTTCTATGTGGAGCTTGCCAACCTAACTCTCTACCATGCGGGGGGTGGGGGGGGCTGTTATTGTGCTTTCCTGTGAAGCTGTATGTTTGCTTTTAAAGTGGTATCACTTACAAGCGAGTTCCCCTGCGGTGTGAGCCTGGCAGCTCACAAGACTTGCCTAGAACTTATTCCAGGTGATAAACTTCTCACAGATATTGGAAGGTAGGTTCATTTTGCTTATGAAAGAAGTAGGCAGAACATCATGGCGTGATGCTTCCAGGGATCTCCTCACAGACATCCCAGGTGGATCACACCCTGTGTGTAATGTATTCCTGGTTTCCCAGTCAATCATGTAACCCTGACTTCTGTGTTCTTCCTCTTTGCAAAGGTCTAATACCTGATGATTATTCTATAGCTATGAGTATGCTTTGGGGGTCAGAGGGTCACAAGGCAGTGTGTGTATAGAGGCTGGGAAGCTTCCTCTTCCATGGAGGCACCTACAGAGGTCTGCCAAGTGATGAAAATGAGGAATGGAGGGAGTGGGGTGGGTGAGGGGGCTGGAGGAGATGGCATAACATGACTGCTAACTCCCCATACCTCTCCTTGCAGTGATAACTGAATTGCCTCGTACTGAAAGGAAGGCTCTGGGAAGGAAGTCCATGGGAAGCTGAGCGAAAGGCTGCTGGTCACTGCTAAGACCACCGACTGCTACAGAGACCAGGTGACTTTTCCGGACCGCCTGTCATGTGTTCTGAAGAAGCTTTGGGGCCCTAGATTTGGAGCTCTGGGGGCAGGAAAATAAATGCTTAGAAAGTTTCTCCATCCTTTACCCCTCTTTCCTAAGTAGCTGAAGTAGCAGGTGAGGTCCTTCTGTCTTCTCTCTATTCCTTCCTTTCTCTTTTCCTGCTTGTCTTCTTTCCTCCTCCTCCCTATCATCTCCCTCCCACCACCTCATATGACTGACAAGCAAGAAGTCTGTGGACTGATCTGTCAGCCTCCCTCAGCCCTGCATTCTTTGCTTATAGCTCATCTTCCAGTTGTACCACATACTGGTGAGCAGAGACCAGAGTCGATTACGTCACTATGGGGTGAAAACTGGTGCTTCCTGAAACCTTCCATTCCTTCAACATTATGGGTTAGCATTCTACTACAAAGAGAAGTTCCCCTACTTTGAAAAATAAACACACACACACACACACACACACACACACACACACAGAGAGAGAGAGAGAGAGAGAGAGAGAGAGAGAGAGAGAGAGAGAGA
>JANHMN010000001.1:205793962-205807078 GCA_030674055.1 Rhabdomys pumilio | reverse complement strand
AGAGAGAGAGAGAGAGAGAGAGAGAGAGAGAGAGAGAGAGAGAGAGAGAGAACCATTTCAACCAACCAATCTTTACCATGTGTTCCTTGGGTTCCAGCGAGCCTCTTGATGGACTTGCTGGAATTTGGCACTGTGAATGGAATAAGGTGCTAGGTGTGCACATTCTCCAGGCAGTGTAGGTGTTTGATCATGTTGTATTTAATATGCATTTACTCAACACTCGTATTTAGTGTTGACCATGTGTCAGATACTTCTGGGAGTTTGAGATACAACACTGAAGAGAAAAACGATCTCTTCCTTTATAAATACTCCCCCAGGAGCAGCAAGGCAGGAGGCAAGCATTGCAAAGGAACCAAACAGATAGAGCTACGCCAGAAAACAAGGTAGCAGAGTGGGAAGACCTTGGAGGGAAGGTTGCAGTTTTGGTTGATAGGAGTCCTGAGAAGGAGAGGCCAGCAAAGGCTGTCAGAGTTAGGGATCCAGGTCACCCAGATGTTGAGAGAGTGATAGTGTGTCACCTGCAGGAGAGCTTCATGGTAGGAAAGCTCAGCTGGGAGCATGGGGAGCAGAACCCGTGGGGTCTGTGTTGGGAGCCACTATCAGGATTATAATTTATACTCTGAATTGCATGGTCACCCACTGGAGGCTTCCAAACATTCTCTCTACCATCAAATCACGTCACCAACCTTGTCTCCCAGATTGTTCTCAGTAAAGGAGTGACTTTGTGTGACATAACAAGAATTGTTTAGTGGCTGATTACTCCAGTTTCCAAGGAGAAGGGTCGCATAAGAAGGGTCGAGGATTTGCAGAGATTAATAAGTGGTGTGCCCCAAGTCTCTGTCTGTTATGGAGTAAAGCTTTCATCCAACTGAGCCCATAACTGTCAGTTTACAAAAGAGCAGATGCACAGATCTCGATAAGAAATGAAGAGGGGTTGGGGGTTATCTATGTTGATGGATGGTGCAGCTCCCCGGCTCCTGGCCTCAAAAGATTTCATCTCCATTTTCTCCTCTGTTTGGCAACATAAATGCTAACATGCTTAGTGTTGGGCAAGACTCTGCTATTAATCTTGTCTTTTTTCATTGAGGTGTCTCATCTCTCCAAAAGACGACATTTCTAAGGTTGTGAGGGCAATAAACTTAAGATCCTGGAACACGGCTCTTAAGAAGACAGTTTCACGAGCTGTAAAAAGTTGTCACGGTTTGTCAAGTCAGCAGATCTCCCTTTCAGCCATCTGACGGCACTAATGCCTTTCTTGGAGAGAACATGCTATTGTTCCCGTCCTTTGCAAAGCACTTGGTGGGAAGAACTCTTTTACACAGAGGATCTTGTGTAGCAACCTTAGCCATTTGCAACCCAGAAAAGAATTTTCCTTGATAGTTTTGCTTATTTGTTTGGCTTCTTTGTTGTGGGAATAGGCCACCAACTAGAGAATACCAATGGCCACTAAAAATGGTAAATTTTAGGGAATGAGGTGAGAAAAGCCTAGTTTTTCCAGTGTAATAATTGCAGAAAAAGAAAACTGATTTGTGATGTTCTCTGTGTTGTGCGCAACATCATAATTTGTACAGAAGTAACCATGGTTTACTACAGAAAAGATCTGGTGAGACAACAATCAAAGCCATATCCAACTTGGGGGTGGATAGGAGCATGCTTTTTATATTTTAATCATGGGAAATCAACAGTGTATCTATTAAATTCTCAATGTGGAATGCTTTGGCTGGAGTAGGACACTTTCATATACAGTATAAGAGCCATATTCTGCTCACAGGTACAGTAGGACAGTGTGGGTCCCAGCTCCTTCCATGGCTAAAACATCCACTTGGTGAGTGGTATGGTCAGAGAGGCTTACTACACAGGTAAGGGCATTGCTACAAACTTCAAGATCACAACTGAGACTCATGACAGGGCACCTGAATAGGGTGTGTTCTTTTATATAGTCCAGACAATGGGCTATTTATTTTTTAGCAAACTCAGCTAATAGGCATAGAGTGTAGCATCTAACACCCAAGAACCACGATTACTTCCAAGTATTGGCTCAGAATTGCTCCAGCTGATATCAGAGAGCAGCCTCATTCCACCCCGACCTCCCCATTGATCATCTCCAGATGCCGTTTGGTTAGTGAGGTTGACTAAGCACCAGCTGTGGATCTGGTAGGTTGCCCGATGATATCACATGCCCAGAATAGTGTCCAGTGTTGGGTTCCACCCCCCACATCACCCTAGTGAGTGCCAAGTGAGAGATGAGTGACAGACTCCATGTAAGGGGTGTGAGAATCATCCAGCAATCAAGATCTCCATCAAGGTCTAAGCTGCTTTCCTCGAACCTCACACAGCTCCATGGAGTTCTATGTGAGGACGGATGAGCTTCACGGCCATATTTACAATGCACACTATTAACTGCATTTCCATTGACTACTATATTCATACCTTGGAAACTCCTGAAAAATATGTGGCATTTTCAAAACAATGGTGATCCTTCAGCATTGAACAACCAGATTTCAATGTTGTGTAGCCCACAGCTTTCAAGCCTTTGGGTGCCTGTATAATCTACAGTGGTATTCCAGCTGACCCCAGCTCTGTGCTTTGCGACGTTTGCCCGAGTCTCTGTAGAACACTTGCTCTCTCTGTTGCTGAGCTATACACTTACGTGTGAGGGATGGTGATGCAAAGAATGAAAATGCTTTCTGTTCTGGAAGTAAACCATCACGTTCTGTAAGAGTAGAAAACTTTGTTAAATTCAAGAAAAGTTCCTCAGTTCACAATATGTGGTAATTGAGAGTCTGAACCTGGATGTTTTCTCCAGTATCAGTCGCCGATGTGTGATAGTACTTTGATGAAAAAAAAAACCTAACATACACTCTATAGTACTCAAATCAGCCGAGTTTACCTTATTAGCAAACCTTACTGAAATCTTAGTTCAGAATTAGTAGCATTTTTAACTTTGAGAGCAAAGTAGGTCACTGAATGATTTAAACAGACAGGAGTGTGCAGTGAACTCCCTGGGTTGTATAGCTGGCACTAAAGCCTTGGGACTACACCCAAGCCCTTCAGTCTCGGAGGCTGCCTTTCACCACACAGGGCCTTACAGTGGGGGCTCCTAGGGATCAGAGAAGTCTGTGAGAAGAAAAGCCTCAGAAGTGGGAAGCCCCTAGAGATGTGGTGTTGCTTCCTCATCTCTTGGGTTAGGACAACAAAGCAGTCAAGAGGTAAGTGAAGAATTCAGGGCTCTTCAGTGCTTTTTGGGAGTGCTGAGTACTGCCTCTGTCAGTAGAAACCTGTAATTCAGCGGCTGTCAGATGCTTGTCCTGAGGCTTGTGTGACTGAAGAGCTGAGAGTTCAGCTGAAGTGGAGACAGCCAGAGGTGTGGCACCGGGCTCAGCTTGTCTGAACGCTCTCCTTATCACCTATGCTCTGCTTTCTTCTGTTAAGAGTTGGCACATCCAAACCACCAACATGTTGACTTCCCATAGTGTTGTGTTACACAAGCATTAAACATACCAGGAGGTCAATATAAGAAATGGAAACGCTTCCTGCATCCATGAGTGACATGAGATTCATCATGGAGGCCAAGTCGTCAGACATATTTAACTTGAGTAACCACTATCTCCACAGTCTTTGACAAACCTTTACATTACTTATCCCTGCAGAGGTGGCACATAGAGCAACTTGAAGGAGTCAGTGTTTCCCTTCCCCCACGAGGGTTCTAGGGACTGAACTCAGGTTACTGAGTTGTTAACACAGGCCTTTATCCACCGAGACTTCTCCAGGCTTTTAATTTTAAATCTAAGTTTTACCTTATTATCCTGAAATGGACTTGGGTGGAAATGGCAAAAGCCTTTGTCTGCTGAGACACCTCACTAGCCCTGTGTTTTATAGTCTTGGTAAGGATGTTAAAACTGGACTGGATGGTAGTATACAGCCCTCTGTGTCTTTCTCACTTAAAACAATTTCAAATGATCTATAAAATGAAAAATCCCTATTTCTTTCTGCGTCCAACAGCTTCATAGTCTGCAGAGGCCTGTCGTTGCTGAGGTGTGAGCAGACTACACAGCTGTGAGACAGGTCCAGCATCGGACTCTGCAGCCACACGTCGCCTCAGAAGCTCACTGAAACATCTTGACTTGCCTCCTGTGCTCAGTTAGTTTCAGCAAATTATTGGGTAAAAAAAATCATTGCTGAGTGGATCTGGGTATGAATGTGGAGATCTGCCAACTACTACACTGTGGAGGCTTCCCACGAAGCTTGTGTGATTCTGAAAGAGCCACTGATCTCCAGACCACATCACTGACTCCCAACATCAGACAGTCTGCCATCAGGAAGTCAGACAGGGGACCTTCAGAGAAGCTATTCAAAGGGGAGGGACAGGCTGACTCCATAGCTAGCTACTGCTCCGTGGCTTCAAAGGCCAACAGTCTCCCTTCACATGATTTGGGAGACAATTGGGCTCTCTTGTCTTTGTAATGTCTGGCCCAGAAGTCTTGTTTTTCAACCTCTGCCTTCTAAGGGGGAAAAAAGTTTAATTAGACAAAATTTTCATCAGTGAATATTCACTCCTCCCCTTTTATTGGCCAAATGACCTCTTCTTAAAATATCTTTAGTGTTCTTTTCTGAACTGGGGATCATCTACCCACAGGGCTATCTGCTCCATGTTTTCATCAGAAGAAAGTCAAGGAGGTTTGGGAGTAACAGTAAGGTCGGCTCCATTATCTAATTTGGTCTGAGATGCTTGGCTTAATAGTGGGGAAGGCTGATGGCTGGGAATCTGAAGGGGAAGTTGCAGCCTTTCTCTCCAGGGAATCTGTGGTGGGAACTGCAGTGCCTCCGAGGAGCCCCGAGGCATTCCCTCGGGCCCAGAACACAGACAGCTGCTGCATATGGGACCTTTTCTTGGATGCACATAAAAGAGGTCAAAGGAAATTATAACAAAGCTTCTTTTAAAAAAAAATAGACACTTTGATGTAATGCATTAACTCAAAGAAATGGCAAAAACACACACAAGCTAGGGGGAAAATCCTTGTGAATATTTTTTGATCAAATCAGGATTACTGATTTTAAAGTAAATAGTGACTGGTTTTGGTATGCGGTCTGTATTTTAAATCAGTCAGTGACTACAAATATCTAAAAGCTGGCATGTGAAGTTATCCAGTCCAACCCTCAAAGCAGAAAGCATTAGTTCCCCAAGTCGAGCAGCAGGGAAGATACACATTTGGGTCCTTTAGTGACCTGTGACTGTAGCAAGCCACATCTAACAGTCAGGCAGATAGAGCGTGTCATCTGGGGTCACTGGGATGCTGCATGGAGTCTAAGGGCAAGCTGCTTTGAGATGAGATTACTTTTGTAGAAATACAATCCCTCTGCACTCTGTTTTGTTGACAAACAGATCAAGCAACTGACAGAGAAGTGGCAACGTAATGTGTTTCTTCGAAGCAGATGCTGCACTTTAGCCAAGAAGGAAAGAAAAAAAAAAAAAAAAAGAATCGATTCATCAGCTTGTACGTGCACATCACGAAGCCCTTAATCAGAAAGTCATGTGGGACTCTCTTTGCCATGATCATAAGACCTGGGGTTCTCTAGGGAAGTGTTCCAACATGAGAAAGAAAATACACAGTCCAGAAAGCCCATGTTTTCAATTTGCTGCCACACGGTTTAAATGATCTAAATAGGCAGCTTAATGTAGGGAGAAGGGGTCATTCAAGTTGAGAAAAATCATGTTTAATACCCCATCTCACTTTGGGTTGATTGTACTTTTGAAATGTGAATGGCCTTGGCTGACATCGTTCCTCATGTTAAGAGGATCCCCTGTCTGTTTCTAAATCTGTCATCTGCCAGTGACAATGGAAGCGTGTCTCAGCTCCTGGCTCCAGGCCCGGCTCCTCCGGGCATCATCCAGAATTAGGGATTTGTTGGTTACTTTCTCTTTATATTGTCAATGTGCTTGTCTCCAATTTAGGTGTCACCCTTTCTGCTCCCCATATGTATGCTGCATTACTACAGAAAGAAACCTGATGGCAAGGGTTTGGACTGCATCTTTCCTAGCTGGGGAACCTGCTTCAGCTTTCTCTCTGGGATCCCATGATGGGGTTGGGGGGAAGGGTAGACTCCTACAGAAACCACACTCCTCAGATGGAAAGGGTTGCAGAGTTGAGCACTTGCTTGGTGCTTGGCAACACTACAGGCAATAGAAAGGAAGTCCTGTTAAAGAGTTAATTAGATATTCATTTTATTTAGCTCTGTGTAAGCATCTGTGTTTGTGTCTACACAGTATATATGTGTGCAGAGGAGCTCCTGGAGGCTTTGGATCTGGGAACTGGAGTCCTAGGCCATAGTGAGTTGTTTGATGTGTGTACTGGGAACTGCCCTTGGGTTCTCTGTAAGAGCAGTGCGTGCTCTTAAGGGATAAGCCATCTCTCCAGCCCAAGCAGTATTTATGTTTTAGAAATACAGCATGGGCTAGTTTAGATGAAATTATGTAATGCCTGTAAGAAAGATTGTAGGTTTATAGTTGTTGAAAATAGTTGATTGGTACAAAAGGGTCTATTAGATTATCGTGTTTATTTTTATGCATAGTTTTTATTCTCCATAATAGAAAACTTGAAAGATGATGGGAGAGAGCGCCTCATTCTCAAATACTCCTCTCCAGGCTTCTACAAGCCCCAGGGAAGCCAGAGATGGCAATCCTTCAGACCTATGGCTTTCATATTCCTCAGCAGCCAGCAGTGGGCACTACACAGAGCTCTCTGGTGCTTGACTTCACAGTGTGGTGTCTTGTCCCTTACAGTCCTCTGCTCTGTCAGACTGCTAGGCTAGACCCTGTGATTGAACTCTTCTCCTGCTGACTGGGAGTCCAGTCAGGATCTGCAGTGTTCCAGCTTCATTAAACTCAAAAGCCCTGAGTCATTTCTCCAAGGTCCCTAAATCATTTTTCAAGGCCCTTAAGCAGCACGTTCTCTCCTAAGTCTGACTTGAGCTCTCCACACATGTACATGTTTTCAATTTCCACCTATTTTTATTTTCAGCAGGGTCCCTATGACCAGACAATGGCTGGAGGTCTTTCTCCTGCTGATCCTGAAAGGCCTTCTTCCCTCCTGTGACTGTTTCTATCCCTTTAGTCACCCTGTCCCCCCCTAGCACACTCCCCTGTGTCTTGAAAATGGTTCCCTGTTCTGTGTGATAACTTTGACTCTTGGATTCTAATCTCTATTCTGAGGCAGGCTAGGCTGAAGCAGGCAGAGGCAATAGCTCCATGGACAAGCCTTTGGTCCCTCGTGCCTGACTCAGATGTGCAAGGCTCTTTGTCAACCGTGGAGCAGCAGCTGGGATTTCAGGATCAGAGAGCAAACATTAACCTTCATCTGAGAATTGTATGCTGCACCTGCTGATACAGTTGTCAGAACTCACGAGAAACATTCCCGGTCCCCTTCTTCATCTTTCTCCTTAGCTGGGCTGAGACTTCTTTACTAAGCTACCAGAGGCAGGGTTCCTTGAAGGACAAGGAAGCTCACAGCACCATCATTAAAAATCAAGGAACCGAAGAAGCAGAGGGAAAAAAAAAGATGTCATAAGAATGAGCTCACATTGTCGGTACTATCATCTCATTTAACATCATTCTTCAGTCTAATTCTTGAGGGAAAGAAAAGGTCGAATACAAGGAAGACAGATCTTTGGGTAAAGAAACCCAAATTCCTGCCCAGCCTCAGCAGAAAGCATCCACCAAACACTTGTGTTTTTTTTTATTTTTTTCAGTGTCAAGGGCCTAATATGATCCTATCGTAGGACTAGATGCTGAACAGACAACCTAAATAGATATGACATAGACTCTGATTTCAGTATGGAATCCCACAGGGAAGCAGATCCAGGAGAATTTTCAGATCTAGGAAAATCTTAGCTGTCAAATATTGTGAGATCTAAAGTAGGGGCACCCTAATCCAGGGTCAAGCGTTACAGAAGTGACGGTTCTGCTCCACAGGTCCATTGGAGGACAAGACCAGCACAAGTGCACACACACACACACATACACACACACACACACACACACACATACATACACACACACACACACACACACACACACACACACACCTCCCTGTGCTGTCAGAACAAAGGCAGACTAGAGAGCCTATAGTCGTGCTGAAAGTGGGAGGACCTAAAGTTTAAGTAATTGGGGTCCGGAGTATATCCATGTTGGCCATTTGCCCACAGTCCTACAAAGAGTTTGTGGCAAGGCTGAGATTTGGAAAAAAGCTCCTCCCTATGGGCTCTAACAGCCTCAGAGCTGAGTAGCTTTTGCAAGTTAATGTGCTCAAACATGGCTGCTTATTTCACCTCAGACAGGCTTGAGAGTCACTTGCGCTTCAGGACTCTACTTTTCGAGCCCAGGGAAAGAAGGGCTCTGCAAACACTTCATTCCCCTCACAGCACATGGTGAGCGAAAGGCTCTTTGCAGAAGTCCCTTATGGCCAAAACAAAACAAAATGTAGCATTCATTCCAACAAACTTGCAGTCAACCCTAGCCCAGAAGCAAAATCCCATGCAGAGAATACAGTCCCTTGCTGCTCACAAATCCACTCGGGAGAGACTGTGAGCAGGGCTTGCAGCTGTGTGGAGACCAGTCAATGTTTAGCATGGGCTCACTGTAAATTCTACCTTAAGACTTCTTGTTAATTCCACTGAAACTCGGACTGTTTTTCTTGCGTACCTATTAATGGCAAGAAAAAAAGTTAAAAAAAAAATAGAAAAGAAATGTATCGAATGAGCATGGGGAGAGCAAGAGAGGGAACCAACCGTGTGGTGGAGGGCCGGTGAACTTGTAGGCGATGATGTCTGTGCTTGGCTCGTTCTAGCTTGGCCATACTCTATAAAAACCGCTGCATTTAAGAGTTCAATGAACCTTGATTCCTTGTCAGATTAGCAAACTTCTCAGCATCGGGCTGTAAAATTTCTCATGCTTTTGTCTCAGAGGTTCCAGGTTGAGAGAGGTCACAAAGAAACTGCAGCCAGACCTGGTCTCAGTCAATTACCTTCTTAATTCTTAGACGATAGATGGAGGCTAGAGGAGCCTGTCTTCCAGCTTAGCTGAGCACATAGCAACAGGGAAGATTGATCCTCCCTGTTCTCTTCAGCTAGGTAAACTCAGAGCCAGGCTCTGAAAGGACATGTGGCTCTTTTGGCATTTTTGTAGTTTAAAACAGTTGGACGTATACTTCCTGGATCATGTCCCACACAAACAGGAGTAGTCAGTTACCCTGAACCTGGAAATGAAAGCCACGTGTAGAGAACGTCAATGCCTCCCCCAAACCCTTGAATTACTCACATCTAAGCAGAAAACTGAAAGTCTGTCAGGGAAGAGAAGCTGCCCCACTGGCTCTGTTATGGTAGCCCACCCCTGTTTCAAAGGTTGCTGGTCAGAGCATGGCCAGGAGACACATGAGTGGCTTGACAATGACATAGGCACTTGTTCATCATCACAGTGATAAGAGGGGATAGAGCAGCTTTCAGAGGAGTGGCCATATGAAGTATTTGTTTTTACATGCCTGGCCTAAGGAAATGCTGAGGCAAGAAAAAAAAAAAGAACTCAAACAGTTTGATATGCTTCATAAAACAAATTTAAATTTAATTTGAACAATAGCAAGAGAATTAATTAAAACATAGGCTATACTCTCTCTCTCTTTCTCTCTCTCTCTCTCTCTCTCTCTCTCTGTGTGTGTGTGTGTCTGTTTCTGTCTCTCTGTCTCTTTGCCTTTCTCTCACTGAATAACCCTATCTGACCACAAACTCGCAGAGATTCACCTGCCTCTGCCTCTCAAGTGCTGAGATTAAAGGTACCACACCATCCAGTTTACACTGTGTCTTAATCCAGAAAGGACACAAAGCACAGTCACTGGAGAAACATCCTGTTTCTAGGGAGGGGTATGTGTATGAGCTCATGTATTCCACTGGCTTCTTTCAGTTCACTGACAGATAGTTCTTTTATTTAGCACTATTTTGGTCTTTGATCACTTGATAAGATCTAGGCATCATTATTCCATGATGAATATTTGAAACTGTGAGTGTACATTGCTGTCAGGACGCCATCAGACACAAACAAGGCACTCTAGGCTATTATGTTAATACTGACCAAAATATCTACTCAGTCCCTGTGGTTAATTTTCCCCACTGACTTCTAATGTAGTATAACTTTTGTATTATTTTGAAAACATCTTGAGTTTCAGATTTTAACCATGAAGTTAAAAGCAATTCACGTTGGTTCTCCCTCTTTGTTTGTTTTGTTTTGTTTTACTTTTGGTTGTTTGCTTTCATTTGCCTGTGCTGAGGACTGAACCCAGGACCTTTGAATTCTAGGCAATCACTCTTTCATTGAGCTTTACCTCCAGCCCATGATCTTTGTAGATAGTCTCAGCATTTAGACTAGCCTGGCTTAGAACTGACTCTGAAGCTGGCCCCAAACTCCTGACTCCGGCACTGGGATGACAGATGTGAGCCACCATCCGTGCAAGCCCCCACGGCACCTTTCTACGTCAGCACAGCAGTAATTCTATTCGGAAGTGTGACTTCAACTGTATACAGTTTGTGAACGTGGCCAGAACTGGTGTGATCTGGTCATGCGCTGTGTATGCCTTTAAATCATGAAGATGCCAATCTGTTTATTTCAACCAAAATATGATCTGTGCAGCTCACGCGTCAATCTAAATAGCTAGCCCACTCTTCTTCAGATGTTGTTGAGAGGCCCTTTGTAAGGCTGCGGTGCATGATGGGAAGCCTGGAGATGGCCCACCTAACATCCCTACTCCCTGCACGTGCCTCCAGCACGTTCCGGTTTTTATAAGAGAACACTGGATTCTTACTGCCTTGTAAAGAATGTGATTTTATGTTGACTCATGCTCTGTAGAATAGGCAATCTAAGAGGACGAAATGTTTGCTCAGCTTCTGGGGAGCTGAAGAAGCACAAGGGTGGGTACAAAATGCAGAAGAAAACATTAGCATCAATATCGCTTTTTAAAGGATCCATTCTTCTCATGGGCACTTATCCACTCCCAACAGAACCAACTGACCTTGTAGGGAAGGTACCAACCGCTCGCAATGATCTCACCCCTCAGTCCACCGTGTGCTGCTTAGTTTTTGCAAACTTGACAGAAGCTCAGGTCATTCAGGCAGAGAATCTCGACTGAGAAAATGTCTCTACCACACTGGCTTGTAGGCAAGTCTATTGGACATTTTCCTGATTGATGATTGATATGGGAGGGACACTTCTGGGACATGGTCCTGGGTTGTATGATAGCGCAGGCTAAGCAAACCAAGCTCCTGCCCCGATGATGGGCTGTACACTGAAAGATAAAAGAAATACTGTCCACCCAGGTCACTTTTGGTCATGTTTATCACAGCAATAGGAAGCAAACTAGAGCAGAAAACAGCACCGGGGAGTGGGCTGTTGCTGTGACAGACTGGACCGTGTCATTTTGGGAGAACTATGGAGGTCTTTGGAACTTTGGGCTGGAAAAGCCATTGAGTCCTTAGAACTTAATGGGCTGTTCCATAGGGTCCGGGAAGATAACGCTGAGAGCAGTGCGGATGATGGAGGACGGTCTGGTGGGAAGCAGAGGCACTGTCGGGGCTGTTCGTCTGATGGTTTTGAGTGGGAGTCTATGGCTCTATGGCTCTGCTCAGCTGGAGCTGAAGAACGGCTCTGATTAACAAGAGCGGCGCCACTGGACTGAAACCTTTATTTTTCTGGACAGTTGATGCTGGCTAGCTGGAGGTAAGCAACATTGCAAGGTGTCTGTAATTGGTTCCGCATAAGATGAAGCCACATGCTACAACTTGTCATGTCACTGAAATTCTATGTTTTCCTCAATAAAGTTCTACTCATTTGGTATTTTGCGGTACAGAGAGTTTTTTCTCTAGGAGAGTTTAACAGTGCTGGTGAGGCATTAGTGAGGGACGATTTATTTGTCTCAGCCTCCCCATTGCCATAGAGTCATGTTTCAGTCCTAAAGACCAGAGACAAAAGGCTTCTGTAGCTTCCACACATGTCTGCTCAGTTCATTCTGGGCATCTAGAGTATTCAGTAATAGCCTGATAAATACCAGCTCTAGAGGAAGCAAAACCAAGCAAGGATAATGCTACATTTTGAGTATGGGTTGTCTCCTCTGAAACTCCCGCTGAAGTTTGATTGCATTCTGGCAAGACTAGGAGGAGACAGGACCTTTAAAAGATTATTAGGTAGCTAAGAGAGAGAGCAATGACTGTCTCTAGAACTGGAGTTAGTTCCTCTGAACATTCCCCAGTGGCTGATGTTGACCATACAGCAGGACCCCACCTGTCTTATTCAAGCCACCTTAACTCTGAACTAGTGGTGTCTAACCTCCATGTGAGCTCCCTGCTATCTTTCCAGCACCATGCCTACCTCCCTGCCACCACACCATGATGATAATGGACTAACTGGAAGCAAGCCCCCAATTAAATGATTTCCTTATAAGTTGCCTTGGTTATAGTCTCTCCTCAGAGGAATAGACTAGTAATCAAGATTCTAAGTAAGCAGGAATCTAGATATTTATAGAGCTGACAGAACACATTTCTGAGTTGTTTGTAGCTTCTTGTCTTCTAGATGATTCCATTTCTTTGATTTTCTAACATTGTCTTTCATTCATTAAGGGTGGAGTAACCACACCAATTCTCTTGCAATACCCTATGACCCTCATCTGCCCCTGGCTGGTTGAGGAGTCACCAAGGACGTCAGGCACTGTTCACAATCTCTAGGCTGCCAGAATTTAAAGGTACTTCACTGTGTCTCATGTCCCTTGACTCTAGATGCAAGAAGGGGAACATGTCCCAGAAATGGGGTCAGCAGAGGATGGAGGCCGTGGTCCCAGATGTTCATGTTTCTGCATCTCACTGTTTCCAGTCTCATGGGAACTGTCTTACTCAGTCATCAATCACTGTAGCTGCCCAGCCCTTTTCCACACAAACTATTCAAACTGATAGAATAAATAATACCACAGGTGGCTGTCTATCATGACAGTTGTCTCTATAGCATATTGGTCTCAAGGTGGTCATGGGTTTTACTTAAAATTATATATATATATATATATATATATATATATATATATATATATATAT
>JANHMN010000001.1:205783553-205793952 GCA_030674055.1 Rhabdomys pumilio | reverse complement strand
TATATATATATATATATATATATATATATATATATATATATATATATGAGCAATTTTAGTAAAAAAAATTTTTTTAACTTTTATTGGATATTTTATTTACATTTCAGATGCCATCCTCTTTCCCCATTTCCCCTTCCTAGAAAATCTCTATCCCATGTCCCCTTTTCTTTTTTGCTTTTATACTGTTTTTTTTTAAATGTTAATCAAAGGCTTTATAAGTTTGGTAATGTTCAATCGGAAGTGTAACCCAATACTCAACCTGGATATATCAACTATCTTTGACTGGTGGAGACACATGAACATCTGCCTCCATGTCCCCCTTCTCTCTTTCTCTCTCATCTCCTAGCTTCTCCTCTCCTTTTTTTTCTCCTCTCCTTACTCTTTCTCTTTCTCTCTGTACTCCTCCCACCTTAGCTCCTCCTACATATCACCCTTTCTGTTAAAATAAAACTTTTCTCTCAAAATATAATTAGAGCATAATTATGCCTATTTGTACCAGTGAGGTACAAGATAGTCCTAATACCCAGTCCATCATTTTGTTGGCTAACCAGAACCTCTGTCATCTCTCTTAACTAAAACACTTCCAACGTTCTGAAGTACAGGGACTGTCCAGGTATTCAGCAGTCTCTATAAATTGGTGAAGTTTTAGAAGCTATGCTTGGTGCTTCCCATAATTTCAGTTAACTCAGTCATTCTGAATTTCTGACGGGGTTGAAGAGTTATAGTCTCATAGCCAATCCTGGCTATTTACTTTGAGAGAAAAGATCTGAGTGGATGGTTTTCAGCTGACATTCATTCTAAAGCCAAGAAAAAAAAAAAACAGGTTTAGTAAAAAATTTTTGGCACCATAGCTGGCAGTCTGTGTGAGGGACAAACTAGCAAACAGGCCAGAGGAAAAGCAGAACAGTGTGAGTGGTGGCTTGAGCTCTCAGCACAAGGCCATATGACTTGGAGGAGACACAGAGAAAGTCTTAACACTCAATGCCCAACTCCGTCTACTTTACAGCCTCACTCCCTACCATGCCCGTCTCATTGCCTTATCCCACGCAATCTTGGTCGAAATTGATTATGATCTTTTGGCCAAACATATTCCACTCACCTTCTCTCCTCCATCCTCCCTACTCCCTTCTCTCTTCTCCTCTTTCCTCTCTTCTTCTCCCTGCTCCCCACTCACTCATCCCCACTTCATTCTCTCCTTCTCACTCCATCCTCCTCACTCCATCCTCCTCACTCCATCCTCCTCACTCCATCCTCCCCACTCCATCCTCCCCATTCCATCCTCTCCATACCCTCCTGCATCCTCCCCACTCCATCCTCCCCACGCCATCCTCCTCACTCCATCTTCCTCACTCCATCTTCCTCACTCCATCCTCCCCACTCCATCCCCCTACTCCATTCTCCCCACTCCATCTTCCCCACTTCATCCTCCCCACTCCATCCTCCCCACTCCATCCTCCCCACTCCATCCTCCCCACTCCATCCTCTCCATACCCTCCTGCATCCTCCCCACTCCATCCTCCCCACACCATCCTCCTCCCTCCATCTTCCTCACTCCATCCTCCCCACTCCATCCTCCTCACTCCATCCCCCCTACTCCATTCTCTCCACTCCATACTCCCCACTCCATCCTTTCCACTCCATCCTTCTCACTCCATCCTTCCCACTCCATCCTCCCCACACCATTGTCCACACTTCATCCTCCGCACTCCATTCTCCCCATTCCATCCTCTCCATACCCTCCTGCATCCTCCCCACTCCATCCTCCCCACGCCATCCTCTGCACCCTGTTATCTACTCCCTGTCCACCATCCTTCCACCATCCCCACCCCTTCTACCATCCCTACTCTCTCCTGCTCCCTTTTTCTCAATTTCCTTATCCTTTTCTCCCCTTCTTCTCCCCTCTCCTTTTTGCTACCCCTTTTTGCTCCTCTCCATCCATTCCCTCTCCCTCATTCTATCTCCCTCTCTCGTTTTAACACTCCCTTTCCCTCCCACTTTCCCTCCCTCTCCTGTTTTAACACCTCTTTCCCTCCCCCTTTTCCTTCACTCCCTGAGTACAGAACACATGGCTGATGCCTAGTTCTGAGCTAGATGCAGGAAGCCCCAAGAAAGGCACTTTGTCTCTGGAGGAACTAGAGGATGATGGGAGCTGGAAGGAAGGAGAAGACACAAATATACAGTAAAATATACAAATCAGATCCAAATCCCAAGTGTCTCCACTTACATAAGCAGTGTTGAGAAGAACTTAGCCATCCTTATAGAGGACATACATGTCTGTGTAATGACTCATGTATGAGCTTACAAGATGGAGGTCAAAAACCTTCTTCCCAGTGGCTCTCTGGGGAATCTGGTTGTAGTAAATTTAAAGAAAGCGTTCTAAATCCTGGTTACCAGAATCACCTGGGAGCATCCCAGGGGCCTCCTGAATCTGCAATGTATCAGAGGCCTTGAGATTCCAGTAAGAGCTAGGGAGCTTGTCTAGAAGCCAACCTGCAGAGTAACCACTCCAGCCTGCTGAGCTTCTGCAGACTCCAGAGCAGAATGAGAGAGCAGCAAGTCGATGCCAGCTTCTCTTCCCACCACTAGGACAGGAGGATGTCTCTTCAGGCCTCCACACTCTGATGACAAGAGTCTGTTCCTTCTAGAGGACTTGATAAAGAGAAGGCTCCAGCTACAGCCACCCAAAGAGGTAGAACCACTCAGGCATGCAGGCCAGGCCAAGGAGCCCAGAACTGGAAGAAGCCATTGGGTCTCATTTAGTCTCATTTAGCAACATGCTGCTGCAGGGCCTCCAGGCAGCCAGGTAGCTGCATCTTCAGAGGTAGCTGTTTATTAGCTGACAGTTGTTGCCACACAAAAGGAAGAAGTTGGAAGGAAGGATACTTGGGACTTCTGGGGGTGCCCCTTACCCTTCCTGCTCTGGCAGGAATACACCCTCTTTTCCCTTTCAATACTTCCTTTATCAGCACCTGAAGTCTTTCTAGTAAATTATCTGGCCTCTACCAAACATCAAGCATAAACATCTTTCCCAAGTTGTATAACTAACTGTTACAGAGCTTTTGATCACAGTGTGGTGATAGTAGTCACCACACCAAGCCAACACTCCCACCTCCCACACACAACATACCACACACACACACACACACACACACACACACACACACACACACACACTCACACTCCATCAGGCTTTTCTAGGTTGTAAACAGCTCATGGTGACAAAGACAAGGAAATCTCTCAGGGCCACCTGAACTGGGCAGTGGTCTCCGAGAAAGCAAAGACTGGGGTTCTATCCTCCATCCTCAGTGCCATGGGGATACTTTGAGGAAAATGGCTGTTTGTTGTCCTAACCCTAGCATTCATTAACCTCTCCTTCTGGCAGAAGGTCAGCCACCTTCTTGGAATCTTGCTTAGAGTTCCTGGACAGTTAGTATAGCAGGAAGCACTGGGTAATGAGTCCAGGAGTGTTTTCCTAGTGTATGCTCTGGTGGACATCTGTGTATAGGGCCCTTCGGGTAGTATATTCTGCCTCGGGTGGGCTGCCCTTCCTATGGTGTCTCAGGCTGGAAGTGGGGCCCAGCAGCAAGGTATCTGTCTTTGAGTTTGAACTTGATGGTGAGATGGTGACCAGGAGTATAAGGAGAGAAACAGTCACAGCATAAGCCACACCCACTGTCCTGAAGCTGATGAGACAGTCTTCTCCCATTCCCTCCCTTCAAGTCTTCTACCACAGTGCAGAATCGGCTCACACAGTCCCCAAACAGGCCAGCATCTGTTCTGGCACAGTTCGTCACACAGGATTTACGTGGTTCTAGAGGTAGTGACTCCATTTGACTGTTCATTGCTGTCACCTTTTCTCCTTTACTGAACCTTCTGCTTGAGGTGTCAAGCCAAAAAGATCCCTAATCAGAGGGCTGAGCGTCAGAATCATGGTGGGGAGACATTTGGAAACATCCTGTGGCTGAGGAAGGAGAGTGTCTGCCCCAGAGATGCCCTGGGCTCCCATGTGTTACTGTGGGACCTGGAAGGTTGCCACGTCTCCCAGCTCACTCAGGCTTGTTGAGAAACACTGGTTTAGGCAAGGCAAGGAGCCAAGTGTAAACTTAACTGTCCCTCACGGGTGTCAAGGCACACAATAAAAGTCTCCCATCACCAGGCTACAACAGCTGGCAGTGAGGCCTTCCTGACAGCTAGAAGCAAGGACTGTAAAGGCTGCTCGGAGGATCTCCCTTACCTCATGGGGCTTTCTAGACATTTGCATCAGACTTTTGAGCATGGCCACTTCCCTAAGCTGAGAAGTGACTCTCGAAGCTGGAGTCTTTGCTATTTCAGAATGAACACTTCCCCTAGGGGCAGTTCCATCTCTGGCTGGAAGGTGAGTGGCCCAAACCAGTCCTCTCTGACATCCTCACCAAAAAATCCTTGTTTTTATTTTTGGTGTTTGTTTTGTGAATTTGAAAGATAGCATGCAAGGCAGCCGGTTTCTTCCCAGTGCTTTCACATTCAAGTCATTGCAGCTGTTTCAATTCATCCCCACCCCCACCCCAACCTCCACCCCACCCACACCCCTACCCTCCACACCCACCCCTCCATACCCACCCCACCCACACTCCTACCCTCCACACCCACACCCCACACCCCTCCACCCTTACACCCCACCCCACCGCCAGCTGATTCTCTTCCTTCCCTTAAACAGGCATCTCATCTCTACCTTCATGCTACATGAATCTATAACCCTCTCTCTTCGATGTTTGGTGTTGCAATTCTAGGTAGAGGTGGCTATGGGACAAAGTTACGGTTAACAGTGTATACCCGGAGTTTCTGGAAACAATTTGTTGCCATTTCCTAGTTTCCATTTCATTTTCTTCCTGCTTTCCAAGCATAATGTACTCTGGTGGTGCAGCAGCTGCGTTGCCAGCATGAGGCGAACTTGTGGGCCAGACCTCCGTACACTGCCCAATCAAATCACGTCGTCTTTTCACTCTCTTCTTCAAAACCTGTACTCAACATTCCGTCTCATTTCACTTTAGTCATTTATCCTGGAAAGGAAAACAAAACATTTGTACTGAGTATTTACCTCATGCTATGTGGCTTTCTAGATGAGATCTAAGCTTACTTTGGAGCTGACTTTCTAGTAGAAAAGAAAAATCTAAAGCGTCAAGTTTGTGGGATATCAGAAAGTCACTGTACCAGTCAAGAAAATAAAAAAAATTAACCAAGAATGCAGTTCTGATGGTTCAGGAGCGTGGGAGTCAGGGATGCTACTTTAAAGGAGTCTAGGGGAGTTCTGGTCAAAAAAGCAGTGTCTGAATTCAGACCAGGCTCTGAGGGAGTCAACTTGGAGGGGATGGGGGGGGGGAGATCATTGTGGGAATGAGAATAGCAAGTTCAATGGTCTTGGGGCAAGAGGGTGTCTGGAATATTTAAGGAACCGGGGAGAGGAAGATGGAGAGGGAGATGGAGAGGAAAACAGTTCTGAAATTCAGTGGAGAGAAAATAAGAGTCAATGGATAGAGGACAGTTTAGTTTGGACACAATGAAGTTATAGTTCACAAAGCAAACAAAAAGCTTTAAAGCCAATAAATGAATGAACTCTCTGGTTTTCCTATGGATCTACCGGCTTTCTGTGGAGACAAGCATAGATAGCTACTGTGCTCACTGGCAGAAATTACTCTGCATTCTGGCTGTGCTTTTCAGGATCCGCGTTTGCCTCCTATACTCTAGAGGACCCGAATTAGGTCAGATTTATGGATGAGTAGCAAAGTTTAAGAAGAAACTTGGTGCAGTTCACTGTGGCTTGTGCCAGCTGCACCTCTATTTCCCTGTGACCATCACAGCACCACAGCGATTACAACCTACTTGCTGCAGAAGAATGCGAATTAATTTGAATCAAAAGCAAATTAAGATGTAACCCAAGGGCCTCTTCATGCAGAGACTACTGGGAGGCCTAAGCAGACACTTGATGAAGATCCATAGCCTGAAGGGCTCTCTCTCATTCCCTTGCAGTTCTTTCAGAGAACAAATACCCATCCACTTCTATCCCCCTGCCCTCCCCACAGCATCAGAACGCCACAGGAGAACTTATTCCAGACCACCTTGGAAGGGTTGCAGTTTTATCTGTCCATTTTAACTCCATCTCCAAACACCTTAATAGCTGGCAAAGTGTGGAAGGAATAAAAGCCAGATTCTTGCCTTTGTCCCCACCGAACCTTGTAAAACTCTCTCTCTCTACAAATGGCCTGTTTCAGTCTTTCATTATTCCCAAGATTGTGAAATCTCACTTTGTGGAAAAGCCCACATGTGGCCTCAGGATACACTCTGCCCTGTAGGTGCTTATGCCCCTCTGGGGGGCAGTGGCAGGGGGAGGGGAAGGTGTCAGCTTTCATCAACCCTATGGCCGTGCCCAGGCCTTGTGAGGCATTCTTTTAGTAAAGGGTGCTTCACTCCAAGTGTACTGGGAATGTTTAAAAAACAATGAGGTTCAGAAATAACAAAAGGCAGATGTTGACTTGTTTTGCGAAAAATGGAATCAGAAAATGAGGCATCCATGGCCCCTACAGATGTAATTTGAGGCAGAAACACTTCATGTTGGCTCCCAGCCCTGCTGGTACCCAAGATACTCCTTGGAATTGAGTTAGAAGTCCTGAAGTGTGCCATGCAAAACACTGTGCCATCTTTTCCATTTTAGGACACTGGTGTGTGTGTGTGCGTGTGCGTGTGCGTGTGTGTGTGCATGCACGCGCGCACGCGCAAGTGAGTGTGATGGAGTTTCTTTTTCTTCAACTTTACTCCAAAATAGTCACAAGTGCACAAATCCCAGGGGGCAGGAATGGAGCATCTCAAAGATGGCTTTAGCAATGTGCAAATGCTGAAAATGTGTGCCTTTGCTTGTCTGGGGCTTGGAGATCCTAGGGAACTAAGCTCACAGTTTTCCTCTTTCTGCTCCCCTAATGGCGTGTCCCAATGGGTATTTCCAACTCCTCTTCCCTCTGTCCCTGAGTTGATCATTGTAGAGGAGAAATCTTTCCTCAAGTCACAACAGAATAAGCTGCAGTTGGCAAGAAGAGCAGGACGGGTAGACTCCACCTCCTTTTACTCTATCCTCTGCCCAAGGACCATGGGAAAGTTATGTTATTTAATAAGCGCTGCCCTTCTGCCAGCACCCCTACATGGTTTAATGCTCTCCCGAACTGAATTCTTTATAGCACAAGACCACCTTTATGGAGAGGCAGCCACAGATGCGTTAGTAGAGAATGGGAGAAAATGAATGTGTATGTGTGAGAAGGCTCAGAAGTCTATGCACCATCGTGAACACATCCACCCCAGTGGAGATGCTATGAAACTATCTTCTAGGAGAGAGGACACCATCGTAACTTAGCAAAGGAGATCTGAGGAAACGGGAGCCCATGGATGACACTAGCCGAGTGGCCAGCTCATCTTGTCTTTTTCTTCTCTCCAGTAGTGGGTGTGGCTAAGTGTGAGCTTTAGGTAGGGTGGACTAGGTCAGAAATCCAGCTGTGTTATTTTTCACTGTGAAGACGTGTAATTGACTAAATGTCCCCAAGTCCAAATTTGTTCATTCATAAATACTACCTAGCAATGCCCAGCTCACAGGAAGACATAGAGAATTCATCCATAGCATTACCTGGTGAATAAATATAGCTCTCCGGCCAGATTAAACAAAGATGGGAAAAATTCTTTCCATATGTTCAGGTAAATAATTGACAAGTTTCAAATTGCCTTCTAATTTGCCAACTGAGATTTTAGCCTCACGTCCTTTGGCATAATGGGGTGGCTTAAGACCCTACAGCTGTAGATACAGACCTTGAGATCCTTCTCATAGGAACACTGGGAGGGCTGTACATTCCTCATACACACAGGAATTTTTCCCGACAGGCATTTAGCAGGCCTGAACCATCAAGATGTCCACTTGGGGACAGTGGTGGAGCTGCTTCAATCTTCCAAGGTCTGTCTGCTGGGGACTCACAATGACCAAAGACACAGTGAACTGCTGCCCATGGTGTGCCTCGGGTGGCATGCCAACACAGGATAGAAGCATCTTTATGAAAAATACAAAGCCAAGATGCCTGGTGCCCTCAGTCCTAGCAGAGCAGCCAGCTCTTCTGAACCAGGAGGTAAGGAAGCCCTTGCTTTGATACATGAGGCACCACAGTGCTGTCAAAGCAAATGAACTTAAGACTCAGAAGTATGTTCAAATTCTGCAACTGCCTCTAAGATGTAAGGGGGCCAGGGGCCAGGAAGAAAGGAGGAAGAAAAGGAGGAGGAGGATCATGTTTTGACTTGATTTCTACATTATAACTCTATTCTGGAATGCTTTCCAGAGCCTACACTATTTCCCAGGCCTCGAGGGTTAGCATTTCACTGGTAACACTGCAATCAGAGACACTAGTTAAGGATTAGATTTGAACTCAGTTACATGGTACCTGAGGTTAAGTTCCCTAAAAAAAGATTTCTCTGTAGAGATTCACATGTGGAAGGTTTAGGAAGGACTGCCTTAAACACCAGAAGGAAATGAGGGAAGAAAGCAGAAGTCCGTGGAGGAGTAAGTTGTTTATATTATGTTTGGTGTAAACGTATCTACCTGCATGTGGGCATGCAGGTGTACCAAGTGTATGCCTAATGATCACAGAAACAAGAAGAGGGTGTCAGGTCCCCTGGTACTAGAGTTATAGGCTGTGAGCTGCTATGTGTGTGTGATGTGAATCAAATTCAGATACCTCTGTAAGAGTAGCCATTAATCTTAACTACTGAGACATCTCTCTGCCCCCCCCCCCCAAGTAACATTTATAAAGTCTATATGTATTAGTCAGGGTTCTCTAGAGTCACAGAATTTATGGAATGAATCTCTCTCTCTCTCTCTCTCTCCCTCCCTCCCTTCCCCTCTGTTTCCATATACGTGTGTGTGTGTGTGTGTGTGTGTGTGTGTGTGTGCATGTGTGTGTGCATGTGTGTATGCATATGTGTAGGGACTTTATTCGAATGACTTACAGGCTGTAGTTCAACTAATCCAACAATGGCTAACTGTGAATGGAAAGTCAAAGAATCTAGTATTTGCTTAGTTCCACAAGGCTGGTCTCAAGTGGTCTTCAGTATATGCTGGAATCCCAAAGAAGTAGGCTCCAATCCCAGTGAAGGAATGGATGTGCTAGCAAGGCAAAGAGCAAAGGCTTCCACGTCCTTATATAGGCTTCTATCAACAGGTGTGACCCAGATTAAAGTGTGTCATCCCACTTCACGATAAGGATCAAAAGTCTGTGTCTTCCTACCTCAAGATCTGGACCAAAGGCATGCTGTCCTCCAACCTGAAGGTTCAGATCAAGGGTGTGTCTTCCTACCTCAAAGGTCTGGATTAGAAGTAGATTCACTCACTTCAAACCAAGCAGAAAATCTCTTACAGGTGTACACTCCGTTATTGGATTGTAGTTCATTCTGGATATAGTCAAGCTGACAACCAACAACAGTCATCACACTTTGTAACCTATACAATAATCTAGAATCTAGATTATCTGGAGATGATTTTGAAGAAGCTACCTGGAATTCTTGTCGAAGCTCAGTATGCCCAGGCCTACTGTGGTAGGGTTTGCAGGAGGACAGGATGGAGGGTTGGGCCCTTCACAAGTACTCAGGGTCATTCACTTCAGAGAAGATAGGAAAACCAAGCCTTTTGCTGTAGCCCCTCTCTGGCTAGTTCTATAAGACCTTACCAGTGGTCTCAAGACACCTACAACATCTGTCCAGAAGATCTTCCACACCTGTGATAGATTGGATATCCAGCAAGTGGCAGTTAAATAGACATCACTAACCAATGAAATTGCTAATAGCCGAGTTTTGAGTCGCTGTTGTTGTTTTAAAATAAAGCTAGGGGAAGAGTCAGAAAACAAGGAGCCACACTTTCCCAGGTTCTGAGCACCATATTGGCCGATGTTAATGTGTTTTTTTTCCCCTTAGTTTAGGATTCTTAGAAATCCCTCTGGCTTTCTGTGCTCCTGAGAAATTCCACGGAGCATGTGCTCTGATGAACTATTTCCTTTGTCTCAGAGACAGAGGGAAGTATGGTTTGACAGTAATAAATGACTATACTGTACAATTACTTAAATATGAGTCTTCGGCAAAAGTGAAATGACTTGAGGCTTCTTAACAAATACCAGCTTTAAGCTCGGTAAATAATGGCTTGTGTCAAATTTGTTTATTAGCACGGGTAATTTGTTCTTAACTAGACATATTTTATACTCGAAGTCATGTTTTACTAGAACTACATAAAGCAATTGTGCAATTGATGATAAATATGTCACTACTGGTAAGTCATTAATTCAGATGATGCTAATTAAAACCACACTCACTGCCTAGAGCACCGAAAAAAACAAAAGAATGCATCCGT
>JANHMN010000001.1:205754736-205783543 GCA_030674055.1 Rhabdomys pumilio | reverse complement strand
TGTGTGTGCATATGTGAGTGCCTGTGTGTATGCATCTATAATTCACAAGACATCCTATTGGACACTCCAGTCAGAACTTCTTGGGGAGCATTAAGTTATTATAGATAAGTAAACTGAGAATCTGAGCAGTTATACACATAAGAGCACTTGCAGGCCATCAGCCTGGTTTTAGGTTCAGTGAGCGACCCTGTCTCAGAAAAAGGCAGAAAGTGATAGAACAAGACACCCAACATCTTATTCTGGCCTCCACAAGTGTGTACAAGGCCACACACACGGGCATACACACAGATGAGCATCTAGCACACACACACACACACGCAACCACAAAATAATAAGTACATTTGAAAATTCTTATGAGAAGGAAAGATAAAGTGCCAGTGGATGCTCCAAGCAGAGAACTGATCAGAAGGAGGTGTCAGAGAGAAGAGAACCTTGGAGCCTGCCACACCAGAAGTGAGAAGGAATCCTGTACCAGTTGCTTTTTGTTACTGTGATAAAACATCATGACCAAAAGTGATTCATAGAAGAACGAACTGACTTTACAGTCTCAGGGGATGAGAGCCCATGACTCTGGGGAGGCATGGCAACAAGAGGCAGGCACCACCGCAGGAGCAGGAAACAAAGACAGGCATGAAGCAGACAGAGCCAACCAGCACTGGCCCAAGGCTTTCAAGCTCAAAGCCCATCTCCAGTATTCAAATACTGGAGTCATGGGGAATATTGTTCTTTTAAATCTCAACTAATGCTCTAAGTCTGGAAGCAGATGGGCTTTGCCAACAATTGTAGGGGAAAGCCCTGTGACTGCTCCTGTTTCCGTTAAAATTGTCCACAAAGCTGCACCAAAAGAACTGTCCAGACTAGTGGTTCTCAACCTGTGGGTCATGACCCCTTTGCAGACTGAACAACCTTTTTCACAGGCATTGCCCAAGATGATTGAAAAACACAGATATTTATATTATGACTCACAACAGTTGCAAGATGAAGAGTTATTCTGTTATATTAGTTATGAAGGAGCTTATATGTATAGATCTGTGTTTATATATCATAATTTATACATCAGTTATGAAATAGAAACAAAAATAATGTTATGGTTGGGGCTCACCACCACACGAGGAACTGTATGAAGGGGTTGTAGCACTAGGAAGGTTGAGATCTACTGCTCCGGGTAATTTTGGGCTCATGTTCCTACTGAGGAGACAGACAATGGACCAAAATATGGTCCAAGTGTATGAAAGCTACGAGTTAAGTGAGAATTCTGATAGCCAAGGAGAAATCAGGCAGACTGGGGTGCCAATCACCTCTGTCAAGAGGCTGACTGCCAGTTTCATAATTTTTGACTAATGGACTGAGAAGCCCAAGAATATTCAGTGTTTTCATAGAACGAAGCAAAAATAAATTGTGAGGAAATGGGAGTTCTAGGCCCACCGAGGGGGAGAGGAACCTGGGAAATATTCCCTGGGTATCCTCTGTTGCTGCAGGAGCCACACACCAGGAAGATGAGTTGCCTAGAAACCAAATGGGTCTCACAAGAACTGAAGTTTAGACTTGAACATCTTGTTCCATGATGGGGTGAAAAGAATCTGACTCTAAGATTCAACTGTCTGGTTTTATAACATCATAATATTAGCCAGAGAGGTGAACTTTCTTTGTAAATGTCTCTACACAATGTTCAACATGCAATCAGATCTAATAAGGCGTGCCAACAACATCTGATTGAAAACCCCGAGGAAAGCAGAAATCAGAAGATAATTTAGAGACCCATAAAATGGTTATCACATAAAATCCACATCTAGAATCATGAGACAGACATTTAATTCCTGTGCTAATGTACCCGAAGAGTCACTTGACAAGAGGGAGAAAGAACAGAGTGATAACCAGTAGGCAAATGGGAAGAACAGAGCGAGACTCAGCAATCAAGCTGACAAGGGGCCAAACCAAAACTGAAATGCCTCTAGACGGAGGCATAGAGAACCAGAGTAAATAACGTACACAAACCTGACTGAAACAGCAGATGGGGCTGGCAAGCTGACTCAGTGTCCTTGCCTCCAAACCTCATGACTTGAGTCTGATCCCTGGAACCCTTGTGGTAGGAGAGAATAATTGCCCTGAGTTTCCCTCCGACCTCCAGGTGAGCCACTGTATGCATGTTCCCCTTCCCCCAACAATTAAAATTTGAAACTATAAAAATAATAGCAAATGATTTCATAAAATTCCTGTAATGAGAGTCCAAAGTAAGTTAGGACACAAGGGTGGGTGGAAGTAATATTTGAAGAGTAAGTGGTAATTTTCTTTTAATGATGAAGAACTCATTGATACAAGAAAGTCCCTGAACTCCAAACAGAATAAACATAAAGAATATCATCCACAGGACAAAGAGTTGACTCCTTGCGGGGTATGAACAACAGGTTAGCAGTTCTATAAATAGCTTTCTGGCTTGCAGTAGTGCTAATTAACACAGTGTAGTGTTCCTACCACGACCAATCTCAAGCTACTTGTGTGATGACATTGAACAAGGATACTGAGCAAAGCTAATCCAGTGGCACCGACTACAGACATCCACAGAGCAGGCAGGCTCGAGCAACTTCACGTCCATAGAGGTCAGGGAAGAGTCACTAGGAAACAGTAAATTTTCAGTATTAGGTGCTTTAATGTAGAATCGGGACATGTACACCCACAAGCTTTAATTTTAATGAAGTTGTTCTTGTCAACAGACTTGGAAATTACCAAAAAGTCCAACAATCTTCACAGTGGTGCAACCCAGTTCCCTATTAGGGAGGAGCATTGTGGTGGGTTTTATAACTGCTTGCTTTTGGTCAAGTCTACAAACCTCAACATTCACAAAGGTAAATTTCATGGTTTGCACATTAAGTCTTTAGCTGTAAAGCACATGTGGCTATTCAGTGACCCACCAATGTTAACTTTAGCGAATATACCCTGTATATTCCGACATACTCATCATTGATTTTAATGACAACATGAGACATGACTGAGATTCACAAATAGAAGAATGGTCGTAAGACTTGCTGTCCCTCGCACGATGTTACACTATTCAGCAAGTAGAAAGCTAAAGGCATGGTTGCTCCAGACAGATGTACAGAGACATCCAGGTTAAGCGCTTTTACATCCCACACACAGGCTGTCTATATCTTGAAAATTTACATGTACAAATACATTTTCTATTCCAATGGTATGTAAACATAAACAGATTTTAATCAAAACAAGATAAAGAGACAATTTCAAACAAAGAAAACAAACAAACAAAAAGCTGCTAATGCTGTTTGGGGCCAGTACAATTCAAGGCCCTGGGTTCTAGCTTATGAATCATTTAGCACTCTGAATGAAAAAGAAGGCCAAACATGGACACACTCTGTGCCCAGAGGTGCACAGCATGGCATGCAGCCTGGAGCACTGAGACTTTGCCCTTCTTGTGTTGAATGATCAGCCAGGGCTTGCACACAGCAGTCAAGCAAGGGCCAACTAGCACCTCAGCACCCGAATCACACACTTCTCTGTAGCATTCCTAAGCTACCTTTCTGTAGAGCTCAGGGGAGGGAGGGGAGCTCAGGGGAGCAGCAGTAAGATAGACAAGTGGAGGACAACATCTCGGAGAGGAATTTTTAAATAGGGAGAGACAAGTAAGGTGAGGTCTCTGGAAGCATGTCTCCTTGGGATTGGAGGAAGAAGACTGAAAAGGAAAAGCCAGAGAAACTATAGCTCAGAGTGATCTGCTGCTTGAAACCAGAGAGAATACACAATTGACCCATGTCTTATTGTTCAAACTGCTATTCAGACTCCATCTTGTTACTTTTTGAGAAACCTCATCACAATAGCTACATGCATATGTGGTGTGTGTGTGTGTGTGTGTGTGTGTGTGTGTGTGTGTGTGTGTGTTGAAGTGGGATGGGCCCAACACCAAGCCTAGGAGCCTGGCTTTTCTGAACCCTGCCAGTTAGAATGAGGGCATGAGGTGTGTGTGGGGGGGAACAGGACACTACAGTGAGTTAAATAACTCCATTCTTGTAGATTCCCAGGACAATCCAGAGTGAATATGTAAACAAATGACCTTAACTAGAGCTTCTTGATTTTGATTTTACATTTCACCGTGGGAAAGAGAGAATGATGGCATACCCCCCCCCCCCACACACACACACACATAAATAAAGCCAAATGTTCTTATGCTGTGCAGAAGGAAACCAAAGCAGGGAACCCAGGAACAGCAAGGCCCAGTAGGTGTTCCTTTTGAATGGAGAGTGGGTTCCCCTCAAGGGGAAGGCAATTACCACTTAACAACTTGGCAAACTCTGAGCTCATCATGGAGAACTTAGGCCTCTAAGGGTGTTTAGTGGCCCACATGCTAATGTGGTCCTCAATGACTGTGCCCCAGACAGCAGCCAGCTGCAGAAGCAGGAGCCACTCTGAGGTGGCTGGGGCAGCTCAGAGACAGAAAGAGCAACAACTTTCCTGGTTGGGAATGCTTGTTTTTTGCTTAGGCTGTTGTGTCTTCCCAGGTATCACTGCACATTTACTACTAAAATCAGAAAAGTCTGTGATGTGGTCAGAACATGGGTTTTCACCTCTGAAACTCCAGGTGAAGTTTGGCGACCATTGTGATGGTGTTGGCAGACAGGGGCCTTAAAACTAGGTCATCGGGAGGGATAGATATGAAAGAGAGAGCAAGGAGTGATTTTCCTTCTCATGGCTTTCCCCACTACATTCTCGGGCCCATCACTTTGCTGATGCATGGCTGGACTCTTCAACTGAAGTGCTTAATTTTTCCCCTGGAAGCCAAGCCTCATTTCAGTAAAAAGATCACTTTCTTTTTTTTTTTTTTTTTTAAAATGACAAAATAAAACATAATAAAATAAAACAAAAGACTACCATGTCAGAGTTGGACAAGGAAACCCAAGAAGGAAAAGAGTCCCAAGAACAGGCAGGCATAAGAATCAGAGACCTGAATGGGTCACACACCCAGGAGTCCCACAAAAATACTAAAAGCTGTAATATATATGCAGAGGTCCTGGTACAGACCTGGAAACACAATGTACACAAATCACAGCAAACAAATTGCTAGACTCAATCACTATTCCTGAAGCATCCAAAAAAAAAAAAAAAAAAAAAACCCACAAAACCAAGCATAACAAGCAAACAACAGCAGCAAACAAAACAAAACAAAACAAAACAAAACCTCAATAAACTTCTGTTTACTCCTCTACCTAAGTTCCCATCACAAGTGGAGAGTGTCCCATGCCACATTTGCTAAGAGCTAGATACAAAGCACAAGACAAGATAATGTTAGAATGATCAGATTGAGGGAAATTGGTTACAAACCTTTAAGACACAGACACTTTAATAAGGATTACGAAAGATGAACTAATAGCTCATGACTGTGCTTCTGTCGGCCATTACTGTTGACTTTGACAATGTTCGCTAATACACTTCATATTATTTACGTCCATTAGGCCACCAAACCTTTATCATCTTTGTTCCAAAGTGATCTTATGCTGTTCACAAGCTCCTTGGCGTGACAGGTATTTCTTGGCAGAACATTAGACGCATGCTGCCCTGTCTCAGGCTCATGCACTGTGTTTGTCAGAAGAGCAGGTATCAAGAGAGTCAGTACCCTCTCCTCCAGCCGAGCTGATGGGATCACAGGAAATGCTGATAGCTTAGAACAGGAAGGTTTTCTCTAATGTTGGGGTTTGTTGCATACAAGTTTTTATAATCAATAGAGCACAAAGTCCATACGTAAACACACATTCACTGTGGCATTTCTGAGCACATCCAGAATGTATTTTGACAATATTCACTCCCATTACTGTAATCCCTTCCTACTTCTAAAAGTCCCTTCCTGATCCCTACTGATTTTCTTTCTAACCCTACATACTCCGGAGAAGGGCAGGGGGCAGGGGGGAGACAGAAAGTGATGGGGGAGGGGAAGACAGAGGGAGTGAGGGAGGGAGACTCAATCCAACCATCTATTCTTTCCTGCTCTCTCTGAAGAAACAGTAATATTAAGAGACAGGAGAATGATTTGAGGTTTTTTTTTTTCCAATTTCTTAGAAATCTACTAATTTCCTCCCAAATTTAAAACTGCATTTGGCATTAAATGCTGATCCTTAGAGTCTTGACATGGGACAATGTGTCCGGAAAACATCTACATGCAGCTTTCTGAGTAGAGGAGGCAGCCTCTCTCTTCTGAACTCTGGTTTTTCTCTCAGTCTTTCGCTTCCTTCCTTGGCCACACTTCTTGTCTTTAAATGGCTTCTCAAAGCCAGCTTTGTAAATCCCCATCTCAGACCTGCCCAGGTATCTTCTTCTTTTTAGACACTTCCTGGATCTAGAGTCCAGCTTCTTGTTTGAGCAAACCCACCGTCCTGCTCTCCTCTAGCAGTGCCTGCTCCAGACTTGGCAGAGTTCCCACTCATAATTCTGTAGCTGGCCTGGGACTCTGCAGGAGTCTGAGCAGAGAATGGTAGAAAATTCGGAATGTCAGTACATTTTAAATCTTTCTTTTTTAAAATACTCTCTTCACTGTAATAATTTCCTTTCCCTTTAAAGGAGAAAATAGTACAGTAAATTTTCTTAATAAAATAAAAAAGAATTTAAAATTTTACCCAAAACAGGTGCCCATCGTAACTTGGTACAAACAAAGAGTGTCCCCAAATTAAGCTTCAAATTCTACAAACTTGTCAAAGTCTAGCTAAATGGAGACAGGTACCAGCCATGATTCTCCATGGACAAAGGTGGCAAACAGGGAGTTTCAGAGAGTTTCACGGGAAGCCTGTGCTGTGGAGCCCGCTGAAAACAAAACATACAACTAACAAAGAATCATATAATCAAAATCAAATATAGCAAGGTCAGTATGATAGCGTGTGCCAGGCTGATGAGCCCGAGGCTGCAGAATCTAGCTCACTGCAGCCAGATTCAAGCTGAGACCATGCTCCGATACCCTATCTGAGCCTCCCTCATTTTTCCCCTGCCTATCCATCTATTCTTCTGGGCCCTGAAACGGTCCAGAGACAAGGCTGCCTCTGCCGGAGTAGACTGTGGTTGTTAAAAACACTGGAAAATCCTCCATCAGATTGTACCAGCCTTTGCCCAAAGCAGAAAACGTTCATACCAACAGGATGCTATCACTGGCAGGACAACACAGACATTTTGAGCTCACAGGATCTAGAAGCGTATAAGTGTGTTCCAGTATGAGTCTATCCCTATAGTTTACTTACATTCTGACACTGTCGGGAGGAGAAGAGAGATCAGTGGAAATTCAGACAGTATCTGCATAACCGCAGCGCATCCATTGTCTGTTTGCTCCATGCAGCAGCCCAGCAGTCTATGTTGCCTGTGTGTGAATCTGAGAACTATGCTGATAAGACCCCACTCCCACGGGCCAGTGGGCTGCCCTCTCTCTACACAGGTTCCTATTCCAATTACTACCAGAGGGGCCTCCCATATGTTTTCAGGAGTACCTGAAACCACTGGCAAATTTGCCTGGTCCCATCACTGAATTCTCCAAGGGACATTTTTGTAAAAGTTTCATGCAATTAAGTTGAAATTCCAAGTGAAACTATTGGTGACCACACTCCCAAATGAGAACTCCTATACTTGCTCCAGGCAGACCTGAACTTGAATCTGCAGATCCTCTTTTGAATAAAGAAATCAAAGTGCATCCCTGGTTCGGTCAGTCTTTGGATACTGTCCTAACCTTACGTACTTATAAATTAGGAATTTCACACATTTTATTGGTTTAAAAGACTGTTTCTCTATTTTGTCAAACAGTGGTGAAGTCTGTGATCTACTTAACATTTTGTGTAAGAAACAAAACAAAACATGTTTCCTGTGCTCTGTTGTGAGCATGAGTGTAGATGACACTGTCCTGAGGAGATGAGTGTAGAGGGTCTGAACTAAGCATGGGAGTAGAGAAACCTAGATACTTGATGAATAGTCTTTATCATCTTGGTAGAATTACACTCATCCAGGAGGAGCACCTCTGTACAGATGTGTAAGACATTTCTAGAGAGATCTAACTGAACACAGAAAAATCCACCCCAGTGGGAAGGGCACCATCTCAAGGGCCAGGTCCCAGACTCAATTAAAGGGAGAAAGCAACTTGAGGACCAGCATTCATATTTCTGCTTCTTAACCTCAGATGTCATGTGACCAGCCACCTCCCACTATGCCTTTCCATTTGGATTGTCTGTGCCCTCAGACCATGAGCCAAAAATCAATCCTTCCGCTGTCTTCTTGCTTTTGTCATAGGGAAGAGAGAAGCCTGGGAGCCTTCTTGCAGGCTTCATGCAGTGGTACTGGAATAGCTGAGGATGAAGAAATGTCACTGCTGTCAATGTTGAGAGTGTTCGAACCTTCAAAAGCACATCTACAATTAAGAAGCAAAATCACTACAGAGAGGGTTCTTGTTTCACCTCCATCGATCTCTGTCTGTCTGTCTGTCTGTCTCCTTTCTATTTCCCTCCCTATCTTCTCCTTCCCCTCCTTTCCTGCCATTGCAGCTGTTTCTCTATTGTGGTCATAGAAGCTTCCACAAACACATGAGAATATACTAGCCAGCATTTTGTCCTTCAGGGTATAACTAAGTCCTCTTGTGGCTGCTGGGCCCCAGGATATACTTCTTGGGCAGGAAGATGGATCATGAGGTAGTTTATTTAGTCAAAGGATCACTTGTGAGCCAGGAGACATGGAAACTCAGAAAGCATAGTCAAAACCGAGTGCCTGCCGAAGAGGAAACCATCTGCACCTGGCAGGCAGCTACCAAATCAGAATGGGCTGTAATGGAAAATCTACCTCCGTTCCCCGGCAGGGCTGCCGCCCTCATCACAGGGAGTCTGGGTATTAAGTTTGGCAGTTCTTGTAGAGCCTGCCATGCCAGGGAGGTTATTAAAACTGAACTGGAATGGTTTCATAACTCAAACTGGAAACAAGACTGAGGAAAGCACTAACAAGGAAGTGGCAGAGCAGAATGAAGTAAAGCTAGTTCTGTGTGCTGTCTGGGTCGGGTTTCAGAAGCTTCCACATGTTAAAACAGACTGAAAAGTTAGTTAAATAAATCAAAATGCCAAGTCAGACATTTAACACCGTGGGATGACCGACCAATGAGAGGAGTCTCTGGTTCACTTTGTTTACTGAGCGTTACTGTGAGGAGTCTGTAGCTATAGCCCCATCCCTTAAACATCTGTTCCAGTCAAGGGAGTCTCAGTCTCCAGTGTCTGCCATTGCCTTAAAGAACTGCAAGGGAGTTTCCTAGGAGAAAGGGACTCTGGGAGAAAGAACCAGTGATAGAAAGAGCATAGGAGAGGTACTTTGATATGGTTATCAAGGTCATAGGTCAAATTCTTGTGGGGAAGATGTCCAGTAACACGACTGAAAACACTGGCTAAAATTTTGGAGGGTCTTACTTGTCTTCCCCCAGCAGCCTGCAGAGCATCTTCTGTACTAGGAAGGCTGTCCAGCAGAGAGGAAGCATCCAAATGAGTGCCAGCCCTGAGATCTTTCCTGCCATTGCAGGAAACTGTGGCTGTCTTCAATAATAGTGTCTTACAATTCAATTCTGGTGGGTAACCGAGAATGGCAAGAGCCTAAATTGGTTAGGGGATCAGGCTATGGAGGTCATGTACCTGACTCCTGGCCCTGAGTTTTATGTGTGTCAGTTCTGCTTTTGAGAAGAGCATTATTCTCTGTGTCACAGGGTGATTGAATTTAAGCGTGTATTTGTGTGTGTGTTAGACAGTATATAAAACAGTGGGATTCCATATAGCTTTGTCAAACACCCTAAACAGTAGCCATCCCTTCCTTTCTCTTCCATTTCCTACCTTCCCATATATTTGTATTAATGCTATAAGGGGGTGGGTGGGGAACCAATCACTTTCTGATTGGACTTAAGAGCTGCTCCACTGGAGGGGATGCATGCCTGCTGCTGTCAGTCTGTCCAAGGACCCATGGCTAGAGTACTCACAGGTCCCAGGAGTGAAGCTACTACAATCACTGTACTGAATGCACGTAGCATTTGTGAACTAAAGCACCGTACTGCCTTCTAAACTTGTACCTCTCCATCCATAGATTAGTGCAGCCCTCAGGATTCTTCAGAGGTGTTGTGTTGTGCAGTGGATGGTACTTAACACAGAAACTCAACAACTAATCAAAATTCAAAGAGCAAGTGACTGTGGAGTTCTCGGCCACAGATGGAACTTTTATATCACAACCTCCTTAACTCAAAGCTCAGGGAACGTTATGGAAAAAATGGGTGGAAAGAGTATAAGGGAGAGAGGTCGTAGAGGACAAGGTTGAAACAGTGTCTTTTGGATATGACATGTGACCGACATAAACTAGCAGCAGCTGTGATTTCCTGCACAAGACCCACACAAGATCATGCCAGTCAACATGCCAGCATAGACCGGGGAGGAGATACACAAGCTCCCACCCTTAACTCAGGAGCTATTGATGGTTGCAGGCTCCTGTGGGAAGGGGACTTAGTTTTATGTTGTGGTATGATCCCTGCTAGGTTGACCACGCTCCAGTGCATGGCC
Organism: Rhabdomys pumilio; assembly: GCA_030674055.1. NCBI lineage: Eukaryota > Metazoa > Chordata > Mammalia > Rodentia > Muridae > Rhabdomys > Rhabdomys pumilio. The sequence continues at coordinate 205,773,002 of JANHMN010000001.1, read as the reverse complement.
ACACAATGCTCCCAGGGCTGCAAAGGATTTCCTGTGGAGTGTTTTCCAAATTCAGTAGGCCAGAAACTTAAAAGCCATTGCAGTCTCAGGAGATCAGGCAACATGCATCAGGTTCATACTCCCTAAAGACAGCTGAATAGGTTGATTCCTGAAGAAATATTAATGAAATCCAGGTTGGCATGATGGTTCCAGGGTACTGGAGACACCAAGAATGCAAAACATCTTTGGAGGCAACCTGATGGCAGTGAGTGGAACTATTTACGCTGCCAAAGTCACACTCCTAAGGCCAGGGTTGCCCAAGTGTATTAGATATTTTTGAAAGACTTTAGTTTAGCTTGTGGTTCCAGAGGAATACGACTTCATCATGACAGAGACACATGGGAACAAAAGGCAGGCATGGCAGGCAGAGCAGAAAACTGAAAGATTTCATCCTCAACCACAAGCACGAAACAGAGAGCAAACTGGCAATGAGGCAAAAAAGACTTTGTAAACTCTCAAAGTCTCCCTAGGTGACATTCTTCAGCAAGCCAGTCTCTCTCCATAACTTCTACAGTCAGTGCCATCCTAACTAATGACCACGTATTCAAATCTCTGAGCCTATGGGTTGGGGGCACCTCATTCAAACCACCCCATCAAGTCTATTGAGACATGTTCATGTTTCACAGATGATCAAGGTTTCACTCCAGAACTGAGTGTTTTCTATGCTGGGTTTCAGTGGGTTTGTTTGTTTGCTTGTTTTTTTTTTTTTTTTTTTTTTTTTTTTTTTTTTTTTTTTTTTTTTTTGTCTTTTCTTACGATGCCCACATGCTTTGCTTTTGGAGTAAGAATATCTTCTGTAGTTCACATGTCTCCACCAGTCAAAGATAGTTTACATAGCTAGGTTGGGTAGTAGGTTACACTTCTGATTGAGCATTACCATACTTATAAAGTCTTTGATTAACATTTTAAAAAAATGTATAAAAGCAAAATGGAAAAGGGGGCACAGGATAGGGGTTTTCTAGGGAGGGGAAATGGGGAAAGGGGTTGGTATCTGAAATGTAAATAAAATATTCATTAAAAAAATAAAAAATAAAGAATATCTTCTGTGTGCAGTTCTGTATTGAGTGCACATGGAAAGCACATAACTTTCTCAATTGACTTTATACAACACCAGAGTTCAGGGGTTTCTTTGTTTATAAACTATCAGTTTCTTTAATATTAAAATTCCTAGTGGTATTTAAAAGGCTGAAAAAGAAAATTCAAAATGATGTGAGATCCCGGAGCAGTGACATAAGGCGCAGTGAGCTGTTCACACAGTAGGCACCAGCTACTCCACAGAAACGCCTGTCTGGCTCTTGGCCTTCTTTTAGGGTTTTTAAACCTGATTGAGAACTTCAGACACTCATAGAATGAGTTTTGATCAAGGCTACCCTTTGTCCCTCATCCCCTAAATTCTTCCATAACCCTGCCACCTCTATTTCTTCTCAATTTCATGAGCTCTTTTTAAAATTCCACTGAGTATACTTAGTGCCACTTGTGTGTGCCTGGGCATAGAACCATCCACTAGAGTACAGGGAGTCTTGCAGGAGCTTTGTTCCTAAACAAAACTGACTCTTCCTCTAGTAGTGATCAATGGCCAGTAGCTCCTTAGCTAGGAAAGGGATTTTATCATCACCTTCCAACTCCACGTTAGGATTTTTCCTAGCTTGATCTTTTACGGGTAAGTTTGTGCATGCTGTCATAATTGCTGTGGGTTCATGTGTGCAAGAGCTCTGCTGTGCCCAGGAAACACTATTTTGCTGTAGTCATCCACTATCTATGGCTTTACAGTTTTTCTGCCCCCTCCTCCACAATGAAGCTTTGAAAGAGAGATTGGTATAGATGTTTCATTTAGAGCTGAGTGCTCACTCCACAGACTTATTCTTTGCACATTAAGCAGTTGTGTGTGTCTGTGTTATTCAACATCGACTGTAAAAAGAAGCTTCTCTGATGTGGGTTGAAAGATGCAGTAACCTGTGGGTATGATAAGAAGTCTTTAGGAAGTCAATTTAACTTTCATTTTTATTTAGTAGAATAATAGTGGTATGTTATGGCAAGTATTAAAAAAATGGTTTTTATAATTAACAAGTCAGATTTATGTATCAGTAAATTCTCACTTACAAGATGCCCACACAATAATTCCTGGTCCAATTGATAATGATACAAGCTGCCCAACTAGATTAGACAAGTGTTGCAAAGGTATTTAAAAAACAAAAACAAAAACAAAAAAAAAAAAAACCGCAGACTTCCTGCACTACTGCTGGCCACTCTCTGTCCTGGCATGGTCCTGCAGGGCTACTTCTTGCCTCAACTCTCTGTTGGGGTTGGAGCTCCCGTGTTCCCTTCACTGCCACGCCAGCCCCACTCAACAACCGTCCACCGCAAAGTCAGCCGCCACAACACCCATTTACCCAGTAGAAACAAAACTCTAGAAGCTTATGATTAATAAATCAGATTTATGCATCAATAAATTCTCAAGTCACAAGATGACTGCACAATAATTTCTGGTCCAATTGGTAATGATACTAGCTGCCCAACTAGATTAGACAAGTTATCCCAGTTATTCTAACCTTATAAGATATTCATAACTACCTGTGTCTATTTAAAGCTACATTGGTTATGAATCATCCTGTCCTTCCATTTACATCTTAGCTCCTTCTCTCCTCCCCTCTCTCTGTCTCTCTCTCTCTCTCTCCAACTCTTAGCTCCACCTCCCTTTTCCCTGTCCAATCACAGGCCTCCTGCTGCACTAATATTTAAATAGATTGGATGAGGAAATTCCTGCCACAGAGGTATGTTCTCCTCTAAGGCCTATGACCTACCTAGTCATGAGTTCTTGTCTGTGTTAGCAATGCCAGGCAGGAGTTTTGCCTTCAATCCAATGAGAATATGGTTGGTTCCTCTCATGATATTTGTGCCACTACTGTCCCAGGAAGCACATTGATAGACCAATCATTATTGTAGCTCACAGGGTTCTCAGCTGGGTAAAATTGGTGATTACTTTTCAGCCTGTTTTGTTGTTGATGATATAGTTGTTGTTGTTTTGGTTTTTGTTTGCTTGTTTTTTTTTATCTCCCCATCATCATCTTTATTCTTTCCCAACTTATTTTTTCTATTAAAATTAAAACTTATTTCCCAAGATAACATTTTTTAACCATTGTGATTTCATGTCTTTCCAAATCCCATGGCTTCTAGATGGAGGAGCCTCTGGGTATGATTTCCTTCCACAGGTGGACAGTCATCCAAGTTTCTCAGATTGAAACTGTTGCGTGTAGTCCAGTGTTTTTCCAGCAGTGTTTCAAGCTCCTGGAGGAAGCCAAGCTGCCACAGAAAGGACACAGGGAAGTTAGAGAGGCTTCCCTGACTACCCTGGATAGCCTCAGTTGTATGTACTTTCAACCTGAGGGTATTTTCTGTAATATTTAATCTTTACAATATAGAAACTGCTTGGGGATTATTGATTCTAGCTCCGTAGTCTTTAAGATAGGAAACACAGAGTTTAAAGTAGTTCACTAAATTGTTCAAGGTCACACATAAGATGTGCCTTCTGGTCTAAGCCTGGAGTTTGGGAGTAGATCTGAGAACTGAGGAGGGTATGCGGAGAGGAGGATCTGGCAGACTCACCCAGCCAGACCAGGACAAAGGATGTTCCAGATCTGGCTGGGCAGAAGGGTTGGAATATGGCGTACAAGGGTACTGCAGGTCAGGGGTGAATGGTGTGGGTCCTGGCTGGGGCTGCCAGGTCTGGAGACAAGTAAGCAGGAGTGGCCAGACTAGGCTTCCACATTATGTGGGACATGGGCTAGATTCCAGCTAAAATGCAAGACTTGGGATGTGCTTAGATTTCAAAACAACTATGAAACACAAAAATAAATTAAATGTGTTTAGTAATCCTGGTGTCGATATAGTTGTTATATTGCCATTCTGAAGCGATTGCGGGTGTGTAGTCAGGCAGAGCAAGTGAATAAGTAACTGTGTGTATTCAAATTCTATCCATGCTACTATCACAGAGAACCGAGATTCTGAGCACACAGAAAGGAGAGAGACAGGTCATGTTAAAAATACTAAGAAACAATTGACATCTATCAGCAATGAATACCCAGGACTCCCAGCTGAAGGTCTCAAGATACTGTTTTTCAGAAAGAAAAAAACCCCTTAAGATTCTCTACAGAAGTGATAGTCTGGATAATAAAGTAATGAGATAAAAGGATGCAAGCCAGCTCACAAAGGTGTTGCTTTACGTTGGGTTCTCTAGACTAGCAGTTCTCAACCTTCCTAATGCTATGACCCTTTAATACATTTCCCTATGTTGTGGTGACCTCCAACCATACAATCATTTCATTGCTATTTCATGACTGTAACGTTGCTGCTGTTATGAATCATAATGTAAATATCTGACATGTAGGATATCTGATATGTGACCCCCAAGTGATGCATGACACACAGATTGAGAAACATTGTTTCTAAAGGAAAAGAACTGAAAGAATGAGTATATGTAATATATATATATATATATATATATATATATATATATATGAATATGTATATGTTTATGCATATGCATATAATATAATACATGATATATATCATATATATGATATATATGTATGTATATATGAGTGGCTTACAGGTTGTGGTCTGTCTAGTCCAATAATGGATGTCTCCCAATGGAACCATCAAGAATCCGATAGTTGTTCAGTGCACAAGGCTGGATGTCTCAGTTGGTCTTCAGTATACATTGAACTCCTGAAGAATCAAGCTCTAATGTCAGTGAAAGAATGAACTTTTCAACAAGGAGAGGGCAAAGGGCAAAGGGCAAAGGGCAAAGGGCAAACCCTTCCTTTACTTAGGCTGCCACCAGAAGGCATGGGCTAGATTTAGGATGGACATTCCCATCTCTTGATTAATCAAGAAAATCCCTCACAGGTGTGCCCAGCTACCTGGGTTTAAGATGATTCCAGAGGTAGTCATGTTGACAACCAAGAATAGCCAAACTTTATATATATATATATATATAACATTGCTTTAAAAATTCTTTATCTTCAGAGCCTGCTTCTAGAATCTGAGGGAGGGGGAGAAAGAATCAAACCTCTACCCTGCCTTTCCAGAAGGAAATTGAAATCTAATGAGAAAAGACTTGAACAAGTAGAGGGTTACCACCATTTGAAAGTCTGCAATGAAATAGTAAACATCTAAACTGATTCTATAAAGAAACAGAAAAGTCTGAATCATAGGATATCGACACACTCCACTCAGACACAGAAATTCAAAAGCAGTATGAAAGTAGAGCTTAGACATTCAGAAGACCAATGCTGCAGAGTTCGGCATCAGTGTGTAGCCAGTACTGGAACCCCAGCTCAAGCAAACCAAACTTTAAAAGTACATCTACAAGACCGTTGGAAAATCTGAAGGCTGAAATCTTGGTCCACTCAATACAAGTGGGTGCTGTTGACAGCTCTGTGCGTGTAGCCCAGAAGGAAGTTGCAGAAAGCCTGGGGGAGGGGGAGACTTCCCATGATGCATGGAGGGATGATGAACTTCTGAGTTCCTTCACTCAGGATTCCGAACACACATATCTGTCATCTGTCATCATAAGTGACCATAGAACTGATCTTACAAAGCAGGGACTCTGCACTTCAGAGGACTAGGCTGCATCCCCACCCTGTCACCACACATTGTAACTCAGAAACAGCACTTGGATTGAAGGAGCCCTCGATTCCTGTGTTGGTAGACAGAGAACAGCGTCTGATTTTAAGCAAGACTATGATTCTATAATGTATGATTGGAACTGGATGACCAGCAGAGAGTGGGCTGGAACCCATGGACAGAACCAAGAGATGTGTTTTCTTTTACATAAGCATCCCTAGAGAGTTAGGCTACTGCCAGAGCAGACAGGAAGACTGAAGCCTCAAGGGTGGTACTTCACCTCCCTTCCTGTTGCTTTTTAGTTTTAAGGGACCAGGGTTCCTCTCAGTGTGTGAGAAGTCTTCTTCTGGGTAAAATAATATTTTGGGTTCGTCTGTACATTGCTGAAGTTAGTTTCTAACCGTTTAGGGTTTTTTGTTTTGTTTGTTTTGCTTTACTTTTTTTTTTTTTTTTCTTTTGGAAAATGTCAGTAGAGGCCTGTGGGAAGTTGAATTTTGGAGAAATCCTCATTCTGGGAAAAGTATCTGTGGCCCTATGGGAGCATGTAGCCTCTCCTTTTAGGAAACATGGGGTTCTCAGTCTCAGCTACTTTACTAGCCAGCTACCTAGAGAGCTCCGCCATCCATGCTATGCACATGTTCATTCTGCTTTCCCTAAATCTGATAATCCACTTGAAAAAGCTTGCCATTCATTTAAAACACAAAATAGTTTTAGTTTCTAGCATGAGAGAGGAACCAGATATAGAGCGATGAGCAGTCCAGATGGCTCATGCAAGACTCTTTCAGACTATGACGTCACCGCTGAGTCTAAAATTTCCTGCCAGTCCCACCAAGCTGTGCCCTGAAAAATACACAAGTATGGATTCTTCATCTTACTTCATCTTAGCTTTCTGCTTATGTCCCTTCTGCAAAGTGAGCAAGAGGAAACTGACAGAAACTTTGCAGAATGGAAGGCTTTTGCATCTGCCTGTTAGAACTCTCATCCTGAAAGAGAAGACCCCTGGGAAGGAGTTCTGACTGGAAGAAGTTGAGCCCAGAAGGAGAGCCCTAGAAGACAAAGGGGAATGTGTTTGCTCTGACCTTTTCCAGTCGCTTCTGAGGCAGCTCCTGAAGGGGTGGTGCTAGCCTGGAGCTGTAATCCCAGACAAGTCAAGAGCTCGGAGTAGAATCAAAGGCAGCCGAGTTTTAGTGCTTGGGGCCAGCATGCAAGTGTTTCATGACAATGTGATTTCTGAAAGCTGACCAGGTCCTAAGCCCTTGGAGCACCTGAGACAGAAGCAGTCACTATTTTTGGAAAGTGGACTCTAGCTTATATGTATAACACATACCTCATGCATATACCAACACACAGACATGGACACAGACAGACAGACAGACAGACAGACAGACAGACACACACACACACACACAGAGACAGAGACATAGACAGAGACAGAGAGACAGAGAGACAGAGACAGACAGAGAGACAGAGAGACAGAGGGAAAGGAGATTTTCCTTGGGAATTGAATTCTGAACATGCTTCCAGCCCATGATAATTCTGGCAATAGGTAGCGCTTATATTATTTCTGTCAAGTTAAGCAGCATATGTACTTATATTCTCTGGATCAAACCCATGGCATTCCTAAGCTTTGAAGCTATACATCCTGTCAGAGTTAATTCCAAACCTCCCTGATGCTTTCGAGAACGTACATACAAAACTCCCTGGTGTGATAAATGTCTCCCCTGAACAACTTTCCCAGACATCAGTCTCAGAGAAGGGCTGAGAATCCAGGATCCTTTTCTTCCTAGGACTGCAGAACTTTTGAAACTGAACCCCTGCTTCTCAGGATTGTGAGGACTCATGAGAGTCCCAAGCAGGGAACATTTGAAAAGGCCAATCAGTGGGTAGACACATATCCAGTGAAGAGGACTTCATGAAGAACACAATGTAATTCTCCTGCCTCAGGAGACTTCCATCTTTCCTAGACTGGCTGCTTTCATACTAAAACGTGAATTTTGGCAGACTCACTCATCATGACGGTCACACAGCCTGGGTCCTGAAGCACGCTGAAGGAGGTTGCTGTGAGTGGCTGGGAATGGAGGAGGTGCTGACCATGTAAAGATTTTCTTATAAAACACATGTGCTAAACAGGAAGGGCCGAGAAGCACCTAAAGAAATGTTCAGCATCCTTAGTCATCAGGGAAATGCAAATCAAAACAACCCTGAGATTCCACTTTACACCAGTCAGAATGACTAAGATCAAAAATTCAGGTGATAGCAGATGCTGGTGAGGATGTGGAGAAAGAGGAACACTCCTCCATTGTTGGTGGGATTGCAAGCTGGTACAACCATTCTGGATATCAGTCGGGTGGGGTGGTTCCTCGGAAAATTGGACATAGCATTACCTGAGGACCCAGCTATACCACTCCTGGGCATATACCCAGAAGATGCTCCAACATATAACAAGGACATATGCTCCACTATGTTCATAGCAGCCTTATTTATAATAGCCAGAAGCTGGAAAGAGCCCAGATGTCCTTCAACAGAAGAATGGACACAGAAAATGTGGTACATTTACACAATGGAATATTACTCAGCTATTAAAAACAATGAATTTGAGAAATTCTTAGGGTAATGGATGGAACTAGAAAATATCCTGAGTGAGGTAACACAATCACAAAAGAACACACATGGTATGCACTCACTGATAATTAGATATTATCCCAGAAGCTCATAATACCCAAGATTCAACTCACAGACCACATGAAGCTCATAAAGAAGAAAGGCCAAAGTGTGGGTGCTTTGGTCCTTCTTAGAAGGAGTAACAAAATACTCAAGGGAGCAAATATGGAGACAAAGTGTGGGACAGAAACTGAAGGAGGAGCTGTCCGAAGACTGCTCCACCTGGGTATCTATCCCTTGTGCAGTCACCAAAGACAGATGCTGATGTGGATGCCAGGAAGTGCATGCCGACAGGAGCCTGATATAGCTGTCTCCTTAGAGGTCTGCCAGAGCCTGAAATATACAGAGGGGGATACTCACAGCTAACCATTGAACTGATCATGGAGTTCCCAGTGGAGGAGTTAGAGAGAAGACTGAAGGAGCTGAAAGGGTTTGTGGCCCTATGCAGAGAGCAACAATACCAACCAACCAGAGCTCCCAGGGTCTAAACCACCAGCCTGGGAGCACATAGGGAGGGACTCATGACTCCAGCTATACATGTAGGGGAGGATGGCCTTGTTGGGCATAGGTGGGAGAGGAAGTCCTTAGCCCAGTGAAAGTTGGATACCCCAATGTGGGGGAATTTGTGAATTGGGAGGTGGGAGTGGGAGGGTAGGTGGGGTCACATCCTCATAGAAGCAGGAGGAGGGGGGATGGGATAGGGGATTCCTAGGTCGGGGAGGGGATGGGGAAAGGGGATCACATCTGAAATGTAAATAAAATATACGATAAAAATAAAATAAAATATATGTGCTCCTCAGTTTGTAGCAGAATATTGTCCCAATAAACCCATCATGAGTCGCAACTGGTCTATGTAGAAATCATATGTATTACTCTACATGCAGCTTAGTTCAGACTACTTAAACATGTGCAGAACACTTAATTCAGTCTGAACATCACTGCACCCAAGGCCTGCTTTTTTAAATTTTTTATTTTTATATGTATAGGTATTTTGTTTGCATATATGTCTATGTACCATGTGCATGTAGTGCCTGAGGAGGCCAGAAGAGGGCACTGGATCCCTTATTATTGGAGTTACAGAAGGTTGTCAGTGACTACATAGGTGATGAAAACTGAACCCAGGTCCTCTGGCTGTTCTTAACCCTGAGCCACCTCTCTAGCTCCACCCAAGGCCCAGGTTATAATGAACTGTTGCTTACGTGTGAAAGCTGAATGAATGTGTGAGTGTGTGAGTGTGTGAGTGTGACTCAGAACCACTGTAAATGTGAGATGTCCTATTGATTCTCAGCTGGAAAGTGTGCTTATATTGACACCATGAATAAATTGCTCTAAATTCTCATTTCTGGTTCCATTTCCCCCAGTCTATCTTTCATTGGAATGCTTTAATTAGCCAGTAGAGACTCACTGTAAGTGCTTAGCTCAGGCAGTGGACAGTGAAGAACAGAATCAGTTTAAGGAATAAATTTAATATACTACGTTTTTGAGGCTAATGGTTTACAATGTAACTGGGCATGAGAAAGACCTCCAAGCTGGAAATTGGGGGCCATAGCCCTTGCCAGGTGGCCCAGAAAAAATATTTTATACTTGAAGTGGGCATTTCTGGTTTCTTTGGAAATTCAGGTGTGTCATGTGATGTTTTTCTGGAAGCTGTCATGTGAGAGGATGTTTTGCTAAAGCAGACATGTGAGAGGACATGTGATGTTTTGCTGGAGTAGAAGCTTGAGAGGAAGTGTGACATTTGGAAAGAGTTTAAGTAGAACCCCACGGATGGTGAAAGGATGCTCTTGCATTGTTACACCATGTAACACTTTGCTAGTCTTCACTGGCTGTGCAACACTTCACTGGTCTTTACTGGTCTTCACTGGTCTTCATTTCATAGAGAGAAATGTGCTAAAGACCTTCTTATGGTATTGTGGCTGATTCTTGCCACTTCTACTGACTAGTGCCCATTCAGCAGAGCCTTGTGGTTTCTGCTGGATTGAGCCGCTGCTACTGATTCATGTTTGATGTTTGCTACTGAACTGGACCGCTGGTATCCTGACAACAGAGTTGGATGGCATGAAAGAACTACTTCTAAACAGGTCCATAACCCCCTTATCCTATAAACTGTCTTTTTCCTCTACTTCTGGTTGGTGGGCTAGAAGGGAGATTGACACCTCCAAGAACCCTACATAAAATAGGTTTTGAAAAATCCAAGCCTACTATACTCTTTTTATAGTATAGTATATACTATAGTATAATATATATATATATATATATATATATATATATTATATACTCTTTTATAGGAGTATAGTATACTCCTATACTCTTTTTCCGACTGCTTATCTCCATACTGGAATAGTGACATCATATTGACTAAACAGACTTGTCTATATATTTACAGTCATTAATCAAAGGTGAAGAAGAGAAAGGAAGTGTGTGTGGCTGCACCACAACTTCAGAAGATAGACAGGGATGCTCACATAAAGCAGGAAGGAAAGCAGTGTGGTCGGTATGTGCCGCTGTGGTGGAAACCAGCCAGCAGCGCCCGGGTCACAAGTGTAGTATTAAAAGCAGACTGGATTTCTGGTTATCCTAGCTGCCTGAGGAGGGGAGTGTAATCTCATCCAATACAAAAGATCTCCTCTCGTCAGCTTCTCTCCTGTGGACCCCAAACCCTCCTTGGAGGTAACCATTGACTTCTGTTTGGGGGTTATCCTTCAAGAATACTCTAATACTGTTAGAATGGTTTATGTACACAAATGTCTACATAAACAATTAAAAACCTTATGACAGGATGCTAAATTTCACAAATAAATGACTTGTAACTTGTGAATATGTTTTATCTGGTCAGACTTTGGCCACTGAGAACTCTGTGTAGCATCTTTCATCTGCCCCTTAGAAAATCCTACCTTTGTGTGTTGAAATTCATCAGGATTTTCTTCCTCTGTTCACACTCAGCATTGACACAGTGGTTCTCAACCTCCCTAATGCTGTGACCCCTAAATACAGTTCCTCATGTTGTGGTGACCCCCAACCATCAGATTATTTTCACCATAACTTCATAAATACAACTCTGCTACTGTTATGAATCATGATATAAATATCTGATATGCAGGATATCTGATATGTGACCCACGTGAAAGTGTCATTTGACCCATAAAGGGGTTGTGACCCTAGGCTGAGAACTGCTACAACAGATACCTCACTGGATCCAGTTTAAGCTTCTGCTAGTTTTATTCCCTGTTGATCCTTTCCATCAGCTAAAACAACTGTTGGGTAAAAGAAAAGTATTTTGTATATAGTAGGTAGGAATTTCTATACTAACGAAGTCATACAATATCATTTTAAATAAAAACAATTCAAGATATTTAAGAGATTTACAAAGGTAGACGATCCACGAAGATGAAATTATAGGCCTCCCGAGGAGCAAGCCAGTCCAGTACAGCAGCCTCTAGATCACATTCTTTGGCTTGATAAAAACAAAGTTTGCTTGTTCAGAAACACTCTACATTTGTGTAGCAAGTATTTTCTTATTTTATTGCAGGGAAAAGAAATTTGAATACTAGGCCACTTGGGGAGTGTCCATCCTCCTGATCTGGTTCTGGCTGGCCCCAGTGCATCTAGTCATGGCATCCCTAGTCCAGGTCAGCTTAAGACACACAGAGGAACTAGCCACTATACTAGGTCTTTCATCTGGGTATCATGCCTGTCTTTGTACATCAGCACTTCCTTTGGGAATTCCAAATAAATAATACTTTTGGAGGAGCCTTTACACTGCTAAGATGGGAGCTGAGGTGTGAAGTGGAAACTTCCAGTCTCTTTAGAAAGTCAGTTATGTCAAATGATGTTTTGCTGGGGCACACAGGTGAAAGGATGTCTTGCTAAAGCAGACACAGGTGAAAAAGACGTTTTGATATAGGAAATCTGTGGAAGGACCAGGATGAGGTGTATAAATATGACTTCACAGACAGTAGGAGACGAGCACTGAGCATTGGTTTGGTCTTCTCTGCCACGCTATTCTTTGCTACCAACACGCATGTATTGGTTTACCTTACATAGCATTGTTGAGCTCAACTTGAGGTAAGACCGTTATTGAGAGAAACTCGCCCATGAACTGCTCATGAGGTTCCTACGGTAGCTTGCTGCTTCCCTGACCTCATCTTAGGCTGTTTGGCAAGCCTGGAGGTTTCTTCAGGATTGAACTAAGACTGCCTGATGTTTGCTCGCTGCAAGGACTGGAGTGTAGCTGCTGGGTTGTATTTGGTGTTTGAGTCGCTGCTAAAGAAGAACTAAAGAACTGTTGCTGAAAGGGTCCACGTCCCCCACATCCTAATAACTTTTCTCTTCCACTGCTTCTGCCGGGTGGTGGGCTAGAGGAGAGGTTGAACCCTTATCAAAGTAGGTTGTAAAAAATTTATGCCTACAGAGGTGGAACTGGGCATCTTAAATGCAGGGCCAGCTTGGTTACCTGAATTTGTTCCTTGGAACATATATGAGGAAAGGAAAAGTCTATTCCCAACACCGTGGCATACACTTACAAACACACACACACACACACACACACACACACACACACACACACAGAATTAAAATGTAAAACAATTTTAAAAATCCTATTGGAGATGTGTTAAAGATGGTCATTTGCATGGTCGTGTGTGTGTGTGTGTGTGTGTGTGTGTGTGTGTGTGTGTGTGTGTGTCTGTGTGGCTTGTATTCAGTTCCCAGCACCAAAAAAACAAACCAAATCAAAACAAAAACAAAGAAGAAACACAGTTGTATGTATCATTTCACAAAATTTAATTTGTCTCTGTCGGATAAAATTTTTGTAAGAGGTAAAAACATGAATTTTTTTTCTCTTGAGACGGTGTCTCACTACACAGCTCAGATTGGCCTCAAACGCCCCGTCACCCTGCACCAGCCATGAGAGTGCTGAGACTCCAGCCAAGTGCCACTGTGCCAGTGTGACTTCTACAGAGGGGACCACAAAATGCCTCTCCTCTGTGACTGCTCCCCACTTTTCACCCCTCTCCAGTACCTCTTATCCCTTTCCAGAAAGTCAGACATCTAGCTAGAAATGTGAAGGACCAGTGACAAACTGCTTTCTCTTTAAACTGAAATTCTTATGACGATTTCTCCACTAAGACAAAGGCTCTGGGCTGGAAAGTTTCTGCTTGTGTATTTCAGGAACAGTAGACCCATTCTTCTACCTCTGCCCCCGCCCCCTCTCTTTCTAAAAGGCATCATTCTAAAGGGCCTACCCTTGTGTTGAGGCCTGCTTAGTCCCTCTGAGGTGACAGCCAAAAGCCATCCCCATCCATTGGACTTAATGTGTTCAGATTCTTTCCATCTCTGTGTCATTACAGACATTCTAACTGCTGAACACTCCCTGTTCTTCCACAGGGCTCTTTGCCATAGAATGACCTTGACATGACCCCGGAGCGATTTACGCTTAGCCCTCTGATTACGTCACAGCTTTGCAACCTGACCTTTTCTCCCACAAAAGCAAGAGTTGTGTTTCGTTCAATAAACAAATGAGTGCATATCTCTCTTTACAAGCGGGCAATAGGAAGACTGGGAAAGAGGAGTTACATTATGGTTAATGAACTGTTTGCATTTGAGTCGAGATAAATTAGGCAGTTTGTACGTAGTGTGAATCTGCAACTTTACACAGAACAGGCCACGGGAGCTCTGTGGAACTGGGACATCTTCTGTCCCCAACCAGACGGTACAGATGACATTTCTGAAAACCAAATAATGTTTCAAATCTTCACATGGTATATTATATATTCTTTGTTTCCTCTTCAGTGCTTGAGCATATTAAGAAAGGAACCGGTCTCGTTTGCAAATTACACATGCACTTCTTGCACAATTGGCCACTTGATAAGCTCTCTTCTATTGATGATCACAAGGCACACACCAACCTTTCTTGGAGATACTTCATGCTAATAATTTAATTTGGGATTTATAGGAAATTTGAGCAGAGAATGGAGAGCATCCATGGCCTTGCATGTCCCCAGTTGACACAACCCTTCCCACAAAGCCTTGCAGTAGACTGGTTCATTTGTTACAGTACTGTTGCCTAGAGTGCATGCTTCCCACCAAGGTTCATGCCAGTGCTGAATAGGCTGAGGCTTTACGTGGATGTGTAGTTGGTGCCCACCATTGTGGGGATATGGGAGTAGTCTCCCTGCCTGTTATAGTTGGGTAAAGGTATCCTGTGGGGGCTGCGGTAAAGGTTTTGTCTTTAAGGCTTGGTCTGTAGGAGGAGCTATTGGGAAGTAGTGAAACTTGGCGGGAGGAAGGTAGGTCATTGCTTGATTTGTAGCTTTGAGAGGATATTGTGATAGCAGCTACTTCCTGACAGCCATGAGGTGAATATAACTCCTTTGCCATGTGCCTTCAAAGTGACTACAAACCTACACTATTTCTCTTTTCTTTTCTCTTTATTATTATTATTGTTATTGTTGTTGTGATATGTGTGTGTGTGTGTGTGTGTGTGTGTGTGTGTGTGTGTGTGTGTGTAGGCAAGTATTCCATGGTGCTCCTGTGGAGGACAGAAGACTTTGTAAAGTTGATTCTCTCCTTTCACCTTTACATGGGTCTCAGAGATCAAACTCAGGGCACCGGGCTTATGTCGCTAGTGCCTTTACCCACTGAGCTTTCCTGCTGTCCCTAAACCTAGATTCCTGACTCCATATAACCCAAATAAGCTTTCTTTCATTTAGTTTGATTATCTTGGGTATTTTGTTAAAATGATGAAAAGCTACAGATCGCCCTCCCCGAATCCCAGCGCTCCTTTCGTTCCTTCCCGCCCCTGAACACCCTTCACCATCACCTCAGTTTCACTTTCTCTAGAATTATGCATGGTGGTGGTCACACAATACAGAACCTTTCCAGACAGGCATCTTTCATTTACTAACGTGCATTGAATTTCCTTCCATGTTTTTTCTTGGTTTGATCAGTCATTTCTTTCTATCATTAAATAGCACTGCATCATCTATCTGATTGTAGAGGCTTATCTATCCCTTTATTTACTGAAGAATATCACAAGCCATCTGACAATCAGCACTTATAGATAATGAGGTCATAACACCCCAGTGTAGAATTTTACATAGGCAGTGTAATACTCTTTTTTACATCTATATCTTTTCACATTATGAAGATATGTCATTCATTTTCTGCCTTTAATGAACGTTTAGGCTATTTCCAGGCTTTTGATACTACAAATGACACTCTAATACCTACCCTTAGTAAATGCATGCTTAAGATAGATTTCTATAAGTGAAATATCCAGGTCAAAGGGCATAGGAAAGCCATCATTTTGATGTATATTTCTAAATTGACCCTCACAGAGGTTGTAAAAATGTACCCTCTCCAGCAGTGTGTGGGAGTCCTGATGTTCCATGGCTTTTGTTATTCTTTCCTAATGAAACCTTTCTCCATTCATATCTTCCCACGACCCTTCAGAAAGGGCATGTCTCTCTGGCCCTATGCAAACCAGCTGTGGGGGCTTCTCTTCTTTTGTGCATTGATGTCCTTGGTCATGGATTCAATGACGTTGGAGAACACAAGTTCTTCCCAAAGCACCTTCTGTTAAGGGTCTTCCAAAGGCATGCCTACTACTGTAGATTGAATTCATGAAGACCACAAACTTATACAAGACAAAATCCAACTGTCAAATATTTCCTAAGAAGTTCCCAGTGATTCAAAGTGGCTCTTCATAGTGTGAAGGTTTTTTTTTTGAATATTTTCCCAACAGTTGCTTCTCTGAGAACATGGGTAGACTCTACAAACATATACTTCCTTTGACTTTTAGAATGAAGTATGCTTTGTTGTGATGACATGAAATGTACTTTGTGACCAGAAACTGTCTTGCCTTCTAAAGAGGACACCGCAGAAACCGTGAGGAGATTCAGACAACCACCAATTCTGTGCAATTTCTAACAAACCACATCCCATACCACCTTCTTAAACTTTTCTCAATTCAAAGAGTGACGACAACACAAAGTATGGGTTTTCAGACATCAGGGAATTGTGGAAAGAATAAGAAAAGACTTATTTTGGTCCCTGAGTTCCTAACTTCAAAAAGAGTCTTCTACTGTTCTTCTTCTTCTTTTTTTTTTTTTTTTTTTTTTTTTGTAGTTATTGATAGTTGAACAGCAATTTCTCAGTAAATACCTAATAACAATTCTTGATTTTTTTTGGAAACTCCTACATCTAATATAACTATCTTGGAGCCACTGACTTCAGTTAGCCACTCACTAACACATGAGTCAAGCAATACTGATAAGTCAGTAAGAAATTCTGAACATGTCAGTTGCTGTTTATTATGCTCCGGGCACCATAGCTAGAAGCTTTAGAACTGAATTTCACTGACTCTTCTGAGTTTTATGAGTTAGATATTATAGTACCTATAGGGTTCATATAGGCCCCGGAAGAAGGATACTGTTACCTAAGTAATAGGGATTTGATATAAAAAACAGAAGAGAGCATGAATTCCTGTGAAAGTTAACACTGTCAGCTGTATAACCCACCCTAGATTCCCAGCTCCCCATGCTGCACTGCAGAGTGGCAGACACAGTTTTCAAAGAGCTGCTCGGCATTCTCTATGATTCCTACCAGAGCTCAAAGAAGTCTCCTTTTATTCTTCTGGCAACTATTAAACACAAAGGGAAGCTTTGATTTGGTCTTTTGGAGCCCATCCACTTAGGTGCACTCATTGTTCAACTGTCTTGCCCAACTTCCTTAGAGGCAGCTTCCCTTCTCTAGAAATGCTAACTGGTAGCCTGTGTCCTGTAAGTGGTTTTGTGATCTAATCAGCTATAACTAGCCCAGGAGGCTTATTTTCACTTAAAAGTAAAATGGTGTACATCATAAGAACTTATACTGGGAGGAAGTCGGTTGAAACTGCTTTCTTTCAATAATAGTTGCCTAAGAGAAACCATTCTAAGTTTTATGGACTTCTGCAGGCCATCTTGTACAGTTACTATGCCCACATGGCACAGGCACCTTTTACCATGTCAGCAGCTAGCGTCTTCTTTCATATACTTGCTATTAATCCACGGCCCACCGCCTCGTTAGCCAGTGAGATCCGGAAACACTATGGCCCGCAGGAATAATTGTAGAGAACAAAAAGAAAACATTAATCCTTGGCCTCTGAGCTGCGAAATCTGAAGTCCAGATGTGAAACACAAGACTCTGAAGATTCTATGATCCGAAAGAGTCAGTTTTCTGACCACCGGCCACTAGATAAAAATGATTTGAGTTTGAAGAAGAGGGTACAAGATAACACTGCTCAGGGTGTCTGAGACGCAGGCTGCTCTGCCTCTTCTCTGAACTTCAGATCCACAAGGAGGAAGGTGTGTGGTGAGAATGAAAGGCACCCGGGCACAGCCTGGAAATGCCACCAAGGGTAAATCTCTCCCACCTCAGGCAAACGAGACAGCTCTAGACTAGAGCAGGCAGTGGAGTGGGCCCTGGCAAGAGCTGGAGGCAGCTACAGAGAAGACTACAGTGAAGTTGGCCTGCAATCTCAGTAAACAGTGAGCTTTCAGCATGGTCACTACGTGCCCCAGAGGGACGCAGAATGATCCCAGCAGCCTGTTGTTTGTGCAGACTATCTGGGGAAACAGAGCTCTATGAGGTCTGCTGGTGAACACTCGAGCATCCACATAGCTAGGAGTCCTTTAGCAGATGCTGTGTGCACAGAAGGCAACAGAAGTTGACAAACTGACTCTGTGAGGATGTAAACATTTCTTAAGCAAATATCAGAGCTGTGTAATGAATAAAGCTAATTTTCATCTTAAGGGAAAGTAGATGTGAATATTTAAAAGACATCCACAGATGAAGTCCTCTGGGAGTTTTACCAGGGATTTATGCACCCTATAAAAGGTGAGATGCCCTCCCTTGGAGAGAGAGAGAGAGAGAGAGAGAGAGAGAGAGAGAGAGAGAGAGAG
>JANHMN010000001.1:205710100-205754726 GCA_030674055.1 Rhabdomys pumilio | reverse complement strand
GAGAGAGAGAGAGAGAGAGAGAGAGAGAGAGAGAGAGAGAGAGAGAGAGAATGCTAAAAAGCTGTTTCTCATCTTGGACTCCTGTGTGACCCACACTGAACAGATGAGTGCTAAATTGCTTAGTGGTCTGTCATACCTAATAGCCACATTTTAAGACTCTTTTGCTTTCCTTTTTTCTTCTTTCTTTCCTTCTTCTTTTCTTTCTTTCTTTCTTTCTTTCTTTCTTTCTTTCTTCCTTTCTTCCAGACAATTTAAGAAAATCAACTCTAGACCCAAACTAGCATTAAAATCTTACCTGGATCTCCCCTTCCCCCCTCACTTAAAAAGACTACAAAGATAGATACAATAGAAGGCCCTCACATACCTACCCCTCAACTTCAACAGTTATTAACTCAGCTAATCTTGTTTCATCATATCATAACCCATTTCCACATCCTACATTTATTTGAAGCATATCCCTGAGAATAAATCATACACTCGGGCTCATAACATCTTAGCATGTATGTTTGAAATGCAATTCTTTGAAACAAATAAAACTACAATGCCATTATTACATTTAGAAATTAAAAACTAGGTGTGTGACAGCCGCTTGTAATCCTAGCACTGTAGGCAGAGGCAGTAAGAGGGTGAGTTTGAGGCTAGCCCGGGCTATCTAATGAGATCCTGTCTCAGAAAGAGAAAAGGATAGTAAACCAATTCTTTAACATCATCAAATCAGCAAATACTGCTTATGTTTGCTATCACCCCAACTTTTCCATCTTTATCATTTTTATTTCCCAAAGAATGAAATTCACTGAAGGGGTTGACAGAGCTACCCTGTTCCACAGTGCATACATTCCGCTTCCACCCTTCCACCCTCCATGTAATTATTCCTTAAATACCCCTGACCCTGTGTCTTGTAAGACTTCCCACAGTCTGTGCTGTCTGATGGCCTCCCTGAGGCTGCTCTGTCCTCTGGGATTCCTGCCTTTAGATCTAAGACTCTTAGCCAGATGTTGATTCATGTCTTTGTTTTGTTTTGGTTTTTTTTTGGTGGGAGGAAGGGCAAGCAGTGTTCATGTGTTCTGGTAGCTTTTCCAGCAGGTAGATATTTGGTTGTTTCTCTTCTAATTAGCAACTATATATGCTTGTCTGGGATCCCAAGATAATAAGAAGCTTGTTTTCATGTGTCTCCTTCATGCATCAGCCACAATAATCTATATAAAAGGAATCCGTTTCCCCCATCAATAGTCAGATTCATGCTGGTACTATTTATTTCAGGAAGGTCAGATAAATCATTGATTTTCAAAATAAGAGTTCTAACAATGATCAATTAGTCATTTTATTTTACATCATCATTGTGAAACTCATTTTTATGTGTATTCGATGCATTTCAATTCATTGTGACTCTTTATGCATGCTCAGCGCTTCCTGTGTTTGCCTCATGGTAGGCCATGAACCTCATTTCTGTTTCCTTCAACAGTCTCATGATTTGACGTGATCATCTTCCCAGTTTGCCCGGATAGAGGGGTTTCCCGTGACGGAGGACTTTCAGTTTTGAAGCAAGGTAAGTTTGAAATAAACTGGGATAAGCCTGCCATATTAACCTCACTGATCTTTCTGCTGACTTAGATAACAAGAAATTCTAAACTCGCCCTGTGCACTTCCTGCTCTAGACTTGGATTTAGCTATTTTTCGAAGAACAGTTGGTTCCTCTGACAAGGAAATAGATTTAAAGAACTCAGTCTTTCTGCTTCTTTTAAGCATCAACATTTACTTTTGTATAATGGTGATTGTTATTATGCTTCCCTCATTACGGGTAGTTGTGAGGTCATATGCAAATGGTGCATCCAAAGCCTGAGGTCTGGGACTCAGAAGCCATGAGGAGGAACTCTTACTGTAGTTGTGATGATAGCAACACTGTATCCTGAAAAGCACCCGCACATTTGGGGATAAGCTTTGGTAAAGAAACACAGATGGGGCAAGGACATTGGTAAAGACATATGCTCTATGGTGTCTGTGAGCTGGAATGCATTCTGTGCACTTCGTTATTTTTAAACCTAAAATTCAAACCATCAGTGCACCAAACCTTAGAACAAAACAAGGCTGTGCAGTTGGACCTGAGACCATTGGTAAAAGATGTTCGGTTTTGACACGTGAGAAGCCCATGTTTTTAGTAAGTTTCTTAGTCTGTTACCAATTTAGAAGGTGAGAGAAAGAAGTTTGATATATGATTGTTAGAAAATTGTATATTAATAAAGATTCTATAAAGCTAGTATCAGAGACAGAGGCAGAAAATAAATGCATCCCTTGGAAGATGGTGGAATCCATTGTAGATTGATCAACTTTAAGTTATACCGGCTAGTCATGAACGTCTCTTTCACGTGGGTATTTGTCCTGGGCCAGTCTTGGCTGATAGTTGTGGGAAGGCCCTGTATTTGTGATGCATATAAAGAAGAAACAGATCAAAGGATTCTTGTTCTGTGAACCATTGCAAACAACTACAAAGGTCAGATGTGCTCACTCCTGTCATGAGCGCCTTCAAAAGCCTAAGTTAATGCTTGACATATGTGAGTCCATTTGCACCGATGCTGCCCCTGATATCCTAGGCTTCACAATAAGCAGGCCCTCTTATCATTAGTCCCAAATCCTGCACCAGGATGCCTTGGCCACTAAACACTTTCCTCAAACGCCGAAGACCAGCTTGAGTACTGTATTATCACAGTACATTTTATCAGAGGGGTTTTAATGCAGGAATCGAAAACAAGAACATTACGGAGAAATAATGATTTCAATAAGAGTAGACCAACTTGATACTTTTCTCAATCAAGTATTGTCTTCTGAACAATGCTTTGAACCTCCCGGTGGAGATGCTGTCGGTGTTCTTCCCGTGGGACTCTCTGATCGTTCCCCTTTTCTTTACTTTCAAGTGTTTGCTTATTTCTTTTTATTACTATTTATCGTTTGTTTTCCTAAAACTCAATGTGAACTCTATTGGTGGTATAGGCTTTCACCCTGAAAACTCCAGTGATGTGTTTCTTTGAAAGTTTATAATCGTTAATGCAGTTTTTAGATATTTCTGGTAAACCAAGCTATAATTCTCCCAGCCTGTATTTACTAGCTTTTAAGTTGAAAAAAAAATTAAATAGTAATTTTGAGCTTTTAAGACGTTCTTTTCAAATACTTGTTACTACATCAATGAAGCAAATATCTGCAGAATAAAAGAGATGTGTGCTTTGGTGGACGTGCGGGAGCACTGTGCAAAAAGGAGGGGGTGGGCATTCATCTCTTCAAGATCACTCAGTGGTCTCCTAGTCATCAGATCCGAACGCTTTTCTCATTGCCTGTGCATTTCTGAGGCTATGTGAGTTAAGAACATCTGCCTTCCTCAGTGTGACGCCGCAGAATGAGGCAGGAGCTGAGGAGGTTGCTGTTGGACATTTATTTCTCCAATGGAGAAAACGGTCTGTTGGAAGTGGCCTCAGAAGTAGGTCGGCGTGGCCGGAGTCGCGCATCCACTCTGCAGGGGTGAGGGCAATCTGCTCTATCTACAACCAGCCAGCAGCTGCTGCAGGGAGCAGGGCGTGAGTTCAAGACCAAGTTCCAACACGAACTGTGCTGTGAGGGACAAAGCAGAAGCAGTGTTGCAGTGAGCATGTAGGGAGTGATTTTTTAGAAATTCCTTTAAAACCTCTTTGCGCTTACATTTCAAGGCTACTGTGAAACATTGTACATTGTTTTCAGATTATTTACTGTGCTCTTTGTCAGAAACCAGGGGTAAGTATCCTAAGCAAAGCGAGTGTGTGCGCATGCTCGTGCACGATCTGCTCTGGGGCGGGTAGTTTCATGCTCCCAACTCTGTTGTGTCCCCTAGGAGGCTCATGAGCCGATCCTTCAATGGCTAAGCCTTCTTTCCAACCCAATCTGCTCAGACGCTCAGAGGAAAAGCGCAGCTCCTGGGAAAGGTACACACTGCTGTGCAGCAGTAGATTTTTTGTCACCCTTGCTGAACTTTGCTGTGACGGTCTCATCCTGCAGCCGCGTATCGTAGTCTTTTCTCACTTTTAATTGTTTCCGCATCCCATATGTATCATTGAAAGATACTCTAGTATTTTCCAGAGCAGGAAAAGACATAGGGAAAGAACAAGAGATAGCAGGAGAGAAGGGATATTATAAAATGGAATTTAAAACAAGAGATATGGTCCAAGAAAACTAACTCTAGAAAATCAACCGAGACTATGGGTAGAGGGACTGGAAAATGGATAATAAATCCTACTAACTTATTATTCATCTCCTAGGTAAGATAAGGCATTTTGTGGATGTTTAAAAAGATGTTATCATCTGCATATGCCACAAACTATCTGTAAGTGAAAGTCGTGTATACCTGAGATGTCTTTTAATTTATTAAACTAAAAGGCAGTACATAGGGGTTGGGAGAAAAACAAAATCATAAAAAATCATTTATTTAGTGTATGAAACCAAGAACACAATGACACCTTTCACAGCATGGATATATTTGAGGAAAATTCTAGAAGGTCTCTAGAGTCAATATGAGGGCATTGCACTATGTAGCCTGTGCCTGGATGTGCTATCTGCATTGCCATACAGTGCTTTTAAGAGATTAATAGCAACCTTCAACTTTAGATTTTAACAAAGGAAGCAGAAAGGAAGGAGCAGATGTTTATCAAGCACTTAATGTATGCCAAACCTCTGTGTCAGAGTCTTCTCGTGTTGTCGGAGCTTTTCCACAACCGGATTGGACAGATATTCTGTCTCCTCTCATGTCTGTATAACTATGGTTTGCTGCATAGGAAGGCTTATCACTCACACTTCCCACCAGAGTCCTTGCAAAGTAAGTTCAGAAGGTCCCTGTGCCAACCTTAGGAAGCCATCTTGGCTGGCTCTAGAATTCATGCTGTCTTAACAGTGAACTTGGATGTTTTCTGACTGATGAACTCAGAGGCTTCAAAGTCAGCCAGAAAGATGTCACACAGATAAAGCTTCCTTTGAAATGAGAATCTCCATTTACTAGCAACGTTTTGAAAAGTTCACAAGGGTGCGTCCCAGTCATAACAAAATCAGACACTAAAGACTTGTGGTCTGGGCTGACTGCCAGCTCTGCCATATTAAAAAGACAGTGACTTGTCATTTCTGCATGTCCTCGTGTCTATTTGTCTACTGGGGAGAACCCGAGTCCCCTCTGTACAGGCGGTCACAGGTTTTAAATCTGTACATGCATGGACTGTGTTCGCTACATGTAGCGCCAGGAAGCTTTCCCACACACTGAGGGCAGCTGCGTTCTAACTTAGAGCTTTCCTTTTCTCTAAATTTGAATGAAATCATGGTTTGAAAAAATGATTTGATTACTGAGCAACATTGTTCCAACATAATGTGTCATGTAAAATTTTCTAGTATATACAATACAATGTAAGAATAGCTGATATGAATTTTAATATTCACTTTCTCCAATACGTCAGGTTAACAAGCTATGTTATACTTGCTGTATATACTAAGTCTTGGAAGCACTATTTATTTGCCCTTGTAGCTCATTTTAACTTGGACCACACATTTCAAGTCCGGAATTTCAAGGGTCTTACACAGATGTTGTGTTAGTTCAGGGAGAAAGTCTCTGCCCTCAGTTCACAAAGCAGCAGGAAGTGTTGGAAAAGAGGACTGCAGAAGACAGGCAGTGCTGGATAAGTGTGGCACTTGGGTGGTATAACCCCTATCAGACAAAGGCTCAAGAACTTGACCCAGCCTTGTGCTAAGTGACAGGTCAAAGTCACACCATATCTATAAACCTCACCACCTTCCAGAAACCCAAAGACAGGAGGATTGAAGGTTCCATTGGCAGACACTTTAAACAAAGTAGCCTGACTTTCAAATTTGCTCAAGGACCTAAATATGACATCTTGTTTATAAGCCAAGGCAATACCTTCCCAATCAGTAAACAAAGACTGCCTGGGTCTGTGTTGTTACTCTTCCTGTGCGGACTGTCAGACATTTGTTCTGAGCCAGGGTCTGGAGATTACATGTGAATAAAAGCCTGACCTGCTTTCCGTTCTTTATGATTTTCTGAAGAAGGCTTGCATGGGAGTGTTGTACTCAGCGTCTGTGGTTGGGAGGCTCCTTCTTAATTCCTGTTGAAACTGACTTGCCATTGAACCATTGCTGATAGGCGGAACCTTTAGGATGCATTAGAGTTCTGCCGTCACAGATAGATGAAGGACATGGGCCAGCAATGGAAGGGGCCCTCGATAACGAGGTAAGGTCAGCTCATACTCTCTGTCTGGAGTGTGATCACTTTCCCACCTATCCTCTTTGATGATGCATAAAGTCCCTTTCCAGGTGCTGGTGCCACACTCCCGATCTTCTAATCTTCAGCACTGCGAGTTTGATACATTTCTATCATTCATTGATTACCCACTGTGTGATACTCTGTTACAAGAGAAAACCAAGTAAACAGATCTTGTGTTACTCCCTGGGAAGACAGAGTAGGAACAAAAGCTACGTTATGGAATCAGAGAACAAGTCACTCATGGCTCATCTGCCAGTGTGGCTTGTAAGGAGGAAAGGGAGGTGAAAGACCCACCGTAAGATGGACAAGGGCAGAGAAGAGCACCCTGGGTAAAAGAACTATGGACCATAATCCAAGGTTCAGAGGAAGGAGGGGAATCCTAGGCCTAATCCATAGTTTTGGGGTCATTTCTCAGGCTTTGGGTATACATAGTGGTTGATGGGGAGCCTGTTTCATTCTGTTGATGGATATTAGGGTGTACTCACACACTGGCCATTAGAAAAGAAGAGTCAGAGACAGTCCCTTACACATTCCTGTCCACGACCTATCTATTCCCTCAAGGTCAAGTGCATGGGTAGACCCTTAAGGATACTCTCTGAACTCCCCTAACATCTTTGATTACTAGCTCCTTGATCGTGATAACCCAGCTGTGACCAGCCTGTGTGTAGCTGTCCTGAGACCATAAGCTCACTGAAGGGTTTCCGTCTTAAGTACTATTAAGTATCTTAATCAATGGGGATAGCCAATAAATATTCTCTAGATGACTTTGCAAGCTCAAAAACATGTGTCGATCATGAAGCTCACATAAAGAGCCAGTGTGCGGTCAGTATATTTTTGTTTAATTTATTCACACACTACATGGGAGAATCTTAGTGTCTTACCTGAATTTCCAATTTCTATTTCTGACACACTGGCTTATGCATGATGTCTTATTAGTACATATCAAAGAATTTGCCATGTGTGAGCATTCTCCCACTTCATCTTAGCCCTGTTTGGTTCTTATCTTATGGGCGTACTTTCATCTACCTGACAGAGCACACAGGCCCTCTTCAGCTGTATAATGAGATAGAATGCTCAAGGGCACTCTGCAAAAGCGAAAATGCTTTAACATGCTGTCTGGGTATCAAGATTTCAGGTCTTCCAGGGTAAAGGATAACCCTGGGGACTTCATTTAAGGTTGACTTTTACCATTTATTTGATAGTTGTTTCAAAGGTGCCACTTTCTGCTCCTCGTGTTCTGTTCCATATTGTCATATTCTTCAGAACTGGGCCATGTTTAATGGTCTGGAGTAAAAAATTAGTGACTTAACTTTGCTACTCACTCAGAAGGAGTTAGTATCACACCTTCTGGGCATAAAGGCTATGGTGAGCCTGCCTGTGGGACAGGTTATTTCTAGTGCTATAGCTAACTGCATTTTATGTAACACACTCTAGTGTCACTACCACTAAGTCACAGAAGCCTAGCACCCAGGGTTATCTCAGCATCTGTGAGGTGGGTTGAGCATCCAGGGTCATCTTAGCATCTGTGAGGTGGGTTGAGCATCCAGGGTCATCTCAGCATCCATGGGGTGGGTTGAACACTCAGAGTCATTTCAGCATCTGTAAGATGGGCTAAGAATCTTTCTCTTGCCTCCCAGGAAGGCTGTGATGCCAGGGTAAAGCCATCAGCCTCACATGTGTGCACTGGCAGCCTTACAAACAGCAGCAATAGTGACTACCTCTTCACTTCCACAGCACACCTACCTCTGCAGACAAAGTGATGTTTTTTTTGCTAGTATAAAATGCTTGCTGCTGCAGCCAAGGTGATACTTAGGCATATTTCTGTCAGAAGAGCAAATCCCCTCCAGGCCTTCCTGGGTGGCAAGAGTCAAGGGTAGAAATCTGGAGGCTGACCTACTCACTGACATCAGGCCTATCACAGACCTCCAGCCTTTGATGGAGAAGCAAGCCTCTCCTTCTCGGGCTTTTTTGAAGTTAAGTGAGCTCAGGTATGCACACAGCATGGAACAAGTACTCAGATGATATCAACCGGAATCAAAGGGTGCTGAACAGCACTGCCAACCTTCTGTAACGAGGGGCTTCTCCACCATTTCAGCTTCCCTCTCCTTTCCTTTCCCCCAAAACTTCAACCACAGTCCACAGAGCTTGTCTCTGTTCTTTTCCATTAGGCAGTGACAGAAACTCAACAGATCATTTTTGAAAGCAATAGCTTATAATAAAGTGCAAGAGTTTGCTTGGTGCGTCGTATATTAACCATATTGAATTGTTCTTCCTCATCCATTAAAATGTAATTTTTTTAGGCATTATTTTGCTGGACAGAAGAAATGTGCATTTTCCTGTCCACTTCATCAATCACCTTGGTGCTGAGCTGATGAGATCTCAGCAGAGTGGCTGAGCCATGATTTACTTCACACCAGTGCGTCTGTCTCGGTCTTAAATATATTTACCCAAGACGTGCAGGTCAATTGATGTGGGAAGGGCTCTTGGCTCAGTGTTTAGGGAATTGCTGTCTATAAGAAACTGAACTAGCAGAAGAACAACTTGAATGAAGAGAAGAGGTAAGAATTTTAAAAAAACAAAACAAAAATATTTGGGAACACAGTTAAGCAGGCATTGGATGTCTCACAGGATATTCAAGAGCCACGTTTCAGACTGAGATAAGACCTTCTGTAATGGACACTATTCCCTTCTCCAGAGAAAGCATGGAGATACAAGAGAGAAATAGTTCTAGAAAAAACTCCAGTAAAATCCAGAAGGATTAGGGAAGCTTACCTGGGCCAGTACTTCTTGGAGTGTCTCAAGCTCTGCACTGGAAAATATGAGAAGTTGGTAGCAATGGTGGGGCAATGTACCTAAGGCAGAGAGAGAGGAGAGATGTCTAAGAAGCATGACCAAAAAAACAGAGGACTTTTAACAACTAGACATTGTCGCAGTGTTCAAGCCATTCAGTGCCCTTAGCTCTGCAAAGTCTGATATAAATAAGCTCGTTGTGGAAAGAAATCCTTGAGTAAGACTATTTTTTGCATTGTGAAGATGAACAAGAAGCAACAGCCTTGAAACAGTGGAGAACAACAGGCAGTGAACGTTGGAAGCTGAGTCAAACATGACTACGACTTTGCAGAAAACTTTGGTGTGTGGAGACATCATGTAGTGTCAGCTTCACACTACAAAGCAATGCCAAAGGCAACTTTTCAGGTTCACAGTTTGGAGACTCTAAGTCGTGGCCCAGTGCCAGTTCAGTTTGGAAGTCTCTTAGCTACTGTCATCAGGGTGGAAATGCCTGTGTCCAGTAGGGCTTGTATGGACCAACTAAAGCAGAGACAAAAGGACTGGGTCACTCAGTCCCTGTGGGTTTATGTCCATAGTGACTCAGTATCGCCACTAGATCCCACTCCCACAGTTTAAGCTTTTAATCATAACGGACTATGGAGAGAGTGATAATTTTCATTACCAAAGCACAAACTTCACAAGATTTGGATAGGTGAGAGTCCCCCTGAGGGACAGCATGTCACCAAGTACTTAACTTATACCATAGTCACAACCTTCCCTCTGGAAACTCCATTGACTCTTTAGCACTCATAAAGTGATTCCTGGGTGTTATCGGTCTTTGTTCCTGTTTCCTATTGGTCGCCTAAGCCAGCTTATCCTTTTCAAACAAAAATAAAAGAGCACCGTGTTTACTCAGGAGCACTTGGAGACGCACAGTAAGCAGAGGGAGTGTTTAGACAATTACACAATTCTGGCACAGTTGACTTTGCCACTAGGCCCTCTTAATCAGAAATCAAATCAAGATAGAAAAAAAATTGACACATTTTCTCTGAAGAAAATTCACAAGTGTTTAAACAAAAAGGAACACTGGGACATTTGTAAGCAGCCTCAGACTCTTGAAGTACAGACTGCATCAAAGTCCTTGGTGATTGTCTGAGATTATATGAGTCCTGTGTCAAGGGACCAGTCAAGGGCAATTTTGTTTTAGCTAGCCCAGCCTGGTTTTGACAGCTGCTAGCAAAGGCAAAAGTCTGCTATAGGCCAGTTAGAGCAGCCGAACCCACCTGCTGTTATTGGCCAGTTAGAGCATCTGAACCCACCTGCTGCTATTGGCCGCTTTAGTAATGTGGATGTAGGAACCTTGAACATCAAAGGCATGAAAAGGCTCAGGTCTCTTTTCTCAACACTTCAGGCTGTCTGTGGTGTAGAGATAATGGATAGCATAACTTCATGCTTCTGTAAGCAACAAATAAGAAACTTAAGCCCACAAAGATAAAAATATCTACATGAATCCTAAGTATTCCCTTAAGAGAATGTTTATGATAACTTAGTGTTATTTTCCATATGGTAATCTTACTAATAAAACAAATCTGGAAAACTGTCTTGGGTTTTCTTACACATTACATGCCTTGTGTTTTATGGGTGTGAGGTCATAGCTGTGAAACAGCCCCTCTGACATCTTGGCTATGGTGTGTGCTGTTGTGTTTCAGTAGCTCGGTGATCGTTCAGCAGGCTGTTCATTCTGCTCAGTTACAGCTGAGGCAATCTGCATTTCCATTTTTTTACCCATGAAATGCAAAGGACCAGAAAGCTGGGGACATGATGTGGGCTTGGTTACAGAAAGACTTTTCACTATGCCCACATGAAAATGCCTTTTTAAAGTGTATTCTCCTTGGCGGGTGCCTCAGCCAACTGATAGGAAGAACCTCAGTTTTAGGGGGAAGTTGAAATGGTCTCGGCTGCTGTTGAAAACGCAGTTGGCGCTACACACCCCACTCTTCTGAACATTTTATTTGCTGCTGTCCCCGTAGGGTCACCAAGGCTGCTTAGAAGTCTCACTTAGAAGCTCACTAGAGTGAGCTGTTCAGAGAGAACAATGGAGGAGGACCTAGACCACAGTAACACCTCAGGCATATGTGAGAAACAGGACTGAAGGAAGATGGCATTTGGGTGTGTCTCCATGCCCAGAGGATTCTATGGTTTACTATAACACCAAATTATCCTTTGATACTACTAACAAAGAAATATAGAGATAGAGATTGAGGAGATGAGTCAGTTACCAAAGTGCTTCCTGTACAAGCATGGGGTTCTGTGTTAGAATTCCCAGCACCCACATAAAAGCGCTGTACACATCTCCAGTACTATTATGGGCACAGAGACAGGTACACGCCCCAGAGCTGTCTGGTCAGTCACTCTAAGCAACTGGTGAGTCTCAGTGATGCTGTCTCAAAAGATAAATTGGACAGTCAGTACACACATACAGGTGCAGACATTTCCATGTGTGTGGATACACACAAACACAGTCAAAAACACACACAATACAACACATACATACACAAACACATGAATACACAAGTACACATACTCATACATACACACACAAAATATACACAAACACAAGTACACATACACACCCACTATACCAAAAACGTTTTTTAAAAAAAGAAACACAGAAATAGCCAATATGGCTTTATTTAAACAGAGGAAAATGGAAGTATCACAATGAAAATACATTAAGTCTAAATATATTACATTGTAGCTAGCTACCCAATAAAACTCTGTGTAATCATAACACTGAAAGAAGTAACTGTTTTATAGAATTTTACAAAAATTTAAGATGCTTTATACTAGTACAATGGAAATACAAGTCTAAATATAGTTTTTGTAGCTAGCCAATAAAACACTACATAATCATGATATGTATATATATTACAGAATTTTACAAAAATATAAGATGCAATACTTCATAAGGTTATAACACAAAATTGAGATACATAATTCCTTCTGTTTAAAAATATTTGTATGACATTTCTTTATTTTCAGAAAGATGTGTGTGCATAAGTGTGTGCACATGTGTTGACACAATTCCCAGCATGCTCACCTGGGGTCAGAGGACAAGTCTGGGGAGCTGATCCTTTCCTTCCACTGTGTGAGTCTCAGGGGCTGAGGGATTAAACAAAGATTGAGCATCTTTGTCCTCTGAGACACCTTACTGACCCTTGAGAAAGAGATTAAACAAATTACCCTAAAAAATGATGTTTTTTTAACTATCAAAAGTTCGACAGTCACTGTCTTCAGGAAGCAGAAAGTGTTGGAGGCACAGTTCCACAGGCTGTGAAGAGCTTTGAAACGTGCTTCATATCCACTTCTGAGCTTCTTACCAAGGCAGGACCTTGCTTCACACTAAGCTGTACTTACTGTGTAACCCAGTCTGGCTTTGAATTCATGGCAATTCATCTGCCTCAGCCTCCCTGGTACTGGGGTTATAGGTATGTGCTATTAAACCTTATAAAATCGACAGTACAAGCTAGACTTTTGTTTTACTCAAGATCATTTAAAAATTACCATCAAAGAAACTCCAACAGCCATGATCTCTACTACACTGCAGTAACAGAGGGCTTTGTGTCATCATCAAACATGGCCACACGGAACAAGAACTTCTCAGATGCACTTTGTAAAATCTCAGTGGCCTAGCTTCCTCTTCTTGGGAGACAGGGCATTAAGTTTGTTTTAGAAGGCACAAGTTTTAAAATAACTCATTTTTAAAAATCCCAGCATGAACAAGAACTGTGAAGGAAGGTACCCATCTGAGAAAACTCACTCGAGAAAACTCACAAATGGTAATCTTAATCCTCTGCAAGAAAATGTTCTTAATCCCAAATATAAGTCATGAGCTGCTCCATTTCTTGCCTGGAGGCTGATTTCCCAGACCACCCCTGACCCCCACATTTCTCCCTACCATACTCTCTGTGTTACTTTGGTGTCCTGTGACCACAATGCCTGTTGGAACAGCCTCAGGAGGGGAAATGCATTTTGACTCAGTTTGAGCAGGCATCAGTGTGTCGTGGTGGATTTGAGTCCTTCATGATGAGTTTCAGTCCATCATGGTGGGGAAGACACAGCAGGGTGGTCAGTCTGTGACCATGGAAGCACGTGACCAGGCTGTTCACACCAAGGTGAAGCAGAAAACAGAGAGAGAGATCCAAACCAAGGCCATGCCCAAGTTAAAAAAAAAATCACAATCTTAGTGACCTACTTCTGATAGCTAGACCCCTTATCCTAACGGCCACACATCCTTCAAAAATATTGACGGCAATGGGAAACAAGCATTTAGAATATAAGCCTGTGAGCATCACTTCAGATTTACAACACAGCACCCCTGGGAATCACTGGGCGCCCAGCTGCCCCAACTGAACACCCAAGGTGACAGGTGATCATTGTTTAATCATGAGAGCAAACTTTTCTACAGAGTAGGTGAAAATGCCCTAGACTTTTAGAGCTGATAACAATAACATTTGTGTAAAATTTTAGCACTTTATATAGTCAACAATTTGCTAATGTTCGTTGCTGTGACTGATGCAAGATGCACATCCGCTGACTGTGGAAAATTTGGGAAGTAGAGAATAAGGAAGAAAATAACTTCCCATTATCCTACCTTACAGAGAGGACCCCTGCTAACAGCTTCGTTCCTTTGCTTTCCTCAGCATGTGTGTTTACTGGGTGGGATTGATTTTATACTATATTCAGTTGATTTTTCTCACTTTCATTATCATGTGTGAACTCATTCCTCTAGGAGATGTTTTGGGTTGATCTATACCAATATTTAGGTTTATACCACAGTAAATATATTGATGTGTGCTCCAGGGTTCTCAGGTAAAGTCTTGAAACAGCAGCACACACTTGGACACCAATAAAACTAAACACACAAGGGCCCTTACAACCCTCAGCACTGTTCTCTAAAGAGTAGTGTGAACTGAATTGGAGGAGCATCCCACCAGGGATGCTCACTCCAACTCCGTGTTCTCACCTATCCTACAAGAATGATCCTGGACCAACTGTAGGGAGGTAGGGTCTCAGTGAGATACAAGAAGAGAATAATGTTGCCCTCGGTGAGTGAAGAATGTGTGCATTCCCCAAACTCAGCATTGTTTCCAGGAAAACTGTTTCCTGCATTGTTGGCATCAAGTATTGCATCTTTCTGGGGGCATGAACTTCCCTGTCCCCTACAAAGTGTCACTAGAGTATGGCTGAGGTAATTGGCTTTCCTGTTGCTCCTGATGTTACCTTTTCCTCTGTCCTAGTTAGCTCTCCTTCAGATGGCTTTGACTATTCTCCTTCCGGGTCAGTTTGTGGCCCCTGGCTCTGCTGACTTAGCAATTCATCTCCCTTATTTGAAAGCACTCCCACACAACCTGTGGGAGTTTTTGTTCTTCCATCCTAAAGGGTGTCCAAACTGAGACTTCTAGAATATTTGCTGCTCCCCAGATCTTTTGTTCTGTCAAAGCCCACAGACAAGTTCCGAGGCAGCTCTGTCTCTCCTGCCATGCTACCATACCCCTTCTCTGGGTCAGTGCAGAACTCTGGGAGATGTTTAAGCACATAAATGCTTCAAGAGAAGGGAAGATGTCAACTCTCAGGGCTTTAACATCTTCATCTTGTATTTCTGAGGTGAGAGTGTTCTCTTTCTTGAATTATCTATAAACACAGGGTTACATTTTATGAAAGCACTCAGTGTAAATTTCCAGGTGTGGTTTTACTCAGCTTTGTTTGTGTACAAGCTCTTTCCTGAAAGGTTGGGGAAACACTGCTGGAAAAAAAATTGTGAACAGAGAACAACAACCTTTGTTCTCAGGATAGCAGTGACTCTGGGTATTTCAGAGCAGTCGATGTGTTGTTCACACTCTTGAAAGGACTGGTTCCAACACAGTCTCTCCAAGGCCTTGTCAACTGGTGCCACATACTAGGAGTGGGGGTGCACAGGAGAGGTGAAGGCCTTGGCAGCCCCCGTCTCAAAACAAGAACAAGTACTGCGCAGGAAGTGGTGACAGGTGAGTACCTGGGCACTGTCTAAGAGCAGATGAAGATAAAAGTAAGGGAGAGGGGGAATGGGAAGGATCACAGTAAGACTGAGTTCAGGAAAATGGCGCCAAACAGAATCCTAGGGTCACACACACCCCAGGTGGAAACCATGGATTCCTTTCTGTGATGTTCAATGACACAGAGTGCGTGTGAAGACACAGGTAGGAAAACTGCAGGAACAAAGCCCTCAGATTCCGGGAGGCCACCCATCTCTGAAATCACCAACCCTGTCCAAGAAGTACCATCCCATTCATCGTGAAAAAACACATTTAGAATCTTTCCTTTCTGCCCCAGACTGTTACCCTTTCCCTCGTCTATACATTGCTACCTGTTTGGAGCCAGAAGCTCAATTATTTCCAGCCGGTTAATGATGGTTATACCAGTGAGGCTTCTGAGAAAGAAAAAAAAAAAGGTTGGAAATGTGCCCCAGGTCCAAGGCTTGAGGACATATGTGGGCTAACAAAGTAAGGGGAGAAATAAGCATAAAAGTGAAGTAGCCTGCAGACTGAGGTTATACTTAGGACCAAATTGCCAGCAGGTGGAGCAACAGAGGGGGCAGAGTCCATAGAGAGGACATACTGAGGACACAGATTGAGGTCCATGTGGCTTCTTTCTACAGTTATAACTGAACGGCTACATGAACCAAGCTCTATTTGGACTATAAAAGAAAGTATTTCTAAACAAAGGGCATTCTCACCTGCTGCAACTCCCAGCCTCTGCTCTGATCTCACCTCATCCCCAAGGATCTTTTGATGACCACCACCAGGCCACAGGAGTGTGATCGGGGCTGTAAGTTTGATAGATCCCGCCGGGCCTTGGCTTTTGCATGCTTACCCTGATTTAATCTCCAGTCCAGTGTGCTGGCCCCTTGAAGCCATTATCAGCATTTCCATTTCACTATGACTTTTCTGGGCTGAATGTCTGTGTCTTCAATTATGTAGACCCAGGTGAATTTCCCTTCCAGTGCACAAGGTCAAACATCTCCAGTTGTGATTTCCTGCTACACAACTCATCCTTTTCCCTTTTGTCCCTTTGGGGGCAGTTTCTCAATTGTCACTTGTGTTCCCAGCTCCTATCTCCATCGGGTTTCATCTGTACATTTCATTAAGAAGCCATGCCCCATTGGCTTACTTCACTCTAGCATAGATGGTTATTATTCTATCCTTTCTCCACCAGACATGTATAGACACCCTTCCTATAGCTATGGCAAAGAAGACCTGGGTTTGCTGGAAACAGCTGACCCAGTCCAGTCCTCTCCAAATTAGTGATCCTTGATCTCTGACCCTTTGTACTTAGACATGTCTGTTCCAATACAGGTATTTTTTATTGACTAAGTTATTTATTCACTTTACATCCCAATTCCCCCTTTACTTTCGGTCCCTCCCTCTCACATTCACCCCAAACTCTGTCTCCCCAGGAAAGGGGAGGCCTCCCATGAATACCAACCAGCCCCAGCATATCAAGCTGCAGCAAGACCAGGCATATCCTTTTCCACTGAGGCTAGACAAGATAGCCCAGTTAGGGATAAGGAATTCAAAGGCAGGCAATGTAGTCAGAGACAGCCCCTGATCCTGCTTCAGGAGTCCCACACGAAGACCCAGATGCATAACTGCTACTTATGTGCAGAGGGCCTAGGTCTGTTTCATGCGTGCTCTCTGGTTGGCAGTTCAGTCTCCATGAGCCTTCATGGGCCCAGGTTAGTTGACTCCAGGTTTACTTGTGGTATCTTCAATCCCTCTGGCTTTCTCAGTTCCTCCCCCTCTTTCACAGGATTCCCCCAGCTCTACTCAATGTTTGACTGTGAGTCTCTGCATCAGCTTCCAAGAGTTGCTGGGTGACATTTATGCTAGGCTCTTACCTGCAAGTAGAGCAGAGTATCATCAACAGAGTCAGGGCTGGACTCCCTCTCATGTCGTGGGTCCCAAGCTGGACCAGTAATTGGTTGGTTCTTCCCCTAAATTCTGCTTCACCCACACCCCACCCCTGCATATCCCGTAGGCAGGACAAATTGTGGGTTTAAGGTTTTGTGGCTGGATTGATGTTCTCATCCCTCCATTGGAAGTGTAGCCTGGTTACAGGAGATGCCAGTTCAGGCTCCATAGTCCCCATTGATAGGATTCTTAGCTAAGGTCACCCTCATAGATTTCTGGGAGTTTCCATTGTCCTAGGTTTCTAGCTCATCTCAGAGATCCAATCCGCACCCAATCCAGTTGTCTCTCCTAGTACTCTCTCCCAATGTCCTCCTCCACTTCACCCCTCCTGTTCCCATCCCCCCCCCCACCAAGCCCCCTCCTACCTTCTATTTCCTCCTCTCAGTGAGATTCAAGCATGCTCCCTTGGGCCTTCCTTGCTACTTCACTTCTTTGGGTCTGTGTTTTGTGGCATGGGTATCCTGTACTTTATGACTAATATCTACTTATAAGTGACTACATACCATACATGTCTTTCGAGGTCTGGGTTACAGCAATCAGGATGGTCTTTTCTAGTTCCATCCATTTGCCTGCAAATTTCAAGCTGTCATTCCTTTTAATGTCTGAGTAGTACTCCATTGTGTAAATGTACCACATTCTCTTTATCCATTGTTTGGCTGAGGGACATCTATGTTGTTTCCAGTTTCTGGATATTGAGAATAAAGCTGCAATGAATATAGTTGAGCAAGTGTCCTTGTTGTATGTCGGAACATCTTTTGGGTATACGCCCAAGAGGAGTATAGCTGGGTCTTGAGGTAGATTTATTCCCAATTTTCTGAGAAACCTCCAAATTAATTTCCAAAATGGTTGTACAAATTTGTACTCCCACCAGCAATGGAGAAATATTCCCATTGTTCTAGCATGTGCTGTCACTTGAATTTTTGATGGTAGCCATTCTGATGGATGTAAGATGGAATCTCAGGGTCTTTTCAATTAGCATTTCCCTGACTACTAAGGATGCTAAACATTTTTTAAAGTGATTTTTGACCATTAAAGATTCTTCTGTTGAGAATTCTGTTTAGATCTGTACCCCACTTTAATTGGTTCATTTGGTTTGTTGCTGTCTAGTTTCTAGAGTTCTTTATATACTTTGGATACCAGCCCTCTGTCATATGTGGAGTTGGTGAAAATCTTTTCCCATTCTGCAGGCTGCTGTTTTGTCCCTTTGATGGTGTCCCTTGCCTTACAGAATCGTTTCAGTTTCATGAGGTCCATTTATTAATTGTTGATCCTAGTGCCTAAGCTGTTGTTATGTTGAGGAAGTCGTCTCTTATACCAGTGCATTCAAGGTTATTCCCCCACTTTCTCTTCTATCAGATTTATGTATCTGGTTTTATGTTGAGGTCTTTGGCCCACTTGGACTTGAGTTTTGTGCAAGGTGATAGGTGTGGATCTATTTGCAATCTTCTACATACAGACGTTCAGTTAGACCAGCACCATTTGTTGAAGGTGCGTTCTTTTTTGTTCATTGTACAGTGTTGGCTTCTTTGTCAAAAATCAAGTTCTGTGTATTTACTTATGGTTCTTCAATTCGATTCCACAGATCGACCTGCCTGTTTTAATGCCAGTATCACGTGGGTTTTATTAATATTCGTCTGTAGTATAGCTTGAAATGAGAGATGGTGGTACCTCCTCCAGAAGTTCTTTTATTGTATAGGATTGTTTAAGTGATCCTCGGTCTTTGTTTTTTTTCTATATGAAGTTGGGTATTGTTCTTTCAAAGTCTGTAAAGAATTGTTTCAGAATTTTGTTGGGAGTTGCATTGAATTTGTACACTGCTTTTTGTAGGATGTCCATTTTTATTATGTTAATCCTACAGAGCCATGAGCATGGGAGATCTCTCCATCTTCTCATGTCTTCTTCAATTTTTTTCTTCAAAGATTTGAAGTTCTTGTCACACAAGTTGTTCTTCACTTACTTTGTTGGAAGTTAGTTCTGTATCCAGCCACTTTTCTGAAGGTGTTTATCAGCAGTAGGAGTTTTCTACTAGAATTTTTCAGGCCACTTATGTATACTATCATATGATATGAAAATAGCAATATTTTGATTTCTTCCTTTCCAATTTGTCTCCCCCTGATCTCCTTTAGTTGTCTTACTGCTCTAATTAAAATTTCAAGTACTATATTGAATAAATATAGAGAGAGTGAGTAGACTTATCCCTAATTTAACTTTCTCTCCATATAATTTGATGTTGGTTATCGGTTTGCTGCATATTGCTTTTATTGTGTTTAGCTGTGTGCCTTGTATCTCTGCTCTTTCCAATACTTTTATTATGAAGGGGTGTTGGACTTTATTAAAGGCTTCTTCAGTATCAAATGAGATGATCAGATTTTCTTTTTCATTCAGTTTGTTTATGTGGTGGATTACAGTGATGGATTTTTATATGCTGAACCATCCCTATAGCCCTGGAATGAAACCTTAATAATGGTTAATGATATTTTTTGATTCAGTCTGTGATATTGAGTATTTTTGCATCATTGTTCATAAGGGAGATTGATCTGAAATTTTCCTTTTTTTGTTGAGTCTTTGTGTGATTTAGGTATCAAGGTGACTGTGGCCTCATAAAATGAATTTGGCAGTGTTTCTTCTGTTTCTATTTTGTGGAATAATTTGAGGAGTATTGGTATTAGAACTTCTTTGAAGGTTGGGCAGAATTCTTCACTAAAACCATCTGGCCCTGAGGGTGTGTTTTTGTTGTTTTTATTTGTTTGTTTGTTTAGGTTTTTGGAGACTTTTAATGACTGATTTTTATTTCCTTTTGGGTTATGGGTCTATTTAGATTGTTTACCTCATTTTAATATAGCTTTGGCAAGTGGTATCTATAAAAAGATTATTCATTTTGTTTATATTTTCCAATTTTGTGGAATATAGGTTTTTGAAGTAAGAATTAATAATGTTTTGGATTTCCTCAGTGTCTTTTGTTATGTCCTCTTTTTCATTTCTGAATTTGTTTATTTGGATAGTCTCTTTCTGTCTTTTAGTTGGTTTACCTAAGGGTGTGTCTATCTTTTTGACTTTCTTAAGGAACCACTTCTTTGTTTCATTGATTCTTTGCATTATTGTTTGTTTCTATTTAATTGGTTTTTCAGTTCTGAGTTTGATTATTTCCTGCTGTCTACTCTTCTTGGGTGTTTGACTATAAAGCTTTCAGGTGTGCTGTTAAGTCCCTAGTATAAGCTCTCACTAATTGCTTTACGTAGGCACTTAGTGCTATGAACTTTTCTCTTGGCACCACTTTCATTGTGTTCAATAAGTTTGGATATGTTGTGCCTTCATTTTCATTGAATTCTAGAAAGTCTTTAATTTGTTTCTTTATTTCTTCTCTGACCCAGTGGTCATTGAATAGTTAGTTGTTCAGTTTCTGTGAGTTTGTAGACTTTCTGTTGTTTCTATTGTTGTTGAAGTCTAACTTTAATCCATGGTGGTCTGATAAGATACAGGAGGTTATTCTAATTTTCTCTTATCTGTTGAGACTTGCTTTGTTACTGAGTATTTGATCAATTTGGAGAAGGTTCTGCAAAGGTGTTTTAGTTAGGGTTTGCATTGCTATGAAGAGACACCATGACCAAGGCAACTCTCATAAAGGGCAGCATTTAATTGGGGCTGGCTTACAGTTTAAGAGATTTAGTCCATTATCATCTTGGGATGCATGGCAGCATCTAGGCAGAAATGGTGCTGGAGGAGCTGAGAGTGCTACATCTTCATCTGAAGGCAGCAGGAGACTCTTCCATAAACAGTCAGGAGGAGGCTCTGTTCCACACTTGAGTGGAGCTTGAGCACTAGGAGATCTCAAAGGCCACTCCCACAGTGACACATTTCCTCTAGTAATGCCACACCTCATAATAGTGTCATTTCCCATGGGCTTATTGAAACCACTTCAACAGGTATCTTAAAGACACAACTGTTAAAGTTAAAAGAAACCAGTAGCCAAAATGGCTAAATTGGAGTAAGCCCAGATGGCAAGCAGATATTATTCTGCTGACACTTCCTGTTGTGTGGGCCCCAACAGGCTTCCTAGGGCCCAAGTCCATGCTCCTCTCTGCAGGTGTAGGCTTGAGTCAGTCTCTGTCAAGGCTTTAGCTGGTGCTTCCCTGCTCACTTAAGGTTCAATACCCGAGTTCAGCCTTTTCCCAGTTTGAACACTGCCCACATCATCGCTTCTGCCAAAGGGAGTACCCTGAGAACAGCTTTGGAGAGGAAAGCACTACTTGGTACCATGGCAACTGCATCAGTGGCTCAAGAATAGTCCTTTGCTTTGAAGTGGGATGCTGGGCCCCATTTTGGCCCTGGTTTGGGCCTGGTGGACAAACCTGAACCTATCTCAGTCACTTCTGTATAGAGGACTCAACAAGTCCCGTTTGGCCTCTGCCCCACTGTTCTGATGTAGAGCTTCAGCATTAGCCCTGTCAGTTACCCCATACCCTCCGTCCCCCTTCCCTGCCTGGTACGACATCTCACCCCACCAAAACTCCTCCCTATGCTCAGAGTTTATATAAGTGAGAGGCTAATACATTAAAGTTGAGTTCCTGCTTTGACAAGACTCCCGGCTTGGTGCGGTTGTTCACGGGCCCCCGACCTTCATCATCCTGCTCAGTCCCGCTCAGTCCTGCGCAGCCCGGAGAAGAGGCCCAGCCGGGCAGGGACCTCTCTCCTCTTGCCTGGACCTGCTGGCAAGGAGCTGACAGTGGGAGCTGCATTTTGTGTGGATAATAAGGTCCTCATTTTTTTCAAAGCTGTAATTCCTCTACTGTCAGGCTGACTACCCTTTGTTCACCCTGACCAGAGAGCAGAAACTGAGTTTATACCACTAAATGTTCACATCCACTGAGGCTTACTGAGGACCAAGCCAGGTGATTGTAGCTTTCAGATATGAACCCTGTTTAGTCCCCCAGGCAAGTTTCTATAGAGATGAGGACAGGGATTCGGAGAAGTTAACAGCTTGCTAAGCTGGCTATTGAAACCACTTTAAAAACCAACTGTTTTCATTTACTCTACCACTGTCACCTGTCTCACATTCTAGGATACCTGACAATCATGGACAAACCAGGATGTCTGCTCACCGCTGGAATTTTAATCATTGCTCACTTATCTGAGGTATGATCCAGCAAGCATTCTTTCACAGAAATGTTTGTCTCTTCACATGTGATATTGGAAGAAAACCAGCCTCCTGCAGGACCACCATGCAGACGAGACATGTGCTCAGAGCCACACTGGGCAAAAGAACCTTCGTACTTGTATTATTTTTCCCATGTAGTCAGGCTTTGAGCACTCCCAGACCGCAGGGCTGACTTGATCAGAGACCCAAGTTGGTTTCTCTGTGACTCAGTATGTTACAAAACTAGAGCTAGAGGCCAGAGTTTCTTTACCTGGACCAGCCCAACTGTGTGCTCTACAGCTGGTTCACATCTCTTGACCTGACTGGCTGGCACACAGTAGGTTCATAATAAATCTCTCTTAATAAAAAATCACCTTTGTCTCATACTCTTCTCCACAGTTCCTGGAAGGAGACAGCATCTTTCCTTCCTTCTTGCTTGGCAAAGCAGCTGAGCTGACACTGAGGCCTGGTGTGTGTTCACCCGTGATGATTTTTCCTGATGTGGTAACATGAAATAGGAGCAAATGAGAGAAGGGTCCTCTTCCCTGGCAGGTATTTATGGCTTGGATCTACAGGCAGCCTGAATGCAGAGAGGCTCCATTAGTTATAATGCCTTTGGATCCTGAAGCCTTAAGGTTGGGTGGCAGGGCTTCAGGCTTCCCAGAGGAGGCTTATGCTTGGCTCGTATGCCTTCTGCAGTTACAGCTCTGCCAGCCTCAGCAGCCTTGCCTGAGCTTTCCCCAGAACACTGCCTGTCTGTCTGCAGGGTTCCCACTTTCTCCACAACAGAGGGGTCCCAGGCAGCGGTGGGGCCCAGATGTACGAGCAGGCTCTGCAGTTCCTGCTCCATTCCTAACAAGCATCGTGTGTTTCTTTGGCTAAAAGGTGTCCAAGTGAAATCATTTTTTCCATATTACTTTGAAAAGTTTATTTCATCAAGCATGAAAATGTTTAACAATATAAGTTTCTTTTTAAAATCACCATATTGAAGATGTTTCTCTTTTCCTCACCTGGGAGAAAGAACACAAGGATATTTAACTCCTTCCCAAGGATTCCAAGCCACAGACTTGACATAAATAGTGCTCTGGGAATCACATGATATGGATGATTGATCAAAAGTTAAAAAAAAAAAAAAAAGAATGCTGCTCACAGCCCCCACTTACTGAGGTGACAAGTTGGGTTTAGTCCAAGTGATGGTTGCAGTAAAACAGCAGGCTGCGCTGCCAGGCCCGCCTTGCACAGTCATCAATGATCCATCAGGAGAGCATGTGACAGGCTGGCAGCTTCTAGAACCATCATAGCTCCTTCCCCAGAGAGCCATATTCTCTGGAGGCAGCAAATGCTGGTGGGAAAGTGCCCAGAATCCTCAGCAAGCCTTTTTATCCATCATGACACACCTCCTCTTCAAGGTTCCCACCCCAAGTACCAGAATCAGATGGAGCCATGTTACAAGAACGTTCCCCTACTGTTCTAGGAGGCCGAGGCTAAGCCAGTCTGTGTGGAATTTTGCCCGGAAGAGGAGAGGTCAGAGTCACACAGCAAGCTAACACATTGTGAAATGAGAATGGTTACTGATAGTCAGTATGGATCCTCACAGGACAAGAAGGCATAGGGAAATAGATTTACCATTCCATTCCCAGCCTGTGATCTTCCACAGTCTGAATCTCAGGTATCTCCCAAAGCTGCACATGTTCAAGGCTTGGCTCCCATTCCGGGGTGCGAATGGGAGACAACAGAATGTTGAAGGGGTGATGCTGGGGGAGGTCTTCTGGTCATTAGGGGCTTGTCTGTCCTTTCCTCTTCTTGTCTTGTTTCCTGGCCATGACATTGGCAATTATAATTTTTTTTTTGCTCGGCTCCATGTTCTCATCATGGTATGCTGCCTCATCCCAAGCCCCAAACAGCAGAACCAACCCACTGTGAACTGAAACCTCCAAAACTACACTAAACCTTTTCTCTCTGTAAGCTGTCTCAGGTGTGTGTTACAGTGACAAAAGCCGATTGACACACTGGTCCTCTCCTTTGCTTCTCTAGTTTTGTCCAGTACCTGATGTCATTTCTACGCTCCACCTGTGTTGCTCAGGTGGCCCTTCCCCAGCCACCCCTCCATATCATCTTGAGCACACCTAATAATTTCAGGCTTTCTGGGAAACATCTAGGGGCAGTGTATGGCAGTGTATGAAGAAAACAGTGTTAACTTTAAATGGGACTGGGGGAGGATCTATGGGCAGAAGAAGCAAGCGGGATTCTCTGGAGAATAGGACCCTGGCTGGGCCTCATGTTTACGCTGTTGAGACACCAGGAGCAGAAGCAAGCAACCAGCCAATGGGAAGAAAATGCCCACTCTGGCCCATCAGGACGACTGAGTCCATTGGAAAGACTGCTTCTATTACCTGGAAGGAGTAAGCAGAACAATGGCGGGTTACAAGGTCAGAGAGCTGCTTTGCTCGTGGTTGCAAGAGAAGAAAGACCAGCATTTAACTTTATCAAGATGAATCAGGGTCTGCTGTTTGGGATTTGGCACAGACTGAACATTCAGGATCAAATTTTTATCTCTGGAGATATCCTCGGACTTTTTCAACCATGATGTCAAAGAAAGGCCAGACATTAAAGTAACCACAAGGAACCCAGAATATGCATTTCACAGTCCTAGGGCTTTAAGAGCATCTGTTTATCTAAATAAGGAAGGGTCTGTGGCACTGTAATCAATCGGCTTCACAGACCCCTCATGCTTTTTGGCCTTTTTTGGGATTTTTCTATAAAACTGAAAGACACAGTTAATTT
Source organism: Rhabdomys pumilio (assembly GCA_030674055.1). NCBI lineage: Eukaryota > Metazoa > Chordata > Mammalia > Rodentia > Muridae > Rhabdomys > Rhabdomys pumilio. Next base: position 205,729,753 of record JANHMN010000001.1, on the reverse strand, counting down.
TGCTTTTACTTTTTAAGCACAGATGGGAGAGAAATAGCACAAAAACCCCGAGGTTCAGCGAAAGAAAGAACTTCAGCCACCAGTTTTAGATGAGAAGCCCTTGCATATATTTTGTTTGTTTGTTCGTTTTTTGAGACTGGTTAGCCTTGGCTAGCCTGAAACTCCTCTTATAGATCAGGCTGGCTTTAGGCTCAGAGATCTATCTGTCTCTGCCTCCCAAGTGCTGGTATTAAAGGCATGTGCCATTATACCTGACTTTTTGCTTAGCAAATGAAGCACCAGCTAGATGCAGGCATAGGGATGTCACAGGCAGTCTCCAAACACTGTTTAATGCCTGAATGCCCATGTGCCAAGGAGTTTAAGTGTTCCCGTAGCCCAGGCCAGGTCCTGTCCACATTTAAACACAGCTTGTATTTATTTACATCCCTTAGCCTTTGGGATAGTTATAAAAGGCATGTTTCCTTCCTCTTGTGTCCTTAAAACAAAGCGGATCTGCGAGAACGGGGTCAATAAAGCCACGAGTCCTAAGAGTACAGTCAATAGAGTCCGAAGGAATTAAAGGAAGAGAGAAGTCACCAGTTAGAAATTAGTCCTAGAACATGGTAGTTGATATTGACAATCAGTCTGACAAGATGGAGAAATATGTAATGCACAAACCTCTGTGCATGTCCCTGTGGTTCCTCTATTGGGGTTGGGGTCCTGAAAGGAACCAAAAGGAGAAAGGTGGGCTGAGTTGCAACATTTGTTTCTCTCTGCTTCCTGGCTGTGGATGTAGTACCACCAGCTACCTCATGCTCCCACCACCATGCCTTCCCTTGCCTTGATGGACCATATCCTCCCACTCTGAGACAAAATAAGCCTTTCCTTCTGTGAACTGCTTTGTCTTGTATTTGTCACATCAATGAGAATAGCAATATATGGAGGGGTAAAAGCCAAAGAGGGACTGGGGACCCCACTACCAGCACCCACTCCCTGACAGAGTCCTTTAATCCCATGAAGGGCAGAGCACCAAGTACAGAAAACGACAATACACTGAGACATTTGAAGAGCCGTGTGAAAACAATTAGGACTGGAAGAGAACTCTCTCTGCTGGCTTAAATCCGTAGAACCTGGCCAAGTGATCATGTGTCCAGAAGGAAACATGATGACAGTGACTCTGAACCAAGCATTCATAGGGCATAAACAAAGGCTTAGTCCACTCCATGGGAAACATAAATTCAGTGATGCGATGGAAAATATAGGCTCAATTTTAGGAGAATTGCTGTATTGGGAAGATCTATTAATCTGTTGACAGTCTCTCAAAGAGAGCGATGGCAGCCTGCTAGCTTGTCTCATTTCACAGCAGTCTATCCAAGGACCTGGAAAATTCATCTCCGGGATGGAGCCTCGTGAGCAGGCAAGGGCTAGGTGCCTTCATAAATCTTGTTCATTTTTCATCCTGATGATTTTTCTCCCCTGTTGTCTTCCATTCTCATGCCAACCCCTTCTTTGGATCCATCATCCTGGGCTGAGGGAAGGGGCTGCTGCAGGGGTGAGCAGAGAGAACGCTTCACCTGAAGCAAGGCTTTCAGCTGAGGCCATCTTCTGCTGCTGCTCTGGGCTCTCTTTGCTCAAGGGAGTCCTGCATCTCCATCACCAGGTGCTCAGAGACTAAGCCTCTTCTGATGCCAATGCCCAAATGGAGAGTTCAGACTCCCCAGTTTCCAGGGCTGAGCAGGGCCAGGTAAGCCAAGGAGACTTCTCAACAGCCTTGACATTCTTAAAGCATCGATGTGACGATTTCCCCGAAGCTCTTTCAAGAGCTTTCGTGTTTATCCAACTAGCTTTTAGCCAAGTAAAGTGGTATCCTGCACCAAGTGAGCAGTAGAGTCTTATGTGAATCCAATTGATGAATAATTTTTCTGGAAAGTTCTGAGAGCAAACCATGTTTGTTTTCCAGATGTCAAAAGCCTAAGGTTCATGAGCAGAAAAAATCCTACATTCCGGACTTCTTGTCTGGTCTCTCTGTGGAAGGACACAAATGTAAGTTCCAAGTGAGAAAATGCTTTCTTCACACTCATGCTACTCTGGGCACTCAGGGTGTCCCAAAGGCCCCTTCATTTAGTATTTTGGAAACCCACCACTGTGTGAGAGGCAATATTGTCCTGGGGAAAAAGAGGACTTTGATCCTGGATTTTATCTAGTGGAACAAAGACTGCAGAAATATAGAGGGGCAGAGAAATGGTTTTGAATTATGTTCTTTGTTACAACTTTGTTGTTAGTACTTAAATAAAAGGGGGGTTGCTGAAGAAAACCTCTCCTTGGCATCACAGAAAGGAAATTCAGTCTCAGGACCCCTGCCGACTCTGCTCTTGCACAGTCAGGACATCTATACAAATTCTCCACTAAGAAACAGCCTCACTACATGGAAGCCAAATATCAGGCTCTGCTGACAAGTATTTGGGGGAACCCAGCTTACCTTCCTGGATTTAGAAAGCATTTTCCCCAAAGAAGAAGCCCTGAAGGTCACACGAGTCTTCCATGTTGGTCATTCTATAATGACCAACTAGAGGCTGAGTGATGTGTTAAAAGGGATATTAGCTCACAGCTTTAGAGTTTGGACATTGGAAGTTGGGCAGTCTTATGGGGGTGGCTTTGGGTGAGAGATCATTGGCACTGTGTCACAATAGGACAGATGGCATGGCAGGGGAGGGTGGATGAAACAGGGGGAATCTCACAGGGAGGCTGGAAACCAGAAGAAAATGCAAGCTCTTTCTTTTATGGTAATCCACTTTCAAGGTTACTGCTCTCCACTCTGATACTCACATTGATCTCTTCTGAGGACACAGCTCAGTGATCTAACTGCCGCTGTGAAATGTCACCTCCAAAGGTTTCATCATTCCCAAGCATTGTCATTAGGGACCAAGCTTTCATACATCTTTGGAAACATTTAAACCATCAGGACTATGCCAATTTTAATGATGAAGTATTAGCAACAATAGAGCAATCAGCAAACACCAAGTCTGTGCGTTAATGTGTGTGAGTGTATAAATGCCAGGGCTTGCCTTCCAACCCCACTCCCCCTGTATCCTTCTCTACCCATCCGGCCCTCTGCAAGCATATCCTATTTTCTCCCACATCCAATTTATACCAAATATGTATGCTCTGCTACAAAGTAACTTCCTTCCAAGTAGACACCTGCTTACCATTACTGAAGGTTCTATGTTTCCCAATAGGTTGGGGACAGCTTGTTCACTAGTTGACATCTGGGAAAACCTGCATCCTTTGCACTATCTCTGCAGCTTTGTGTGTGGGAGGGAGCCAGGTTGCCTCAACTGAAAACACAGCTACCATCACCTTGCTGTCTAGCCTCAGGTAAATCACTTAGCTATTATTCACACTGTATCCAGTCTATCCTCCGGAAACCTGAGATGACAGCACCCATATTAGAGGGTTGTGATGATTAGAAAATATGCCTGAAGCGTTGCAAGTGTGTAGCACACGATAAGAGCCTAATGCATACACACTACTGTGTTGCTTACGTCACCCCAGGATCTTTCTGACCACAGTCTTGTTGCTTTTTTGTAATCAGTCCAGAAAAAAATGAAAACCTGCCATCTAAGAATACTTTGTTCAATAATATGATTCCCCCCCCCCCAAACTGATAGTCACAAACGTTTGGAAAGTGAGTGAAGAGCAAGACACTTCCAAGGAACTGCCCCTAAACAACCATGCTAAGCAACTAGGCTCAGTCGACACCACTGTTCGTTCATTCATTCATTCATTCATTCATTCACTAACTCATTCGTTTAGTCCTCTGCACACATCTGTCATGCACGGTTAATTTGCTAAGTCTGACATTTTAAAGTACTACAAGCAGGGATGTTTGGATTAACATGAATTTATCTTCTCAAAGGTCAGATTCAAAATTGTTCTTAGTGATGTTAAAACCCTAAAGAGGGAACATTTTCTGGTAAAGTCCTGAATAAGATCAAGTGGCAGCTTCCCTCAGTGTGAACAGCATATCATTCTTCACAGAGTCTTCTGTATGCTGAACCCATAAAGAAATACATGTTTGCATATACAAACGTTGGGTTTAGGTTCCAAACCTAAATAACCATATATCCCCGAATCAGGTTTAAAATTTATAAGCAAAGCTTTTGCCATGACTGTTTACCAGGGAACTGTCAGGAAGTCGTGTGCAATATGAGACTATTCTTCATTGAGCAGGGTTATCAAGGGAACAGCAGACCATCTGTCACCTCTACCAGGAGTCACTAGTTTTACCTTAATTGTATCAAAACCCAAAAAACACCCCCATCACTTCCAAAACCAACTGTAAAGGGGAGGCCCCCACTGAGGAGCACTGAGCTAATGCATAACAGTTCTGGCTTGTGCCCCAACCCCCTGTAATGTTCTTAGCACACACTCAGTATATATTTGTTGAATGGAGGACATTATAGATGTATTGATTAGTTACCAGCTATGGGCAACTTTTAACGGCATAGAATATTTTATAACACACACTGAGAACAAGCTTTTATGAATTCTCAGAGTTTTTGATCTCTTCCTCTAAGTAAGTGGGGAGTTGCTACCAAGACAAATTCCCATACCTGAATTTTAGGGCACATTATAACCTCTAATTTATCTTTGTCAGTCATGTTGGCCAACACCCTAGGACAGGTCACATGCCACTTACAACACCTGACGTGTCTTCACCATTGCTGCTTCTAGTCAGCGATGGTGGCCATATCTCCCCATTCTAAAGTTCCTACATCAGCTTTTGATTGGCCTTTACACAACAGCTTCACAGCTCATGAGCAATCCATTCTTCTGCCTACAGACCCACCTTCTGCTACCTATTTTAGTAATGATGGTCCTCCTCTCCCGTTCTCTGCTTTCACAACAAAATCTTGCCCCTTCTCATTTTCACCAGGTGTGAATTCTTTCCTGGTTAAATTGGCTGAAACTGCTCACATAGTTCTTAAGATTCACAGTCCATTACATCACTCAAGGTGTTTTTAAAACTAGGACTAATTGAACTGGAGTCTCCAGTAGACTGGTCCCAGGTATTCAAATACTTCCAAGCTCCCTAGAATTCCCATTATCAGTCCTGTGTGAGAAGTGCTAGTTAGAAACCCACACAGCACCTGAGTCTTATTAAGTTTGGACTTTACTTGGTGGGCTTATTAATGCTTTTCTGACATAGGCTTTCTAAGAATCTCATTTCTTGGTAAGACATAAAATGCGCAGTGTGTCTCAGCCTCAAACAGACTGAGGATCCTGTTCAACTGCAGATTTGGGCTGGGGAGATCTGAAATGGGAGCCTGAGCTTCTGTGTTTGCTAACTGACTCTCAGTGTTTGCTAACTGACTCTCAGTGGTCCACAATACCACCCTGTATTTAATATTCTTCCTGTATGACTTACCATGTGAATTTCTCTCATGGGAAGAAAGTCAAGGCAGGGAGAAAGGGAAGCTCACCCCATAATTTGTTCTCTCAGGAGTTGTTTTAAAGTATTGCTAAAGTTTGTGGGTCTTATGTGAGTATTTTTTTTAACTGAGTCATTTTTAATAAACAATTTGACTAAAATTAGATTACAGTAAATCAAAACCACAGTGAGATAATATTTTACATTCATGAAGATGTTTATAATAATAATAAAAAAAATGAGCCTGGCCTACGGCACAGGCCTGTAATCCTAGCTACTCAAGAGACTGAGACCAGGAGGATTACAAGTTCAAAGCCAGCCTGCATAAAGAATGAATTCAAGGCTACCTGAGCAAGTAAGCAAGACTCTATCTGAAATCAAAAGTAAAAAGGGGCAGAGCATGTAGCTCAATTATACAGCAATCTGCCTGCCTGTCGTTTCTGAGGCCGAGGTTCAATTTCTAGTACTGAAAACAGGGAAGGGTGGGGCATGTGAGGGGTGAAGCCCTCAAGTGCTCTCCCAGCTCCTGGATGACAGGACACTGCCAATTTAAAAAAGAGCCTGGCGATTACTCAAGAGACTTCACCAGTGGGACCACTCATGACTTAGGGGTGATAATCTCAAAAGCCGTTGGGGGAGCTAGCATTGCTCTGGTCTAAGGTCTAAGGGTCTGACAAGTTTTGGGGAAACTTATGTTGGAATAAGTTTCTCCAGGCTGTGATGAAGAGAGCCCACAGGCTCCTCTGCAGAGTCAGCAGCCGACTCTCCTGCTGCTTGCTTTGTAACTCTCTCAAGCAAGTCTGCCAGTTCCCAGTTCTTTAGAAACGCAGGTGAGGGGCTTAACCATACTCATTTTTTTCCATTTTCAAATTATTGCAAGTTGTAGCAAACAATAAACTGAGCATGTCTGAATGATGGCAGCCAAAGTGGCCACTGCAGAGCTAGAAACAGGTTTTGAGAAAACGGCAAATTAGACTCAGACCAGACATAGGGGGTCAGAGTTAGTACCTCGGGTGATTATTATCAGATTGCCTTAAAAACCATGATTTCAGTGTCCTGACAGAGAACAGAGAGGGAATCACGCGTTTCTTCAGTTTGTCAATTTTATGACCCCCTCCATCTTTGAGGTTTATTTTGAAATTTTCCTTTTACATTAGAAGAAAGCAAAGACTTCAATGAATCTTTTCAGTGTGTGCACTGGAACTTCCACCCCCATATACAGAGAGACTGGCTGTGCACACGGACTGACTCTAGAGATGCACTGGAGATGGACCAGGAGAGCAGAGCGTGTTAGCATCACTGTTCCTGTGTTTTTGATAAGCTTTCCCGCTTGTCCTGCCAGCGGTTTTCACTGTACAGAAGGACAGACGATTTTAGAGGGGAGAGAATCTATTGTTGATGACAATGTCCCCCCCCAAACACTTATCCCTTATAGTTCAGCAATGCAAACAGTTGTGAACAGGCTCCAGCAATTGAGATCCAGCAATTGAGAATTCTTTTCAGAAAAATAATGTGTTCTTAGATTTCCAGCAATTAAAATAGATGAGGTTCTTGGTTTTGAAATATATTAAATTGTGCTCCACAGGTGAAGGCACTTGCAGCCACACTGAGGCCTGACCTCCATCCCTGGGACACACATACTAGAAAGAAAGAACAAACTGCTGAAGTAGTCCAGTGTGTGCCTAGAGGCATGCAGCTCGTTCTCTAAGCAGTAACAAAATGACACTTTTTTAAAAAAATTAAATACATATTAAGTTGATCAGATTAATACATTGCTCTGAAAACCTCACACTATGTAAAGTTAAAACAGCAAGATTTTTATCATATCTGGTGTGTGTGTGTGTGTGTGTGTGTGTGTGTGTGTGTGTTGTGTGTGTACACTCATTTGTGTTGGTACAACCAGAAACCAGAAAAAGACATCAGATCCCCTGAAGTTGGAGTTTAGGAGGTGGTGAGCTGCCTGGCAGGGATCCTGGGATCTGTACTCCTCACCTCTGAAGGAGAAACAAGTGCCTTTATCGGCTGAGCCCTCCCTCCAGCCCACAACAACAAGCTTTAGTAATAAACGCAATAGCTATTGTGTGTCAGGCATAGTTTTAGAAACTGAAACCACAGAGGTGAAGACAACACACAGGAATGCCTGTCCTTGTGGGGGAAAAGATATCAACAAATAATCATAGGAATGATTTCAGAATTACAAATGCAATTAACAGTGCAAAGAAAAGCCCCAGGGGCTGTACAAAATGAGACTAACATTCTGGAGAGGTTAGGAAAGGTCTCCTAGCAGGGGGATAGTTATTTATAGTCACTTAAGCTGAACTCACTCACACACGCATACATACTCATACACACACCACTCATTCACACATGCATACATACTCACACACATACACACACCACTCACTCACACATACATACTCACACACATCACTCACTCACACATGCATACATACTCACACACACACACACACTCACACACACCACTCACACACACATACTCACACACACACACCACTCATTCACACACGCATACATACTCACACACACACACACCACTCACTCACACACACACACTCACACCACTCACTCACACACATACTCACACACACCACTCACACACACACACCACTCACACACACAAGCATACATACACACACACACACACACACACACACACACACACACACACTCACACCTAAGTTGACACATTTTTAGCAACATGATTATGACTAACAATGATAAAGCATAAATTACCCAGACCCGAATCTTACTCAAATATAAACTAACCTCTGTTCCTTGCTGACCCAACATTAGGGGAAAGAAACTGAATTCAGAGCTTTCCCTTCACAGCTAATCCTTACCTTGCTCAGTAATCACTGTTCAGCTCCACCTCCAACTTTTAGAGCAACATGTCCATCACGCCTGTCAACAGTTTCCAGAAGCATGGTAGTCACAGTGTTGTCTGTGTAGCTTAGCCAGTGTGATGGCTTTCTCTGGGAAAAAAGAGTAATGGGTAAAAGAAAAATGTTTGAAAATCTATCATACAGGGCTCCAAGCTCCAGTGTGCTTGTCCTTGGGCTATCTGCTCACCACAAACAGTCTTCCTGTCCTAGTCCCTCACTCACTACTATCTGAAACCACAAAGACACTTGATCATCCTTTGAATCTCCAAATGCCTAATTGAGTCAAACAGAGAAAACCAATTTTAAGTAAGTGGTCAGCCAAGGAACATTTGCAAGAGAAGACATTCTTCGAGGCTAGTTTGGGACCTCCTGAAAATTGTGTGGGTAAATTAGGCTTTTATCTGAGCTGAGGAGAAACTGTGCACTCTGGACAGTCACACTCAACCAGTAAGTTCGACTCATTCTTGGGAGGGGGTCTTCCTCAACTTCCTCCATGCTGTGGGCTGGTTTTGTCTACCAGAAACACTCTGCCTGTTGCTATATGTCCAGTGTCAGCTCAGCAGCACACAGTCATGCTTGAATCTTCCCACTATCCAATGGCTGGGGGTCCATAGTCGTAACACCTCTGATTACACCCCAGTAAGATTGTAGGGATAGAAAAGGACCCTCAGTCTTGATTCTCTCCAAAGCCTCTAAGCTGTTGACACGATAAAATGATCCAACTTTGCTGATAGAGCAACTGCACAAACCTCTACTTGTAGAGAAGAGAGTTTCTTTCATCTTCCAGAGAGGCTCATGGATCTCTGTCACCCTCCCCAGTGGAAGAGAGAGGAAAAATCCTCTTCCATTTTAGCTGTGTCAAGTTTATTTCTTTTGGCATCTCAAACATGTCTCCTGCCACTGGTCCTCAGCCTGGAGAAGAGAAACTCAGCTGAAATAGCAGGTTTGTTTGTCCTTGGTTGACCTCCAAGGAAACTAGGACAGTGGGAGGCTAAGAAGGTAAGGCCTCATCATGCACCAGTGGTCAAAGCTGGCTTGCAGTGGCTCCTCTCCAAACAGCCAAAATCGGTGTCAAACCACCAGCCCAGCCAGCCTCTCCCTGGGTTTCCTCAGCCACTAAGTGTTCTGCCCAGAGTGAACTCCACCCAGTGGTGAGCTAAGGTCAATCAAACATTCATTCATGCTCCCGGAAGTTACTTGTCCACCCAGCCCTGCTCTCTGATAATGCCCACAGAGTCCAGCTATGGCTGACTCCATGTTCACAGGTGCCAGGTGCCAGGTACCCAGCTAAGTGTGGTAATAGTTTATGGGATGGGCAGGAGATATTTGTACTGGGCGCCAGCCCTCCTGCAGAAGCCACAGTGAAGGTTGTCACGAAGCACAGAAACAGGTTAAGTTCGAGTTTCCAAGGATCAAGGTTCCCACCATAGCTTGGTCTTATTTCGCCTCCCCCTGACTTTAAGCAGGCCCTTTAATGGCATTGTGGCTCAGTTTAACCATCGGTCAACTAAAGGTTACATTGGGACATTGCAAGACTTAAGATTGTCAAAGTAAAGACCATCCTGTCCAATGACATAGCAGGATCACACAAAGAGCCTTTGGGCTGAAGCCAGTGTGGTCTACCTTTGAGGGCCATGCATATTGCCTGATGGGTAGTATGCTGAAGCCGGTGTGGTCTACCTTTGAGGGCCATGCATATTGCCTGATGGGTAGTATGCTGGAAGCCACCAGCCTTACAGACAGAGCTTGTTGCCTATCATCTATGGCCTTGAATAGATTCTTGCACTTCTCTGGGTTTCATTTTTATCAAGTTATAAGATGACATGGTTTTGAGTTGTTCGTTTTTTATGGTTTGGGGGTTGAATCATTCATTAGGAAACTTATTTGAGAAATTACAAGTGAGTTTGTGGGGTCTGAAGGAGCTCACAGCTGAGGGTGCAGTGTAAATAATGGCATCTTCAAGTTGGATGTCTGCGAAAGGCAGCAGACCAGCTTTTGTGTGGATTGAGCCCTGACTGCAGCATCTACCGACTGATCCGTCCTATCCATCCAGCCTGTACTGCTGTGGCCATACGTGCGGGGATTGGCTGATCATCACCGTGAAGTCTCAGCCTCCTGCAGATTGTCCAAAGCTGTTTACTAGTGATGGTGAGCTGCCTTTGAAAACATTTTTCATTTCATGCATGGAAACAAATAAACATTGCCTTATCGACAGAATCGTTTAGATCAATAGTCTCTGACTCTCTCACAGTTGGAGCCTCCAGGAACCATACAGAGTCACTAGTGGAGTCCACAAATAAAAATGTCTCAAAACCAGGTCTCCATGCTGCATGACATAATTAAGTGCTGTGTTTCTTCTTTCCCGCTTTCTGCTCTAGAACTCAGCTAAAACCAGCATGCAATGTCATCCACAATGTCTTTAAAAATGATACCCTTCAGACCCAGGAGCCTGTGACTCAGCTGGTCTCCAAAATGCTGTTTGTGTTTCTTTTTCTCTACCCCCATATAGGCCCTATCTCTTCTGAACTTCTTGGCATGCTCCTGTCCTATGTGGGGTTTTGCTGTCATAGAGCATCTGGGCCCAGCCATTCCAGAGTTGCTCTTCTTGTCTGTGAGAGTCAGTAGCTAATTTTTTGCTCTGTTTTCCCAACCTTATTGTGCTCAGAAAGTGAGCAACCTTCAAGGGTGGTATTTGCTCAACACATCTTCATTGAGGGCTTGTCCTGTGCCAGGCACTGTGATAGATGGAAGGCAGATCAGGACACTACCACAAATGGACTCCATCAGAGGGGCATTTTTAATGAGCAAATAAACACATTGAAAATACATATGCCACATGGTATGGATGCCTGGGGAAACACAGCAGTGGTTAAGGAAGGATGAGGTGAGTGTGGCCTTTCAGTTCTAGAGGTTGAGGGAGCTCCTATCAGGATGCAGCCTCTACCCAGAGCTTGATAAAGCAAGAGCCATGAATGTACTTAGGGGAGGAACATCCCAAGCTAAAGACAGACAGGTGCGAAGTCCCCAGGGGGAGCCTAGTGGGGTCAGAGAGGAGTAGCAGCTATGAGGTCAGACACCCAGAGGTGAACTATAAAGTGCTTGTCCTCTCCCAGACACGCTCCCCTCATCTCCAGGTGCCCAATAACCTGTATGGAAACAGGATGAGTGACTAAACCATTAGACTTTTTTCAGGCAAAGCTAGATTTGAATTTCTGTATGAAATTCTTGATGTCTCCACATTGACTCAAATGTTTAAAACAATCTATGACCAGGACAAATCCAGTCCAGAGTCACTCTTGTGAATTCTACTCAAGTAAGCAGAACTATCTTGTTTGCTTGCTCTTCTTCCTTTTTTCTCTTCTTCCCCTTTCTCTCCCTCCCTCCCTCCCTCCCTCCCTCCCTCCCTTCCTTCCTTCCTTTCTTCCTTTCTTGTGCTGATATTACAAAAGCAAGTTCTCTCTCTCTCTCTCTCTCTCTCTCTCTCTCTCTCTCTCTCTCTCAGCATTCCCAGTTCCTTATAAAAGTCAAATTTGTTCACCTTACCTTTAGAGTGTAAGTTTCTAAAAATGCATAATACTACATGAGCCAAATGTAGCATGTTTTCAGCTCTTATTACATTCTGCTAGAAGGTCTGTAAATCTAGCAGACCTCACTTCCATTCCTAAAATGGAAGGTGCCTGAAGACTCAGTCTTGCTTATTTTAGTATTCTCAGTAATTATCTGTGCTACACAAATGTTCCAACAAGGAATATACTAAGAAAATTAATCTAAAGGAAGCCTCTCTCTAAAATAATGAACATGCAGATTAAAAATATTCAGACATGTATAGATTAAATCAGAAATGGAAAGCTATTTTAAATGCTTAAACTCCAGCATAAAATTACATTGTAACCGTAACAAAAATAATTAAAATACCAAGAATCCACTGCCATTTGGAGTACCAGAATCCCAAGCAAGCATTGCAAAGTCCCCAAACACTATTCCATGGAAGCAAGAAAGAAGACATAGATGGGACCCATGCCGTGCCGTCCTTTGCAGTGCAGAATGTGACATGTCTTTACTGGTTCTAAATAGGTATCAGATGGAAAGAATTTTCTTCCGGACAGTGACCCTTTCACTCACGGCTCATCCCCACTTCTCCCTGCAGGTTTGTGCTCAGAGCAGATGTACAGCAAAACTGACACAACTGACATACTGCACTGTATTTGGCAGCTCCCAAGGCTTTTCCCTCAGATATCCCTGTATTTGGTTCCTTTGGAGGTTTTAAACCAGCTGAGGACACAAGCTCAGAAAAAGAAGTAACACAGATAAGCCAAAGACAGTCCATGTTAAAGCTGCTGTTCCTCCTCATAGAGCATGCTATTCTTTTCACATATGTAAGTATGTAAGACTTAAGACTATATATATATTAGAATATATATATATATATATATATATATATATATATATATATATATTCTAATAAAAATTTGAGAATGGGACATATTTTAAGTTTAAATTTCAGCCCCATATTCTCAACTTCTTTCACATGATTTAGGAGTTTGAAAATTTGAGACACTCTAAATACTGATTTTCCAAGTCAGATAAAATGAAAACATTCTAATATTTCTCAGAGGAAGAAGAGAGGACCATAAGATTTGGGATAGAATAATAAACCAGAAACTATTCCCAAGACATAATTTAATCCCTGTTCTTTAGACTTTGTCTAGGATCCATTAGAGAGAAAACCAAAATGATCTGATGCAGATCCAAATATGAACATCAGAGCATGAACATTGTTTTTTTTTTTAAATAAACAGTCAGCAGTTTTAAACCAGCTCTAAACTAGTTTCTCAAATGAGTAGAAATTTCAGCTATAACATATGACAATGCATGTACTATGCACAATAACAAAAACAAAGCACTAAAGAAGCGTTAACCACCCGTTCCTTAGAGAAAACATCTCCAGAAACTTCTTAAAATGCAGGCGTACACGTTCTGTTTTAGCTTGTCTTCTGTTGCTATGAAAAAAAAAAAAACATTACCAAAAGCAACATGGGAAGAAAAGGATTGATTTCACCTTACAAATTACAACCCAGAAGGGAGCCAAGGTAGGAACTTAAGACAGGAACCTGGAAGCAGGAGCTAAAGCAGAGACCATGGAGGAGTGTTGCTTTACTGGCTTGCTTAGTTTGTTTTCTTTCATAACCCAGGACCACCTCCTCTGGTTGGCATCACCCCCTGGAAGGTGAGACCTCCCACATCAATCATCAAGTAAATGACCTCCAGATTTGCCTATAGGCAGTCTGATGGAATCACTTTCTCAGTTGAGGTTCCTCTTTCCAGATAAGTCTAGCTCATGTTAAATTGATAAAAAGCTAGCCAGCACACATATGTAAAAAGAATTACAATGGAGTTATTCTATAACGGGGCAACAATGCCGTCACTAAGTACCACAAGCCAACAAAGAAAAAAAAACAGTACTGGGAATGGGTTACCTCTTTTACAGTAGTTGGCCAGTGAGATTCAACATACACCCAAATATTACAGTCCATTGCCCATGCTCTTGGCTACCCTCCAGAATGTGACAGGAAGACTGTATTGCTGATGGCACCACATATTTGATTTGCAGAACAGAGAGGTCCTAGCTAGTCATCACCTAAAAGCTTCATCCCTGCCAGAAGGCGTCATTCGGGAAACTGGATGAGAGTAATAATCACCAATCTTACCCAACTGTGAACTCTACAAGCTATCACCACCAGACTGGCAATGCCATAGTGACACAAATGTCATGAGAGTAACCAACCACTTTCTGATTAGCTTTAAGACCCATTCTATGAGATGAAACCCATAGTTACCTGGGTCAATAACCTATAGCTAGACAGGTCACAGGTCCTGGTGGAGAACTTACTGGTGTTACTTTGCAAAATGGACACATCTTAAACTTGACTACTATTGACTTACTTTTATGCACATGCAGCTCTCAGGCCCTGTCATGGAAGCTTCCTTTTGTAGTAAACAGCAATCAGGCACAGAGACGCACAACTGGTCAAGGTGAAGAGAGTAAGAGACTGCAGAATGCTCAGGTCTAAATGGGACATTTCTATCATGTTCCCTCCTCCCAAGGCTCAGAGATCATTGCAGGAAACAGAGTGAAAAACTTGTAAAAGACAGAGATGGTGGGCGAATACAAAGACCCATCATTTTCCATACACTGTGAGGCAGATGCACATAGGAACTGTCAATATTTGTCACAGTGTGTACAAGATCTGAGCAAGCTCAAGCTATATAAAATCCAGCAAAGTAAGGGAAGATGACCACAAAGTCTACCCCTCACTCAAGAGCTATTGGAAATTGATATCTTCTGGGAGAAGAAGTATAGGTGTTAATTTTGTTTTAGTCCTACTACATTGGGTTTTTATATTCCTCTATCTCCCTTCCAACCCATACTCCTTCCAATATCCCAACACTACATAGGAGAAAAGGAAGGTTAGAGGGGAAAGAGGGCATCGGTCTCTTTAAACTAGTTCCTGATGATATAAGGGCCTTGAGTTTCTTGTGGTAATTCCATCAGGATATCTCCAACTTCATGTCTCTTTTCTCTCCACCATCAGCAACAGCAGCAACAGGAGTGGGCACAAGCAGGAGGAACCACCGCACCCTCGTCTTCTTCAGAGAGCCTTCCTCCTCAGTTTCTGCACTCCCCTAGTCTCCCTTGGGCTCTAGCACTTATTCTCTCTCCAGAGTTCCCAGAATTAAACTATGGGCAGCTGGCACAAATCATGCCTCTAGATTTTTTTTTTTTTGAAGAGAAAGAGAGTACTAGGTTAGGTGGGTAGGAAGGGTAGAGGTAGATCTGTGATGAATTGTGGAGGGGGCATAATGTATAAGTGCATTGTATGAAAATCTCAAAGAACTAATAAAATGAGGAAAAATCAAATAATTTTCAAAAAGAAAAAAAGAAATGAACAGTTGGGCTGAAGAGATGGCTCAGCTGTTAAGAGGGCACCTGCACACATGTGGTTCACATACACATACAAATAAATAAGAAACAAGTGCATCTTTTTTTAAAAAAGAAGTAAACATTCATTTTGTTTAAAAGCTTCAGTGTAAAACTTTCTTTTGATCACTAAAAATAGACCAGTAGATGTTGAGGCCCACACTGCCCGGCTTGGGGGCCACTGTGTCCTGGCTCAAGCTGCTGCTCCAGTCCACAGGTCAGGGTCTAGCAAGAGAGAGAGTGGGGATGAAGGGGAAGAGCCGCAAAGAATAGAGACTAGACAGAGGGTCTGATCAAGTCTCTTCTATTGAAAGGAAATCCAGGGTGGGGTATTTATATGCTTTGCCACGTGCCTTGTAGGCGTGGATACCATGTGCGTCTTGCAGGTGTGGATATCACGTGCCTTGCAGGAGTGGATACCACATGCACTGTGTGCCTTGTAGCTGGGGGTACTAAACAGCAAAACAAGATATGTGGGATAAACAAGATGTTTATCAGAGTGTGCTTCAGCTATTGTAGGCTGTTGAAAAACAAGTCTCTTGTCAGAGTATATAGCTTGAGATGGCTGCAAAGATGATAGCCGCTTTCTGCTAGGAGTCGGCTCCCAACAAGTAGAGTCATCATTTTAAGCAATCAGTGTGGTTCTCATATTGGAAAATTATTGAAGGCACTGCTAGCCCATCTGAATGCAACGTGTATACACTGAGTTATAAAATAAAGAGTAACAAAATAAGATCTTTATGTAATTTGACAGAATGTTCAAAAAAATCCTAGCAATAATAGCATATTGTTTACCCACATTGGCGTAACCCACGTTATGATGTCAGAACAGAAAATATATAGTGAAAATTATACTATTTTATTTGGTATTTTTGTTTTGCTAGTCTTTTATTGTACATTATGATTTCTGATTTAATGCGTAGTGTGTGTGTATGTGTGTGTGTGTGTGTGTTTCACATGCCTGCAGGTGCATGCATGTGTGTGTGCATGCATGAATGCATGCATCTCTCTGTCTCTCTGTCTCTGTCTCTGTCTCTGTCTGTGTGTGTGTGTGTTGGTTCGTCTGTTAAAAAGAGTGAAGGAGAGGGTATAGTGTTGGGTGGGTGAAGAAGTAAGGAGGATCAAAGAGGATCTGGAAGACAGAAAACATTGTCAGACTATATTTATGGAAAAAATTTTCAAAAAAATCTTCAAATGAATAGTGTGAATCTTCAAATGAATAAGAGCACATCAGTGTACTTATCTTAGTGTTCTGAGAAAATATCTGGCAAGAGCAACGTGAAGACAGGGAGGAAGGAGGGAGAGAGGGAGGGAGGGAGGGAGGGAGGGAATAAGGGATAGAGGGAGGGATGAATGGAATGGGGAGAGAGGGGAGGAGGGAAGTAAGAACAGAGGGAATGAAGAAAGGAGGGGGAGGAGAGAAAAGATGGAGAGAGGGAGGAAAAGAGAGAGGAAGAGGAGAATTATTTTGGCTTCTGGTTCCAGGAGCTACAGCTCATCATAGTAGAGAAGGTGTGGCTACAGAAGCAGCAGGCAGCTGGCGACACTGCTTTCCCTGTTGGAAAGTAGAAATCGAGGATGCCTGTGCCAGCTCACTTTCTCCTTTGACCCAATCATGACCTTCTGAAAGGATGGCACTGCCCACATTTAGGCAAGTCATCTCATACTATTTAACCTAATTGAGAAAATCTCTCTTAGACATGGCCAGATGCTAGCCTTTTCAGTGATTCTAGATTGTTAGGTTGGCAATTCCTATCAAGTCATGACAGAGAGACTGACTTTGGAGCTAGGTTGCCACGTAGCCCAACTAGCCTCAAATGCACTACATCAATAACGAAGACTGAACTTCTGATCCTTTTGCCTCTAACTCTGGAGTGCTAACCCTATTGTGTGGTAATCATGGAGTCCCAGAACTTCATACATGCCAGGCAAGCACTTTATCAACTGAGCTACTCTCCAGCCCAAGAAGATAATAAAAAATTAATCACCTAGCTCAGAGATCAAGCAGAGGAATTTCCCAGAACAGAACAGAAATGTAAAGGAAAACATGAATAAAGGTTTAGGATGCAGAGGAATGGTCCAGTGGATTCTTCATTTATTTGTTCATGTTGGTGTTTCTTTGTGGGCTTTGTTGTCTTTGTTTTGAGTCAAAGTCTTGTGATGTAGCCATGGCTGACTTGGTACTCAGTATGTAGCTCAGGCTGACATCAGCAATCCTCCTGTCTCAGCCTCCCAAGAGCTGAAATCAGAGACCTAAATTCCCATGCCTAATGTAATGCTTTTAAACTCATTTGCTAAGGAGTGTGCATATGGTTACAAATGTTCCCAATAGCATTTCCTTATACATATAATATGCTGGCACATAAAGTAAGCTTGAGTAAATTTTAAAGGATTGAAATTATATACATATACATATTCTCTCAATACAATGGTATTTAATAAAATCAATGACAGAAAAGGCAAGAAAGGTGAAAAATAATATAAAATTAAACAATACACTTCTAAATTGTTTCAAAGAAACAACTTTAGCAAAGTGACTGGTTATAAAATCAACTCAATCAGTAGCCTTCCTCTACTCGAAAGATAAACTGGCTGAGAAAGAAATTAGGGAAATGACACCCTTTACAATAGTCACAAAAGATATAAAATACCTTGGTGTGAATCTAACCAAGAAAGTGAAAGATCTATATGACAAGAACTTCAAGTCTCTGAAGAAAGAAATCAAAGAAGATCTCAGAAGATGGAAAGATCTCCCATGCTCATGGATTGGAAGGATTAACATAGTAAAAATGGCCATCTTGCCGAGAGCAATCTACAGATTCAATGCAATCCCCATTAAAATTCCAACTCAATTCTTCACAGAGTTAGAAAGAGAAATTCTCAAACTCATTTGGAATAACAAAAAACCCAGGATAGCAAAAACTATTTTCAACAATAAAAGAACTTCCAGAGAAATCACCATCCCTGGCCTCAAGCTGTACTACAAAGCAATAGTGATAATAAAAACTATGTGGTATTGGTACAGAGACAGGCAGGAAGATCAATGGAATAGAATTGAAGACCCAGAAATAAGCCCACATACCTATGGTCACTTGATCTTTGACAAAGGAGCTAAAACTGTCCAGTGGGAAAAGGACAGCATTATCAACAAAAGGTGCTGGTTCAACTGGAGGACAACATTTAGAAGAATGCAAATCAATTCATTCTTATCTCCTTGTACAAAGCTCAAGTCCAAGTGGATAAAGGATCTTCACATAAAACCAGCTACACTGAAACTAATAGAAGAGAAGATGGGGAAGACCCTTGAATACTTGGGCACAGGGGAAAAATTCTTGAACAGAACATCAATGGCTTATGCTTTAAGATCTAGAATTGATAAATAGGACCTCATAAAATTGCAAAGCTTCTGTAAGGCAAAGGACAGTGTCAATAGGACAAAACAGCAACCAACAGATTGGGAAAAGATCATTACTAATCCTACACCTGATAGAGGGCTAATATCAAATATATATAAAGAACTCAAGAAATTAGACTCCAGACAACCAAATAACCCTATTAAAAATGTGGTACAGAGCTAAACAAAGAATTCTCAACTGAGGAAACTTGAATGGCCAAGAAGCACCTAAAAAAAATGTTCAACATCCTTAGTCATCAGGGAAATGCAAATCAAAACAACTCAGATTCCACCTCACACCAGACAAAATGGCTAAGATCAAAAACTCAGGTGATAGTAGATGCTAGCGAAAATGTGGAGAAAGAGGAACACTCACTCCTCCATTGTTGGTGAGATTGAAAGCTGGTACAACCACTTTGGAAATCAGTCTGGCGGTTCCTCAGAAAATTCAACATAGCATTACCTGAGGACCCAGCTATACCACTCCTGGGCATATACCCAGAAGATGCTCCAACATATAACAAGGACATATGCTGCTATGTTCATAGCAGCTTTATTTATAATAGCCAGAAGCTGGAAAGAACCAACATGTCCTTCAACAGAGGAATCGATACAGAAAATGTGATACATTTACACAATGGAGTACTATTCAGCTATTAAAAACAATGAATTCGAGAAATTCTTAGGCAAATGGATGGAACTAGAAAATATCATCCTGAGTGAGGTAACCCAATCACAAAAGAACACAAATGGTATTCACTCACTGATAATTAGATATTAGCCCAGAAGCTCCTAATTCCCAAGATTCAACTCATAGGGAGGGGCCCATGACTCCATCTGTATATGTAGGGGAGGATGGCCTTGTTGGGCATAGGTGGGAGAGGAGATCCGTGGTCCCATGAAGGCTGGACCCGGAGTGTGGGGGAATTCGAGGGTGGAGAAGAAGGAGTCAAGGGCTGGGGGGGGG
>JANHMN010000001.1:205683648-205696546 GCA_030674055.1 Rhabdomys pumilio | reverse complement strand
TCTATCTATCTATCTATCTATCTATCTATCTATCTATCTATCTATCTACTCTGTTCTTCTAGAGAACCCTGACATAATTTACTGCATGAGAAACACAAACACAGTCATACCTTCCCATGACATAAATAACAATAAACTCATAGATTTTCATTGGTTGCAATTTGCGAAGACACCCCTATTGCCCTGGACTGGCAAACACAAGTTACTTTATTCTCTTCTTAATTACAACTGTGAACTCTCCAGTCACACATCACACAGCAAATACAACTACATATAACACGCATCAGTCACAGCACGGCTGCAAAGCCTTAAATATATTGCAGCAGAGTCCAAGAATTTTTTTCATTTGTTTAAAGTTTAATTTATTTTTATTTTTACTTATTCAATTTACATCCCGCTCACTGCCTTGTCCCGATCACCACCTTCCACAGTCCTTTCCCATCCCCTCCCCCCTTCTTCTCTGAGTGAGTAGGGCCCCCCTGGGTATCCTTCCCATCCTGACATTTCAAGTCTTTCCTTGGGTAGGCGCTTCCTTTCCCATTGAGGCCAGACAAGGTAAGCCCAGCTAGAAGGATATATCCTACATACAGGCAACAACTTTTGAGATAGCCCTCATTCCAGTTGTTCAGGACCCACATGAAGGTCAAGCTATACACATTTGCTATATATGAGCAGGGAGGCCTGGGACCAGCCCATGTATGTTCTTTAGTTGGTGGTTCAGACTCTGATAGCCCCAAGGATCCAGGTTAGTTGACTCTGTTGGACTTCCTGTGGAGTTCCTATCCTCCTTGAGTTCTCAAATCCTTCCTCCTATTCTTCCATAAGAGTCCCCAAGCTCCATCCATTGTTTGGCTGTTGGCAGGCAGAAGGCTGGCACAGACACTCTTCAGCAATCAAATGGTGAGCTTGTTGAGGGGCTGCTGGAGACTCAGACAGCAAGCCCAGAGTGGAACAGAGTCAGGTGAAACACAAGGATGAAACACTTGCCAATCTCAGAGTTATGATGTTTTGCATAATCTTTCTTTCTCAGTCTTCCAATGGGAGCCAAACTGGCCCTTAGCAACAACCACACACATGGTCTGCTGTGTTTGTTCAACGCCACCTTTCCTCAGCTAACAAAGAGTAAGTCTCCTTGTCAGCAAATATAAAGTCAGCCCCACCCAACGAATTCTTCCCCTTACTCTGGCTGCAGAGACCAACATGCCCAGACTAGCCTACTGCAGGGATAGCTGAGCTAGCAGAAGGAAGTTCTCATAATATGGCCAGGTTGTGTATTGCCTGTCTGCTCACTGTCTAGCTCAGTTTGCTACCATCTTTGCTGTGTGTGTGTGTGTATCTGTCTCTGTGTTGCAGAGTCTAAATGTATGTTACATATCTACATACTCACAAATGTAAAATTGCATGAACCAGAAAGTTCAGAGAAACAACGCCTTCTAAACTCTTTTGCTCTTTCCCCAGACTGCTGAATGGCCAGAGCCTGCAGTCTGCTGGTGAGGTCTGGTAAGCCATCAGTGCCATAAGTCAAAATGCAGTATTAATACCCAGGGAAGGCTGGAACTGAGACCAATTGCAAGAAATGGTTGCATTGTCACAGAAACACACACGTTTGTCCTGTCTGCATAGGCCACTTTCTCTCACATCTGCCTGCTGTTCTGTACTGAGCTACTTTCTTACTTTCCTTAAACACCACTGTGAGGAAACCTGTCCTGGGCTTTCAGTTACTCTGTCATAGTGTTGTCTGTAAGCACAAGAAGAAGGCTACATTTCCTAACTCAATCCACCCTTGAGCCTTGCCACGTTAAAAAGATGTATCACAGCACTTTGGGTCTGCCCTGGGGTGACTAGAAACCAACAGGCTGAAGCATTTATGGAAAGCTTGGAGTCTCATTTGCTGTAGATAGCTCCTAAGTTCCTTGCATGTGAACTTAGCATTTTACATTTGTCAAGGCCTCTCCACATTCTTACAAGCCCTGAGAGAACCTTTGCAGCTCATGTTAATTCTCACTCTGGAGAAGAGCAAGGTATGAAACTAATGGGCTGAGGGGGCTTCTGGTGGGCCAACCACTCAGCCTGATGTCACTTCTACACAAAGAAAATTTTAAAAAGTGAAACTTCTGTCTTCTCTGTGGGTTCTTTATAGGGAAACGCTTTTCCCACTGGGCCTGGTCCAGATCACTCAAAGCCTGTGTCCTGTTAGCCCCTGGTATGATGATTCCTGGTTTCTTTTATTTATTTATTTATTTATTTGCATTTCTATTTTTATTTTTTTGCATTTTTATTCAATATTTTATTTATTTATATTTCAGATACAATCTCTCTTCCTCATCCCTCCCCCCATTAATCCCCTATCCCATTTCTCCTCCTCCTTTTTTGCTTTTATGCCATTTAAATTACATGCAAGTATTAAGGTCAGTTCTAGGTTGAGGAACTAGCAATACAATAGAAGCAAATAGTCAAGGAACAAGCAAGACAATATAACCAGGTAGTCAGAGAACACACAAGACAATAAATAGAGTTCTGTGATCATTCTCGTGATCACTATTTCTAAGGGCTTATCAGGATGACCAAAATATCTGAGCCTACTTCCCTGTCCTAGCCCTAGTCATTTTCATGCCTGAAGCCTACTTCTTTGTTCTTGTTTAAGATTTAGATTTCTGACCATAATTACTTCTTTGTTCTAGCCTAAGATTTAGATTCCTGCCCGAAATTACTTCTTTGTTCTAGCCTAGGATTTACATTTCTGCTTGAAATTACTTCTTTGTTCCAGCCTAATGTCAGATTCCTGCCTGGAGTATATTTCCTTGTCCTTGGTCTATGTCAGATTCCTTCCAAGCAGCCCATTTTCTTTTTCTTGGCCAATGTCAGATTCCTGCCAGGCAGCCCCCAAAACTCTCCACATCTCCCCCCTTTTTATTGCATAAGCCAAACTGAGCCTGCCTTAGGTTGTTCTGACAAAAAAGCCTTCTTTACCCATCATGGAATATTCATTATCATAAACAATGCACTTAGGTCTTAGGTTGGTAAGGCTCTGTGCAGAATCTTACTCGTCCTTGGCTTGCCAGCCTGTTAAATTAATAACTCTGTCTGGAGGGTCCATTTTCAGCTTCAAGTCATGTACTTTGGCCACCAACCTGTTGATGTAGTTAGAAACAAGCTTTAATATGATGGGCAGGAATAAAAGTATTCCCAGGACTAAAAGGGCTAGCATGATCAAGCTATATATGCCATTCCTGAGGTTTGACCAAAATGGAAATACTGACCTCAGACCATGGATAATTTTATTTGCATTATCTGTAGCATCAAAGCTCAACAGAGCAGCATTCATTAAATTCATAATCTCACTATACAAAGTTAAAACACCCAGAGAGGTGCTAGAATTATGCCAAATATCCTACAGGTGTCTTTAAACTTTGTTCTCATTATAATGACAATCATTGTAAAATTTAGAACACTACTCCAATGATATTTGTCATGACACTTGAGATGACTCCTAACTCTTGAACCCTGAACCTCCTTCATATATTTTGAATAGGATAAAGAGTATCAATCTGTTTTTCCAGACACCTATATAAATCCTTTTGTATACTCAATACATTAATAACATTTTTTTTTGCTAGATGGTTAACAAAATAGCTGTCTTAACTCCTTGTGTCAATGCTATTGCAGAAGCAGTGGTGCTAGTAATTAGTAAAATTAAAGATGTTATACCAGGAATAATCAAGCCCACTATTCTCTTGATTCTACTTAAAGTCTAACTCACATCTTCCAGCACTTTCTAGCTTTTTTCAGAGAATCAGGGTTTTCTAATACTCAGGACAGTAAGATAAAAGCTGGTTGATAGACCCCTGTAACAGACATGCCAGGTTTCAACACACTAATACAATTAGGAATTATACAGTCAATGCAACTTATAATAAATACTGTAGAAAAGAAAAACCAATTTTAGCTTGACAATTAAAAGAGCCTTAAAACATGCACTAACCCTTGTTTGAAATCCATATTCTGTCCCAACTTTATCTCTTGCTATCATAACATTATAAAGAATTGCAGCTAACTTCCAAATATATCTCTGAAAATGTCCAGATCCAGACTTCCAAATGAAGACTGCTATTTCCAATATTAGATTGATTTACAGACGATTACATAATTGAGTTGTAATAGCTGGTCACCTTTAAGAAAAATACTAGAGACATTATAATTTCTCTTTTTGATTCTCTGTTCCACAAGGACTAAAAACTTGAGGCAGTTTGTCCCATCTGGGATATAGGCAAGCAAAGGTGGGTCAGGAACATATGTCCAATACAGCTTCCAGTCACCCTTGTCAGGGCACTCAGCAAGCTCACAGGTTGGCATCATTCTTTGTCTCAGCAACAGTATGTCTCACCAATCATTCTGGCAGCCACCATGTTCCTATAGCATCCTGCAGAAAAAAAACAATTGTCAGATCCATTATCTGTTTTTTTGTTTGTTTGTTTGTTTTTTGTTTTTTTGGATATTTTATTTATTTATCTTTTAAATGTTATCTCCTCTCCCATCCCCCCAAAACCCCTTATCCCATCCCCTCTCCTCCTACTTCTATGAGGGTGTGTCCCCACCCATACACCCATTCCTGCCTCCCTGCTCTCAAATTCCCCAACACTAGGGCATCCAGACTTTAAGGGACCAAGGCCCTCCTCTTCCATTGATGCCTGACAAGGCCATCCTCCACTCCCTATATGGGTAAAGCCATAAATTCCTTTGTGTTCCCAGGCTGAAGGTTTAGACACTGGAAACTCTGGTTGAGTATTTTGTTACTCCTTCTAAGAAAGACCAAAACATCCACCCTTTGGTCTTCTTTCTTTTTCTTGAGCTTCATGTGGTCTATGCGTTGTATCTTAGGTACTGTGAGATTTTAGGCTAATTTCCACTTATCAGTGAGAGCATACCATATGTATTCTTTTGTGATTAGGTTACCTCACTCAGGATGATACTATCCAGTTCCATCCATTTGCCTTAGAATTTCATGAACTCATTATTTTTAATAACTGAGTAGTACTTCATTGTGTAAATGTACCACATTTTTTGTATCCATTCCTCTGTTGAAGGACATGTGGGTTCTTTCCAGCTTCTAGCTATTATAAATAAGGCTGCTATGAAAATAGTGGAGCATGGTTCCCTGTTGTATGTTGGAGCATCTTTTGGGTATATGCCCAGGAGTGGTATAGCTGGGTCCTTAGGTAATACTATGTTCAATTTTCTTAAGAACCACCAGACTGCTTTCCATAGTGGTTGTACCAGCTTATAATTCCACCAACAATGAAGGAGTGTTCCTCTTTCTCCACATCCTTGCCAGCATCTGCTGTCACCTGAGTTTTTGATCTTAGCCATTCTGACTGGTGTGAGGTGTACTCTCACCATTGTTTTGATTTGCATTTCCCTGATGACTAAGGATGTTGAACACTTCTTTAGGTGCTTCTAGGCCATATAAGTTTCCTCAGTTTAGAATTTTTTGTTTAGCTCTGTGCCCCATTTTATAATCAGGTTATTTGATTGTCTAGAGTCTAAATTCTTCAGTTCTTTGTATACCTTGGATATTAGCTCTGTATCAGATGTAGGATTGGTAAAGATCTTTTCCCAATGTTGGTTGCCATTTTGTCCTATTGACAATGTCCTTTGCTTTACAGAAGCTTTGCAATTTATAAGGTCCCATTTATCAATTCTTGATCTTAGAGCATAAGCCATTGGTGTTCTGTTCAGGAACTTTTCCCCTGTGGCCATATGTTCGAGGCTTTTCCCCACTTTCTCTTCTATTAGTTTCAGTGCATCTGGTTTTATGTGGAGGTCCTTGATCCACTTGAAATTGAGCTTTGTACAAGGAGATAAGTATGGGTCACTTTGCATTCTTCTTTCTACATGCTCACCTCCAGTTGAATTAGCACCATTTGTTGAAAATACTGTTCTTTTTCCACTGAAAGGTTTTAGCTTCTTTGTCAAAGATCAAGTGATCATAGGTATGGGGGTTCATTTCTGGGTCTTTAATTCTATTACATTGATCTTCCTGCCTGTCTCTGTACCAATACCATGCAGTTTTTATCATTACTGCTGTGTAGTACAACTTGAGGTCAGGGATGGTGAGTCGCCCAGAAGTTATTTTAATGTTAAGAATAGTTCTCTCTATCCTGGGGTTTTGTTATTCCAAATAAATTTGCAAATTGCTCCTTCTATCTCTGTGAAGAATTGAGTGGAAATTTTGATGGGGATTGCATTAAATCTGTAGATTGCTCTAAAAAAGATGGCCATTTTTACTGTATTAATCCTGCCAACCCATGAGCATAGGAGCTCTTTCCATCTTCTGAGATCTTCTTTAATTTCTTTCTTCAGAGACTTGAAGCTTTTGTCATACAGATCTTTCACTTGCTTGGTTAGATTCACACCAAGGTATTTTATATTATTTGTGACTATTGTCAAGGGTGTCATTTCCCTAATTTCTTTCTCAGCCTGTTTATCCTTTGAGTAGAGAAAGGCTACTGATTTGTTTGAGTTAGTTTTATATCCAGCCACATTGCTAAAGTTGTTTATCGGTTTAGGAGTTCTCTGGTGGAAGTTTTGGGGTCACTTAAGTATACTATCATATCATCTGCAAATAGTGAAATTTTGACTTCTCCCTTTCCAATTTATATCCCTTTGACCTCCTTTTGTTACCTAATTGCTCTGTCTAGGACTTCTAATACTATATTGAATATGTAGGGAGAGAATGGGCAGCCTTGTCTAGTCCCTGATTTTAGTGGGATTGTTTCAAGTTTCTCTCCATTTAGTTTGATGTTGGCTACTGGTTTACTGTATATGGCTTTTACTATGTTTAGGTATGGGCCTTGGAATTCTGACCTTTCCAAGACTTTTACCATGAAGGGGTGTTGAATTTTGTCAAAAGCTTTCTCAGCAACTAGTGAGATGATCATGTTTTTTTTCCTTTGAGTTTGTTTATATAGTGAATTACAATGATGGATTTTTGTATATTGAACCATCCCTGAATTCCTGGGATAAAGCCTACTTGATGCTGATGGATGATTGTTTTGATGTGTTCTTGGATTCGGTTTTTGAGAATTTTATTGAGTATTTTTGCATCGATATTCATAAGAGAGATTGTTCTGAAGTTCTCTGTCTTTGTTGGATCTTTATGTGGTTTAGGTATGAGCATAATTGTGGCTTCATAGAATGAATTGGGTAGTGTACCTTCTGTTTCTATTTTGTGTAACAGTTTATAAAGAATTGGTATTAGGTCTTCTTTGAAGGTCTGATAGAACTCTATTCTAAAACTGTCTGGTCCCAGACTGTTCTTTTTTTTTTTTTTTTTTTTTTTTTTTTTGATGGGGAGACTTTTAATGACTGCTTTTATTTCTTTTGAGGTTATGGGACGGTTTAGATGGTTTATTTGGGCCAGATTTAACTTTGGTAACTGGTATTTGTCTAGAAAATTGTCCATTTCATCCAGATTTTCCAGTTTTGTTGAGTATAGGATCTGATGATTTGTAGTAGGATCTGAGGATTTTTTTTAATTTCCTTGGTTTCTGTTGTTATATCACCCTTTTCAATTCTGATTTTATTAATTTGGATACTGCCTCTGTGTCCTCTGGTTAGTCTGGCTAAGGGTTTATCTATCTTGTTGATTTTCTCAAGAACCAGCTCCTGGTTATATTGATTCTTTGTATAGTTCTTTTTGTTTCTACTTGGTTGATTTCAGCCCTGAATTTGATTATTTCCTGCAATCTACTTCTCTTTAGTGTTTGCTTCTTTTTGTTCTAGAGCTTTTGGGTGTGTTTTCAAGCTGCTAGTGTATGCTCTCTCCAGTTTCTTTTTGTAGGCACTTAGAGCTATGAGTTTTCCTCTAAACACTGCTTTCATTGTGTCCCATAAGTTTTGGTATGATGTGTCTTCATTTACATTAAATTCTAAAAAGTCTTTAATTTCTTTCTTTATTTATTCCCTGACTAGGTTATCATTGAGTAGAGTGTTGTTCAGTTTCCATGTGAATGTGGGCTTTCCATTGTTTTTGTCATTATTGAAGACCAGCCTTAGTCCACGGTGATCTGATAAAATGCATGGGATTAGTTCAATTTTCTTGTATCTGTTGAGGCCTGTTTTGTGACCAGTTATATGGTCTATTTTGGAGAAGGTACCATGAGGTGCTGAGAAAAAGGTATATTCTTTTGTTTTAGGATGAAATGTTCTATAGATATCTGTTAAATCCATTTGGTTCATAACTTCAGTTAGTTTCACTGTGTCTCTGTTTAGTTTCTGTTTCCATGATCTGTCCATTGCTGAGAGTGGGGTGTTGCAATCTCCCAACATTATTGTGTGAGGGGCAATGTGTGCTTTGAGCTTTAGTAAGGTTTCTTTTATGAAAGTGAGTGCTCTTGCATTTGGCGCATAGATGTTCAGTATTGAGAGTTCATGTTGGTTGACTTTTCCTTTGATGAGTATGAAATGTCCTTGCTTATTCTTTTGATAGCTTCAAGTTGAAAGTTGATTTTATTCAATATTAGAATGGCTACTTCAGCTTGTTTCTTCAGACCATTTGCTTGAAAAATTGTTTTCTAGACTTTTACTCTAAGGTCTGTCTTTGTCACTGAGGTGGATTTCCTGTATGCAGCAAAATGTTAGGTCCTGTTTACGTATCCAGTATGTTAGTCTATGTCTTTTTATTGAGGAATTGAGTTCATTGACGTTAAGAGATATTAAGAAAAGGAGATTTTTGGTTCCTGCTCTTTTTGTTATTAGTGGTGGCATTATGTTTGTGTGGCTATATTCTTTTGGATTTGTTGGAAGAGTATTACTTTTTTGCTCTTTCTAGGGTATAATTTCCCTCATTGTATTGGAGTTTTCCCTCTATTATCCTTTATAATGCTGGGTTTGTGGAGATATATTGTAAACCAAATAGAAATTTGGTTTTGTCATGGAATATCTTAGTTTCTCCATTTATGGTAATTGAAAGTTTTGCTGAGTATAGTAGCCTGGGCTGGCATTTGTGTTCTCTTAGGGTCTGTAAGATGTCTGTCTAGCATCTTCTGGCTCTTATAGTACCTGGTGAGAAGTCTGGTGTAATTCTGATAGGTCTGCCTTCATATGTTACTTGGCCCTTTTCCTTACTGCTTTTAATATTCTTTCTTTGTTTTTGGTGCTTTGATTATTATGTGACAGGGGGCATTTCTTTTCTGGTCTAGTCTATTTGTGTTGAGGCCAGTACTCTGTCTGGTTTGGCTTGCGCTGCTGCTCCGGTCCAGGGGTCAAGAGACGAGAAGAATGGAGACAAGGCAGAGGTTCTGGAGTCAAGTCTCAAGTCTCCTTTATTGTTTCTCTTCTATTGGCGCATAGTCACTCTTGTTCATTCCTCTTAACCCTATTTACTCATATACCTCTTAACTCTATTGACTGTATATATATTCTTACAAGGAAATCCTGGGTATTTATAAGCACACGAAGGCAAACACAGGTGAAAACATTTTACCACGTGTACTATGCAGCTGGGGTCACTAAACAGCAAAACAAGCTATGTGGGATAAACAAGATATTTGTTAGAGTGTGCTCAGCTGTTGTAGGCTGCTGAAAAACCAAGTCTCTATCAGGGTAAATGATTCCAGATGGCTGCAAAGACAACTGCTTTCTAGCTGCTTTCTGCTTAAAGTTGGCTCCCTACATATTTGGAGTTCTGTAAGCTTCTTGTATGTTTATGGGCATCTCGTTCTTTAGGTTAGGGAAGTTTTCTTGTATAATTTTGTTGAAGATATTTATTGGTCCTTTAAGTTGGGAATCTTTACTTTCTTCTATACCTATTATCCTTAGGTTTGGTCTTCTCATTGTGTCCTGGATTTCCTGGATGTTTTGGGTTAGGAACTTTTTGCACTTCGCATTTTCTTTGACAGTTGTGTCAATATTTTCCATGGTATCTTCTGCACCTGAGATTCTCTCTTCTATCTCGTTCTGTTGGTGATGCTTGTATCTAAGACTCTTGATTTCTTTCCTAGGTTTTCTATCTCCAGGGTAGTCTCCCTTTGAGATTTCTTTATTGCTTCTACTTCCATTTTTATGTCCTGGATGGTTTTGTTTAATTCTTTCACCTGTTTGGTTGTGTTTTCTTGTAATTCTTTAAGGGAGTTTTGTGTTTCCTCTTTAAGGGCTTCTATCTGTGTTCTCCTCAATTTCTTTGAGAGTGTTATTTATGTCCTTCTTAAAGTCTTCTATCATCATCATTAGAAGTGATTTTAAATCTGAATCTTGCTTTCCTGGTGTGATTGGGTATTCAGGACTTTCTATTGTGGGAGAACTAGGTTGTGATGATGCCAAGTACCCTGAGTTGCTGATGCTTATGTTCTTTGCTTGCCTTTCACCATCTGGTTATCTTTAGTGCTACTTGTGCTGTTCCTGACTGGAGCCTGCCTTTCCTATTATATTGGTTGTGTCAGAACTGTTTTGGGTGGGTGTTGCTGCTGGGGTTAGAGCTCCTGGGAGCCCCACCTCCTCTGGATTTTGTGGGATTGAGTGCTGAGCTGAAGCCCAAGTTCTGCTCAGTGCTGGTGCGCTGACTGGAAGACAAGAGAGAATTCCTGATTTAAATGGTGCTTTATCAAATCTGTCTCCAGTTCTGCCTCTGCCTGTTGGGTGTGACTGGCAGGAACTG
Organism: Rhabdomys pumilio; assembly: GCA_030674055.1. Lineage (NCBI taxonomy): Eukaryota > Metazoa > Chordata > Mammalia > Rodentia > Muridae > Rhabdomys > Rhabdomys pumilio. The sequence continues at coordinate 205,685,892 of JANHMN010000001.1, read as the reverse complement.
AAAGCACAGAGCAGAAGCACAGGAATAGCCTGCACCACTCTGAGAAAGGATTAAAGTACTCAGATGCTTGTAAAACTCAAAGAAGGGCAACAGAAATCACTAAGGACAATAAGCAAGTCATGATCACAATGGCAAAGTCTAACATCTCAAAACCACACAAGTCACCAAATCCTAGCCTTTGCTATAGCACACACACACACACACACACACACACACACACACACACACACACACTGCTCTCCCATCTAGGTTCCCTATTTGTACCAAGACCATTCCAGCTACACACAATCACCAGGCACCTGCTGCCAAACTGGCCTCTACGACATAGAAGAGATGAATGGCTGGCCTTGTTTGCACAGCCTCACAGATCCCTCTCAGAAGCAGAGCCTGTTTCTCCAGCCTGAGGTTGTGAGTCCCAGAGCCAGGACCCCCCAGCCCTAGGGCCTCTCTCTGCACATGGTGTCTGGTGCTGCACACACTTGCCACCCAGCCTGATGTCCTGGTGTTGTGAGTCTCTTAGCATTGACTGCTGCTTTCTTCTTGAACCACTAATTGCTTGTGCCTGTGAGGGAACTGCTGGTAAACGTTAGCTTTAAGGTTTCTCACAGAAGAAGTTGTTGACTAACAACTTTCATATTCTTCTACCTTTTTATTTCTCCATTTCCTTCCCTTTTCTTCCTCTCACCAGTCAGAACCTGGAATGTTAGTTTTCCTTGAGAGTGAATTTCTTAAGACATGCTATATGAGATATAACAAGGCAATATGAAGAAAGTGGCCAATCAATCTGTGCTTCAGTTTACTCACCTGTAGAATGGGCATGGCCATCTACTTCATCATGTAATGAGAACAAAATGAGTAGTTAACACACAGGACTTTGAATACTACTTGACATATTATGGTAAGATAAATGTAGCTGTTAATTCTTATCTAAAAAAATTGAATTAAAAATAAACTGTTCTAAATTATGGAAGGAAACTGATTCTTTGGTGTGATGGAGAATGAAAATTTGATTTGGATTCATGAAATCCAGCCACACAAAATCCAACCCCTGATCCCTACATTAGAGTAGAGTATCTTCCAAGCCATAAGCAGTGGTATCATGAGACTGAATGGGGCCAAAATATTGAGCATGTTCACTTTGATTCTGGGGACACAGTGGTGACGTCTCTTCTTACTGAGGGAATCCGAGCCTAGGTGCAAGCATGCTGTATGGCAAGAGTCTAAGTTTCTCTGTGGACAGCTGTATGGCCCCTAGGCTTGAGTTAATGTCTCTGCACTCGATTCCTGAGCCTTGCAAGTGGATAATAGGTTTACCAGAGCTGTCAGCCAGAGCCAAGACAGAAATCTTACAACTTCCTAATTTGCAGTTTTGAGAAACTACATACATTTTAGTTTCATTTAGAAGAGCTGAAGGGAGCTATGAGATGGGTCAGTAAATAAAATACTTGCTACACAGTGTGACAATCTAAGTTCAGGTTCCCAACCCCCAGGCTAAAGCTGGAAATGGCGGCATGCCTTTGTAACCATATGGCTAACAGGCAGAGACAAGCAAATCCCATGGACTTGCTGACTAGCCAGTCCAGCCAAACCATCTAGAGAGTCCTGTCTCAACAAACATGATGGAGAGTGACTGGGAAAGGTACTAGACATGAGCCTCTGGTTTCCACATGCACAGGTGAATATACCCCACCCTAGGCAGCACTGCTTAAATTACATAGACTGAAAGTTAAGTAATAAGATAACAGAAAGGACAGAGAAATGTAACCTGAAAGTTTATTTTTCTTGAAGGCAGACCAGAAAATGCCACAGTTTTGAGTCAAGTCATTTGGCCATTCAGTGATAATATCTACAATTATTGATTCACAGAAAAACCTCAGTACAATGAGTTACGTGGATTACAATATATTTCGTATCTCATAGCACTTTCCAATTTTCTGTTAAGTGGTTAACATGAAGTTCCTTTCCTGTAGCTTGTTTTTAACATCTGGAATTGGGAATGAAGGACCCAAGTCAACATCCAGAGATTCTGCTCCGTCCTTTCCTTAGAATTCTGCTAGTGTGGCCACTTTGGACCTTTCTGTTTGCAAGCTGTACTTTCAAGGATTGCTCATCAGCTTACCTGAACAAACCAGCAACAACTGAAAATGCCACGTGACTTTCAGTGCCTATGTGTGTGTGTATGTGTCTCATACCTGTTTGTGTGTCTCTGTGTGTGTCTATGCTTGTGTGTATCTGTGTTTGTGT
>JANHMN010000001.1:205667925-205683638 GCA_030674055.1 Rhabdomys pumilio | reverse complement strand
TGTGTGTCTCTGTGTGTGTCTATGCTTGTGTGTATCTGTGTTTGTGTGTGTGTGTGTGTGTGTGTCTATGTGTGTGTGCACAAGCCTAAGAGTGGATGTGTGTGGAGGCTAAAGGTTGATATCATGTGGCTTTATCATTTACTTTCCACATTATTTTTTGAGACAGAGTTTCCCACTGAATCTGGAGCTCACTGGTTTTCCAAGACTGACTGCCCATGAAACACCCGGGACCTTCCTGTCTCTGCCTCCCCAGCTCTGGGATTACAGAGGGGTACCACCACACTGGATTTCTAAACTTTGGGTTTTAAGGGATTGAACTCAGGTCCTGTGTCTGTAGGTCGATCACTTTGCTAATTGAGCCATATCCTCAGCCCCTAAATTTTCAAAACAAACAAATAAATAAATAAATAAATAAATAAATAAATAAATAAATGAAAATTGCTTTGACATTGTGGGAGGGCACCTTCAGGATGCTGGAGAACAGAAGAGGTTGCCAGGCAAAGGTTGCTACCAGGAAAACTTGCATAAGACAGTGGATGATTTTGTTCTTAGCACTAATACAAATCCATCCACCAACGATCCTCCTGGACAATGAAGGTCCAGAGGGCCTAGTGGCCAACTCAGAAATGTGTAAATGCGTTTTCCAGATCTGATCTCTCCCCCACCCCACCCCCAAGTGCCCTGATCCCGCCCTCTGCCCCCCCCCACACACACCCAACTACTCTTTGTTCCTGACACTGAAGGCTGCCCTAAGAGATGACAGAAACCTGAGGCAAAAGGTCAGACTTGGAGAGAATGGGCTTTCATGAGACTCTGGGTAGGTAACTGGACACAGCAGACAGGTCTCCATCCCTAGCATGCTGGTCAGGCCAGTGACCTCGTTCAGGATCACATGCTAATGGAAACCTGTAAACTTACAAGTGTGCTATTCTGGATTAAGAAAAGGCTTGGACTATCAACTGCTGTTCCTAAATACAGTTCAGGTGGCATTTTAAGGGCACTTGACACTGTATCAAAGAAGTTTTGCTGAAGAGGCGGTGTCACTGCAGGGTCATCTACTGCAGGGTCATCTACTGCAGGACTGTACACTTCTATTTTAACTGAACTTCAGTGTGACAAAGTTGAACCAGTTTTACTGGTAGCACAGGGGAGTTTATACCCCTTTGCGGGGGACCAGCCCTTTGCAACAGGCTGCATTATAAAGCTCTTTGGTCCTGGCAGACTTTACACTCTCTCCCCACAGAGATTATTTGAAAGTTGCCTTTTGTTTTCTTAGCTGTTTTTCTCCCAAGCCCCTCAGGCAGGGGCATCTCTGTCTCTTCCTCTGCACCCTCTCTCTCCAACCCCCTCCTTCCCTGAAGCTTTAAAGTAGTTCTTAGAGCTTTAGGTTTCTGTATCTAAATTTAAAACCAATCATGGCTTCTGACTATAAAACCATCTCCCCAAACCTCCGTGGCTGTTGTTGGCCTGGTCTGTATATTAGCTGGAGTTACTCAGAGCCTTGAGTTAGTTTCCACTCAAACATTAGCATCCGTGTTTACTCTTGGTAATTGGCCGTCGTCACGTAACACCATACCCATCAGCATCTTTTTAACTTGTTCAGCAAATCCTTGGCACATGCTGTTTAGATTCTTTGCTCTTCCCTTCCCCAGCCTTGACCTAAACCAAACCAAATGCATCTGAAAAAAGGAAAACGCTTGCCCTTGGTGTTCAACTTCTAATGCAGTTGGCTCTCCTCTCCAGGAAGGAAGAAAGTGTGTTTTGTAGCAGGTCAACCAACTTCTATGTAGAGCCCTTGGCTTTGACCAGACCCCATTCCACCTTACAACCAAACAGGGGGCAGGGCTTTGCTTGCTCTTGTAGAGGTTGCTGAGTGATATAACATAGTAAGTATCCTCAAATTACACTCTTATGGATGGTGGTGCAACCCCCTCCCCCACCTTTCCACCACAAAAAGAAAACCCATCAGAAGTGACCTCTGAAATGTTGCTCAGAAGAGACCTGAAAGCTCAACCTATTGAATCACGATTGCTGTATGGCTTAGTGGGTTTGGGGCCCTTTTTCCCCATCTGCCACTAGCTTGGAGAGTAAGTGGAGTAAGCCACTATGCAGTATTCTAGAATCCTCTCGCCATGAGACATCCACTGAATGTGGGAGACCCTGCCTGAGGAGGCAGAAGAAAACTTCAAATAAGTCGGGTGCCAGAGACCCACAAAGCATCAAACAGGAAGTGAGGAAGAACAGGGAAAAGTAGGACACGTTCTCCTGAGGAAGCAGAGGACAGTGATCACTGTCTATGGGATCTGCATGAGCCCAGTCTTCTCCACTTCAGGAAGCTCAGGCCATAAACTCCAGACTCAGTTCCAAGAGGACAAATGTCACCTTGAAAGCATCTCACTCCTTCGGGAAAGTTGATTTGATGTTTAATGTGAACATTCGAAAAGGAGACAGGACAAGCCAAGGCCTTGACCTTGATTGCGCGTCTGTCTCTCAGTTATAAGTCTATTTGTCTGTGAACAGAGAACAGGATTCTCTTCCAGTTGGGGAAACCCTTCTGCTGAGAACCCTAAACATGGGTGATCCCCTGTGGGGTCTCACTCGAGAACAGCATCAGGGTCCATGAGGTCAGGACTATGGCCAAGTGATAAGAGTTCTTACTCACAATGCGTGAAGCCCTGGGCTCCATCCTAGCACTCTCTGATAAATAAACCTAGAAATACTGAAAATGGAGGATTCATCGACCTGCTGCACATGGACACACCCAAAAGATGTGCTTTTATTCTCTCAGACAGGAGAGGAGCTCTCAGGCTAAATCCACAGAGTCCATCCGCCATCCCTACATTTCTAGGAAAGCTTGGTGTGGGGTGTGGGGGACAGTTTTGTGCTCTTAACTAAGTGATGCTGCTGCCTTGGGCCAGGAGCTCTGCCTGACCTTCCTTTACAAGTGTACACTGATAGCTCATAGCTTAGGATGAACATCACTGAGAGCGCCTGACCAGCCCAGAAGATACGTGTACCCCTGTTATCCAGGTCCCCCAGCTCTCCACCCTCCAGTACCCGGGTTTGGTGACATCACCACAGAGTTTCCCTATGCTGCTGTTTTGCTGCACAGACTATTAACAAACCATACGAGTTTCTTGGAAACCTTCTGAAGCACAGAACTCTGCCTTTGAGTTTTAAGGCTTACGACTTCGCTCCGCATAGTGCTCGGCAAGGAAGTCGGCTCAGGTCCCTCATGTGTCCAGATACAACTGTAAACAGCTGTGCTCCACACTCATGCCTCCTTTGGGATTTACACTTCTCAGTGGTTCCCCCAACCACTGACAATGTGGGGATTTCTTCTTCATTTCTTTGCAAAGCTCTCCCATGAGCCCTTTCTCTAGTAACCTGTTCTTTCCCATCCTCAGCCTAACTTACCCATTTAATAGCATCACGGTTCAGTTTATTGATATTGTGCACCTTTAAATCTCCTCAGGAGGGAGAACTCAATAACATTTTTGGAAAGATGTGTTACTTGAGATGTAAATTGTAATAACCAGAGGCAAAGATCTTACTTCTCTCGATTAAGGAATCATCTCTCGATTCTTACATGAGTGTGCACACAAGCTCATGCTTACCTGTAGATCTATGTGGGTGTCTCCCACTATGTGTACATGTACATACATGTGGGCTTTGTCATGAAGCTCTTTCTTTATCCAAGTCAGTGCCTGCCCAGGACCTTGCACCAGCCAATGAGAAACCAAATAAATCAGCTGCAAGCATAGTTCATACAAGTTCACATGGGGGGCTGGGGAGGGGGAGATGGGAGTGTTCTCAGGAGGCCAAGAATAAGGCAAGTCAGCTGAGGCCCGCTGCTGCCCTTCCCCACACGGGCTGACTGTTTATTCCATCAATCCTGTTTATTCTCTCAACTCTGGTTTCTCAGCCAAACAGCTCATCACACGCTGCTTGATTGTGGAGACATACAGCAAATATCCAGAACGAGCTATGGGAAGCATGATCCTGCTGACTCATCCCCTGGGGCACTGGCTAACAAGCTGCTTTGGGGGTTCTCTTGTCCTCAATATTTCAACACTTAGAGCATTAATGCTGTGCTCGTTGTTAAGCAAAGTTGCTGGCATTATTGGGAATTTAATATGATATTCATCATTATCATTCAGTTGGAAACATATCTGAATAAACAGATCAGCTGATGAAATGATTGGAATCTTCGGACTATGGCGCATGGGCATTCAGGCTGTTAAGGACAGAGTCAGCCAACATTTGCCCAATATTTGCTGATGCAAACCTGGTTTCCCAAGGCTTTAATTATTCGACCAAATGGTACTTAACTATGAGACGTGGCAGAGACAGTGAACTCAGACATAGGCTCAGCAGTACCCTGTGCTGGCTGTAGAGCATAGAGTGATCATCATGCCATCCCTGAGCCTGGCTGTTCTCAACAAGAAAGTGAGGAAGACTCATATGAAGGTCCAAAGTGAAAAACGCATATACACACATTTTCTTGAGTAATCAACCCTTTACTAAATGAAAACTCCTGGACATTTTTATCTGTGCCATAGCTTAGTCTTCTTTAAAGACATTCTTGTCTTTAAAGGGTGTTAAAAAAAAAAACCATGGCAAGTAACAAATATCTTGATGGGGGAATATTGACTTCCTAACCAGATAATGAAACGTCTTGGAAATCCAAACCCCACAAAATAGACTGCTAGGAGTAGTAGTAATAGAAGTAGTGGTAGCATCAGCAGCAGGAGCAGGAGGAGCAGCAGCAGAAGCAGGAGGAGCAGCAGCAGGAGCAGGAGGAGCAGCAGCAGGAGCAGGAGGAGCAGCAGCAGGAGCAGGAGGAGCAGCAGCAGGATCAGGAGGAGCAGCAGCAGGAGCAGCAGGAGCAGGAGCAGCAGCAGGAGCAGCAGGAGCAGGAGCAGTTTTTCAAGAGAGGGTTACTCTGTGTAGCCCTGGCTTTTCTGGAACTCTGCAGATAAATCCGGCTGGCACTGAACTCAAAGATCATCCTGCATCTTCCTCCAGAGTGCTGGGACAAAAGAAAGGGTATGTGCTACCACAAGCACACATACATTCAGACACACACACACACACACACACACACACACACACACACACACACACGGGTGGAAAGAAAAGCAGGCACAGGGACTGTGCACTGGCTTCCTTACTTATTCATTTAAACAACAAAACCATCATAGTAAGCCCTTTTCATGAAAGGAAAGTGTCTCTGTAATAAGGAAGCTTATTGCAGGTGGGGATGAGAATGTGGAATTTATGGGAATACAGCCTGCAGTTTATTTATTTTCATTTTCATATACTTCCTTGAAACCATAGACCTGTTTGAGCTTCTCCAGACTTTTCAGGACTGCTCAGGGGAAGCTCTCAGCCTCCTGGGTTGCGCAGTGCATAGCTGGCTCCGGGCCTGCTAGCCCTCTAGGCAGAAACACGTAGGTTTCCTTTGCTCTTATGTTGCAACAGAATGCCTGGACAGCTCTAGAGGCCACATTTGCTATGCTGTAACTTAGTCTTCTTCTAAAATTAAATTCTTTTTTTTTTCTATGATGCACACATGTATCAAACCATGGGATGGTCCCTGATTGACACTCAATCTTCACCTTCTTATAAATGGTTTACAAATTAACTTTAATAAGTAAAAGTGATAAGAGCCATTCTATAGTTATATTCTGTTAAGATTCACTGTCTTACTCAGCTGGCCACCATCACCAAAGACATATCTGAGACAGACCAATGAAGGAAACATGGTTCAGCTCACTGCTCTGGGGTCTCAAAGTTCAGCTGAGGCAAGCAGTTACATCTCTACCCAGGAAGGAGGCTGTCGCCAGAGAACACCAAACACTCACTCAACTCCCTTCATGCACTTTTGAGTTCAGTGTTCCCGTTCCCATGGCCAGAGGATCACCATGTGGTCTTCATCTATTAAAGCGACCACCGCAACTCCTGAGGACCACCATAGAGTCTTCTTCTATTAAAGCGATGACCGCAACCCCTGTACCAAACCCTGGGCATCAAGCTCTCAACACAAACGTCACTGTGGCATGATATGCAAACCTGCATAGCCACTTCCTACTTCAGTCTAGTGAAGTCTTTTGCTCCATCTTCCCAGGCTTCTCCACCAGCGTCACTGATATAGGAAGGACCAGATCATCTGGCAGGGAAACAATTCAAAATAGAATTTCCCCCGTTGTAGTCAGAGCACAGGGGCATGTGAGCATGAGCGTGTGGCAACAGTTATTTCACAAATGAGGGAATGAGCAGAGAAAATTACTGTGCCAGGAGCATTTGAAGAATCTCACACATGTAGGAGCAGAACATTATAATGGAATCTGATTGCTAGATCAGATAGAACTCAGTTAATACCTTTCAGGCAACAAATGTGTCACCTTTTTATTTTTGCCTTTTTAAAATTTCAATTGAGAAAATTTTTTATATAGTATAGTCTGATCATGTTCTTCTCCTTCCTTGACTCCTTCCAGTTCTGTCTCCACCTTCCCAGCCCACCCAACTCCATGCCCTTTCTTTCTCTCTTTAAAAACAAACTAATTTACAAACACAACCAATAAACACACACACACACACACACACACACACACATCCTTACCAAAAAAATGAAACCAAAATATACACTCAAAAAAAAAACAATTTTAAAAATGCTCAGATAAAGCAAAATTTGGCAAAATGTCTATACAAATGCAATTGAGTTCCTTTAGGGTTGGCCGTCTACTGCTGGGCACGGAACCTGTCATTATGTCCAGTGAGACTCCATTTGAGGACTTCGTTTTGCCTTTGCAAGCAGGTGTCAATAGGAGACGGTATCTTGATTAGTGGTGAGAACCCATGTCCACTCTTCTATCTCAGTGCTGGGGACTCATCTGACTTGGAGCTGTGTGGGCCCTGTGCACACTGCCACAGTCTATGAATTCGCATGTGCATCATATGAAGTCCTGTGTATCTGGAAGATGCGGTTGCTTTGGAGCTATGCGTTACCTCTGTCTCTTACATTCTTTCCACCGTTCTTTTATATAGGTCCCTGAGTCCTGAGGGGAGGGGTTTGATGAAAACACCCCACTTAGGACTGGAGTGTTCTAAAATCTCTCACACGTTGTGCAGTTGTGTGCTTCTCTGTTGGTTTCCATGTACTGCAGAAAGGAGCTTCTCTGGCTAAGGCTGAGTGAAGTGATGGTCTCACCCAGGGTGACTGTTTTCTAGCTCCATCCATTTACCTGAAATTTTCATCATTTTGTTCTTCCTAACAGCTGAATAATATTCCACTGTAAAGTCACTCATTGGCTGATGGACATCTAAGCTGTTTCTGGTTTCTGAATATTAGGAACAGAGCAGCAATAAACATGGATGAGCGAGTGTCTCTGTAGTAAGATGTAGACTCCTCTGGGCTAGGTCATCAGACAGATGGATTCTCAGCTTCCTTAGGATCCACATTTGCACACATTTGCACTCCATCCGCAAGGAATGCTGTTCTTTGTTCCCCATGTCCTCACCATCACAAGCTGTCATTTGTTGGCTGGGGTAGAGAAAAATCTTTCAATTTTTAATCAAAAATTAAATTAAATTTTAATTAAAAATTAAGTTTTAATTTGCATTTCTCTAGTGGCTAAGGATGTGAACATGTCTTGAAGTGTTTCTCAGCCATTTATTGAGAAGTCTCTATTTAGGTGTGTACCCCAATTTTAAAACTGGATTGTTTTCTTGGTGTTTAGGTTTTATAGTTCTTTGTATGTTTTAGGTATTTATCCTTTATCAGATGTGAAGTTGGTAAAGACTGTTTTCTATTCTGTAGTCTGCCACTTTGCCCTAATAAGGGTGTCCTTTACAGTACAGATTTCGGTTTCCTGAAGTCTCATTTATCAGCTGTTGTTCTTAGGACGTGTGTTACCACAAAGTCCTTTCTGTAAGAAAGTTCTTCAGAAAGTCCTTTCCTGTGCCAGTGAGTTGAAACCTATTCCCACTTTCTCTTCTATCAGATTCTGCATTCGTGGCCTTATGTTGATGATCATGACACGGATCTGTTTGCATCCTTTGACATGCAGCCACCCAGATTTAAACACACCAGTTGTTGAAGAAGTCTTTCCTCCACTGTTTATTTGTGTTTTCTTTGATAAAAATTGGGTGTCTATAAGTATATGTCACCTTTAAAAATGCATTTTTTATGAAGGTCACACTCTGACCTTGCTACTAGACATAACTCACCAGCAGTTTTGTTTCACAGACTGAGTTTCCACCAACAGCTAATACCATCCCGAAAGATGAAAGGTGTTGGAAAACAGGCCATCTTCTGATAGGCTTATTTAAAACATGTCCCTATGAAACAGTAAAACAATGTCCAGCCACCCTCTTTCTAATGGTTTATCTAACATCAGCGTCATGCTTTTTGATGAAAAGAAAGTTGCCTTATCTAACAAGACAATCAAGGGAGGCTGTTGGACAAATTGTTGCAGAATAATAGAATGACATCAGCACCAAACCCTGTTGAATACCAACGTACAGACTTGGGGCTGGGGATGTTGTGTAACACTCAGGGGAGATGTGTACAAAGGTCTACTCACTGAGTGACACTGAGTTTATTGGCGGTATTTACAGGAATGTTAGTGAGAGGTTACATACAGGAACAGAAATGACTCAAAGATATCTGCATCACCCAAGCTGCCCCATCACGGGTGACAGCTGTGGTCCTGGAGCACACTGTTGAGCATGCAGCTCTGCAGGTGTGAGGGTATCCATTATAGGAAGTTTAGTTGGTCTGAGATTCCTCTGGGCAACTCAGCCTCCCTGAGAGTGTCTCTCAGCCATCTGCACTGCTTATATAATGGGGGAATGGGAGAGGAATGAATCTGGTCAGTTTCAGGGTCTTTGTGAAGCTTCCTTGTTGTCTACTTCCTGAGCATAGGGAGGTTCCCTGTACGGTATAATAGAATGGTTCTCCCTCCTTAGCACACCCTGCTTCTGAACCAACTTCTCTTTTAGACCATCCTGTTGTTTTGCCTCCCTTTAGCATTCTGAGTCTTAACATACTTCCCTCCAACATGGACAGTTTTATCTCAGAAGAAACAGCTACACAACAGGAAGATGGCTCAGTCGGTATGTGCCTACAATAGCAGGACAGAAGGGTGAGGAACTGTGTTTGGATCCTCAACGCCCACGTAAAAACCAGATGTGGCAGCATATGGCTTTAAACACAGAACTGGGGCAGATGAGGGCAGATCCATGAAACTCATTGGCCAGCCTGTCTACAGAAACTGTTGAGTTCCAGTTTCAGTGAGAAATCCTGTCTGAAAACTGGAAATTGTGAAGGAAAACACCTAAAGTCAACCTTTTACCTTCCTACCTACCTACCTACCTACCTACCTACCTACACACACACACACACACAGAGAGAGAGAGAGAGAGAGAGAGACAGAGACAGAGACAGAGACAGAGACAGAGACAGAGAGACACACAAAGAGAGACAGAGAAACAGAGAAACAGAGACAGAGAGAGTCACAGTTGGAGGTAGGAGCAACCTTGGAGTCCTTTCAAACCACAGTGTGGCATTATTTAGCCAAGGAGGAAAATTTTGTAATATGCTTCGACATGGGTGAAACTTGAAGACATAATACTAAGTAAAATAAAACAGTCACAAAATCACGAAGACGTCCTACAGTAGCTGAGTAGCAAAGCTCAAAAGGCATAGACTGGCGCTGTCTGGGCTGGAGAGAACATGGGAAGCTATTAAATGCTACAGGATTTTGAATGGAAAGCTATTAGCTTAGGACCCCTAAGACCAATTTCTCAACACAATGGAGATTTATTTGCCCAGGAGGGACTGAGTGCAGGGAATAAAAGACAAAGACAGGAGATAAAGAATGAAGGGGAAGAAGAAGGAAACAAGGGAGAGTAAGGAGGAATTTGTTGGGAGGCAGGGAGGACTGCGTCTGGATAGAGAGGAAACAGATACAAATAGAGGTTTATAAAGATGAAATGGAAAACCCAGTGTTAGGATGCAGTGTTTAATTTCTATTGGGTGTATTAATTAGGTGAACCAAAGGGGATTTTGATTCAATACTTTGATAGCTGGACCACAGAAGTCAACCTCTGGAGGAGAAAGTGGCCAAATAAGGGAATAGACTTTGGGGGCTGGCTTTAGGAATGCAAACTTTTTGTAAGGCAGAGAGAATTCTTGGGGAGATCAAGGCTTGACAGAGCCATGCTCGCCATCCTGGCCAGAGTTCCTGCTGTTAGGAAAGATGACAAAGGAGTTAAAATTGTTTACAATACAGTGAATGCATGCAACATTACTGAACTAACATTGTGTGCGGTACAAAATTATATTATGTGCTTTAAAATCATTTAAAAAAACAGTTGGTGTCATCAATCCCAATGCATGTTACATGACAGCGAATAGCTTCTATTACAGTAAAATCCAAAGTAGACCCAGGACACCACAACAGGACCCAAATGAAACAATGACAACCTAGCTGTGATGAACCTCGGCCCATGGCACAGAAGCATAAGACAAGCAGAGGTAGCTCCCCAGCAGCCAACAGCCCTGCGGCGCCCACTAAAATCCAGCAGGAACTAGCCCTGACCAGGACTGGCTACAGATCCCTGTTGGGACTGGCTAGCACTGGAGGCTCTCCCACCTCTGACTTCCCCACACCTGTGTAAATGTCTAGTGAAGAGAGGTTGAGCCTTCTGTTTACTGACACAAGCTTGCAGATGATCCTGGTCACATTTCTCTCCTTCCTCCCATGCTGGGCCCCTTGGAAAGCCTGTTAAGAAAGCCCTTTTGCTGCCGCCCCAGGGCAACACATTTACTCTTCTGTGGTATAGCACAGATTGCCCACAGCTCAGCACAGAATGGGCACCCACTACACGTGGTTTATTGTTTATTTCCTCATAAATTTGATTAATCTACACAATAAAACGTGTCTCAATTTTCTCTCTTTTATTTCTCTCTCTCTCTCTCTTTTTTTTTTTTAACCAATAAAAACTTTCTCTCATTTTACAATGGCTGACATGATGCTATGGAATGCGGATGGAGAAGAAACATTAAATCCAGTTGTATTTTAAAATCCAAGTCAGATGAAGCTGTTTCCACCCCATGAGGCCAAATCCTGGGGTCCCCTGATTTCTCCTGCAGTTACAGTCCTGTCTCAGTTGCTTTTCTAACTATTTAATCTTATAAAAAAAAAAAAAGAAAAGAAAAAGTCTGTTCATGTAAAAATCACGTGATTAAACCTGACACCCAAGCCATACCTTAAAAAACAAAAACACCACAATGTCCTCGGGCATATTTCCTTCCATCCCACTCTCCTGGTGAAAATGGCCGTTTACTTGAAACAAGTTATGATCAGCATTCAGGTTCCTTTAGAACCAAAAGAAATCGTCTGTGTCTTAGAGGCTGCCAGACATAGGATGAGCTTCACTGCACTCCAAGTCAACGAACATGATGGGGTCATGAGTTAAGGTGACCACTCTAACTTTCACATAAATCTCATATTCACGCATTTTAGAGCAAGTGCCACACAGACTTCGGGGGTGCTGTCCTCTGCTGAGTTGTGAAAACGTGTCTCTGTTTGACTTTTTTCCCACAAACTCTACAGCAGGTATAACCCAACTCCATCCATCCTAAAAGTCCACTCTTTCCAGTTCGCTCAGTCTCCTGACAGGGATTAAATCTAGCACGCTCTGCCAAGAAGACGGTTATGACAAGCACAGAGAAATCTGTGACATGTTTAACTAGCTGATGAGTCAGCTACTGGGAAGGTAGGAAAATCTAATGAAAATGGGAACTCTCACTGTTCAAAATCTACACAAGTCACAGGCAGGGAAGAGGTGAAGAGATGAAGGAGCCCAGTGACTGTGCAGGAATAACAATAACAATAACAAGAAAGAAAAAAGAATCCAGCACATGGGCCCTGTCTTTCTCCCCCACTGCCAGGCTGGCTAACACAGCTTCTCGAAATCCCTTCTGCTTCTTTTATGGTTGGTATGTGTGGTGTGGGGGTGCATGCCTGTGTTGGACAGTGCATGTGCATGTGGAAGTCAGAGCCCTCTTGTTTTCTGAGACAAGGCCTCTCACTGTTTGGTCAAGACTAGCTGGCTGGAGAGCCTCAGATCTGCCTGTGTCTGCATCGCTGCCTCAGAGCTGAGTTTACAGACTTGCTGCCATGCCAGCCTCTTACATGGCAGTCGCATGTTGTATGCATATTATTTAGGGTTTTCTATTCCACCTTTAGTTCCCAAGTAAAAGACACAAATCTTTTCCAATGAGCCTTAAAAGCACTAAAGCTGGGTAGATATCAACCCTCTATGCTAGTTGTCTACTTCCCTGTCAACAACCCCAAGATATAACTTGTTATGTTCTGCCTAGGCCCCTCCTATTCCAACAGGCCAGCCTCCACAGCCATGTGTTCACAATACACCTACCTCATGGTGCATTCTTCCTTCTCCTCCTCTCTCTCCTTCCCATGGTCTCTGCCTTAGACCCCAAGCCCTGGAACTGAAGCTCTGCCTACCTCTCTTCTGTCCAACTACAGGTTGTAGGCATCTTTATTCAACCAATAGTTTTAAATTAAGGAGCACGGTTTGCACAAGAAAAGCTTACATACATGAAAACCCACTCATCTTAAGGGAACTAGACCTTGAGATACAATACATAGCAACAGGCCAACACATGGTCCTCACACTAGCACAGCAAGCTCTCTTATTTACCGAGCCACATTCATCACCATTTATTACGAGCTAGGTGCGGATGCTCACCAATGCGACTACACCACAGGAAATGATCACTCTCTAGATGTGATTATTACCCCGCAATAACAAGAAAGAAAAAAGAATCCAGCACATGGGCCATGTGGAAATGCTTCGCTCAACCCTAAATCTGTGATTTAGACTGGTTCTCTCAGTTCCATGTCACTGTCCTTTCTACCAGAACGCAATCATGTGGAGTAGCAAGTGGAGATGTCTCTGCTGGCACAGCCCAGGGTCCCCATACGGAGCAGAGGATCAGGGTAAATGTTTTCTTTCCACACTTTTTTTGACCTTTAGAGATTGCAAGCACCACTTGGGGGAGTGGTTTCAGAAGCACACCACACACTGGAGAAGAAGGGTCCTATCTGTCCAGGATACCTGGAAATAACTTCTTCCTTAGCATTTCACAAGTCTGAAGTCTTTTGCTTCTTTCTTTCCCGATTTTTATTTCACTCCATCTTTCTAGCCTGCCTCATATTTCCTCTAAATACAGCATTGATCACAGACCAAAGTAGATTCCTGTGTCCAGCTTGGTAAACCAATGCATTTATTGGGCTGACATACAGAGCACAGTGAGGGGTTACAGGAGTCTGGGTGATGCCAAAACAGCTGTGCAAACACAAACCCCTACGCATGATGAGCTTCCGGAAGCTTCTTCATGAGGTCTCCCTTCAGTGAACCTTCCAATGTCCATATGCTCTAGCATCTCCCCAGATCAGTTACAGCAAGGGATGCAAAGATCCAAGGCAGAAGGGAGCAATGGAGGAGGGGTGTGGAATCCCGAGTGAGGGGCCTGTGACCTTCCCCCACTTCTACTAGGGAATTTTAGAATCTCCATTAGTTTTATTAAAACCAAACTGCTCATTAAGATTATACCAGGTTCTGATGATGGTGCTATGATCATGTTATGCCCATGGGGCTGGGGTCAGGGGATGGGTGAGAGGCATCCTGGTAGGACAGTGGGGCAGGAGCCAGAGACACAGTTCCATGCTGCCACCCACAGCAACATCCAGGGCTCTTCTTAGAGACTTCTACTCAGGTGACACTGGAATCACTTAACCACAGAGAAGAATTTAAGGGTAAGTCAATATGAAGTAAAATTAGTTTCCAAATGAGAATGTGGTTGAAAGGCACCTATGAATAGTTTCCAGTTCTTGTGTCCCCAGATAAGGAGCAGGGGGTACATAGTTGGAGCTGAACTATTAAGAGACAATAAACTTCCCATCAGAAGGTCACAGGTCACAGTAAAGAAGAAGCTGACTAGCTCAAGGAAACATTGCACAGAAACATGAGGCCTTGCTGTCTCTGCACAGGCTTGCGGCTCTGTGTCCTAGCTCAGGCTTGTCTGGGCATGCACTGTCTGTTGCTTAGTTCCAAATATAACTCCTCACAGCACATGTTCAACTATAGCATCTAAAATCTCCACCCCAGGGTGTGTATGTTGATGTCCTAATATGAGAGGGGCTACTGTGGAGTGCGCCTGCATCAGTGACACAAGCCTGCCTCAGATGGCCTGGCTGGAAGGTTCTTTGCCATCCCCTTTGCCAATTTGTTTTTATACACTAACTCTGTAAGACTTTGTACAAGGCCTTCTCAGATTTTACTGTCTGCCGTGTTCTCAATAGGAAGAGAACATAGATTTAAGCACAGATTAGAAAGATGGGCATCGGGGGTACGTAAGGTGTACCCATGTGACTCTGGCATGTGCACCCCACAGTGTCAAACGTGTGCCTTGTAATACTGAATGTCTCCCATCCACATAGCAGCTGCAGTATGTAGAAAGTGGAGGCTCAGATGAAAGTGATTCATGATGTATAAATCACATGTAGAATTTCATATGGCAGGGCATACACAGGAAAGCCTGGGTCACCCAAATGAGCCAGAAACCCACATGCCATGCCAGCATAAAATTCCAATTCCTGGCTCAGTGAAGCAGTGGTGTTAGTCGAGGGATTTTGATATGGTTCATGGGGTTTTTTTTCTGCCAATTAAAGAACTAAAAGGCAGGAAAGATCTCAAGCACCCCAGGTAGCATCAGAGAAACCTCAAACACCACAGACAGAATCTACAGTTGAAAACTAGTGTTTACTGGGGGGTGAGGAAGCACAGGCATGAAGCAGACACAGAGAAAAGACTCTCTGCAAAGCAAAGACTGAAAATTCCAGTCTCCTCTGGGACCCAGGGTTTTTAAAGTCTCTGAGGAGCTTCCCTCCCCTAATCTAGGCTTGATCCCTTTGAAGAAAGATAAAATAGTTGACTGGCCCTCAACTGTTAGATAATATATCCCGATCTGCTCTTGAACCAGTTAAGCCTGTCCATTAGCAGGAGTCATGCTAGTGAAAGATAAAGAACTGATAGGTCTTTGTTTTAAGCTGCCAGGCATCTGTGTCAAGTCAGGAGGGTGAGAAAGATGCTAACCACCTTGAAAATTTGTTACCTTTAATGCCTAGCCCTGGACCCACTCCCTATCTGTCTGTCTATCCAGGAGTCTGTGTAACTCCTGGACTCTCAGTTAGGTTGTGGAACTCTCTCTCCTCTGACCTATCTCACTTCTTGAAAGTGTACTGTCTCCAAAATATCCATGTTTGGAAGTTTGGCCTTTCTTAAACTCTGTGCTTTTGCTTGCCACTCTCTGTACCTTGCTCTCTACAATTCTTTGCTCTAGACAAAAGGATCTGAGTTGCAAAGGAGATTAAGGACTAGCTTTAGTGTCAACGTTGGCTTTTGTGATATTCCTAGAAAATTCAAAGTTCACAGGTAATAGAGAAAGGTAATACTTTGTCATATATGAGGAGCTTTGCACATGACTCATGGCTATTTTAACATTCTCACATGAAATACCATAATATAAAAGAAATATTGTCTCTGTATCAGCAACCTTCACAATGAGAGGAGAGAGAGAGAGAGAGAGAGAGAGAGAGAGAGAGAGAGAGAGAGAG
>JANHMN010000001.1:205630014-205667570 GCA_030674055.1 Rhabdomys pumilio | reverse complement strand
TCTTCCTCTTCCTCTTCCTCTTCCTCTTCCTCTTCCTCTTCCTCTTCTTCCTCCTCCCCTTCTTCTACTTCTTCCTCTTCTTCATTTACTCTACTTCAAATGATCTCTAGTTTTACCACAAAGAAGACATGACTTAACTGTGATTTAAAACATTGTGATCTCTCCTTTAAATTGAAACACAAATTATACAATCTGTTGTGATCATCTTTTCTCCCTCCTCCATTTCTCCTATATCCTCCTCACCTTCTCCCCAACTTTTTATTATTTTTCTCCTTCAAACAAACAATAAACAAACAAGCAAAGAACACAAACACACACACAAAACAAAAATCAAAATTAAAAAGTAAAAGACCAATAAGAGAAAAATACCAAAACAAATGAAAATGGAAGAAAACACTCCCTAAAAGTACCATTGAGTTTATTTTGTGTTGGCCAGCTACTCTTGGGCATGGGGCCCGCCTTAAAGTATGACTAAGATGTACAGTGAGACTCTATTAGAGAAAGTTGATTTTCTCTTTCTAAGCAGGCATCAAATGCAGGTGGCTTCTTGGTTAGGGGTGAAACAAGTGTCCACTTCCCGCTCTCAGTTGAACATGTGCAGACCCTGTTCATGCTGCTCCAATCTCTGTGAGTTTACATGTGTGTCAGTCCTGTTGTGTCTGGAAGACACCGCGTCCTTACCATCCATCACCTCTGGCTCTTACTATCTTTATTCCTCTACTTCTACATATCCCGCTGGGTCGCAAAGGGAGAGATATGATGAAGACAACTCATTCAGGACTGTGTGCTCCAAAGCCTCTCTCTAAGCATTATGCAGGTGTGTGTCTCTATGCTCGTCCCCACCTACCACAAGAAAAAGTTTCTCTGATGTGGGTTGAGTGAGACACTAATCCATGGGTGGAGCAGGATTCATTAGCAGTTGTTTTATTACTGTTTCTTTAGAAGAATAATAGTAGTAGTATGTTTTCATCTAGGACCACGATTATCTAATCTCAGGTTCTTGGCCATTTTAGCACTGTCAGGTATGGGTTCCATATCTTAGAGAAGTCCTTAAATCCAATCAGAAAGCTATTGGTTACTTCCATGCTGGACAGATTTTTTATTAGCTCCATATGACCACAGAGCCTGGGAAAGTTACGGGCTGCTGCGGTATTGGATTGTTTGTGTGTGTGTGTGTGTGTGTGTGTGTGTGTGTGTGTGTGTGTATCCTGATTGTTTTTTAATTTAAGTTGTGCTGTCATTGTTAGGAAAATCCACCCTGTTTTATCATGTTGAGTTGTCATGGTACAGGAACTAACAGCCATATGGTATAGAAATGTTTGATTCAATTATTTTCCAACTGTACAGGGGTAAATCCCTGTATTGAATATGCAAGGCCTTATCTATACTGATTTAATTTAATCGTATATACTAATTAAATATTCTCTAACACTGGAAGCATGGATATTGGATGATGCTGTGAGGCTGATCTCTGCAGAGCACAAGTCACACACCTGGCCTGTGTCACCCCATATACCTTAAAATGACCACTTCCCTTGAAGAATGTCCTGTTTATCTCAGAGTTTCTTACCATGTGTTTTAATGTGGATCTAAATATCACCCACTGATAGATTTGATTTTAGGTCTAGACCTAAAATCAAGATATTGAAAATAAAATGCTTTAGTAAATCATATCACAACCAGAAAAAATAGTATGTGGTCAATTAAGAAATCACTGTCACGGGGTTGTAAAGCATTTGCCAAGCAAGCAAGATCTGAGTTCTGACCCCCAGCTTGGAATAGCAGGAGGCAAAGCAAAGTCAACTGTATCCCTGGAGCTTAATGATCAGCTAGTCTTGACAAATCAATGAGTTGTAGGTTCAACAAGAAATGCTGTGCCCAGAGCTGACACTGGTGGAGAGGGCATAGAACAATAAAGTAAGCCCTGCCCCTCACTGGCTCAAAAACTCAGGAGAGTAGACCCTGTATCTCCCAGGGGTAACACAATGGATCTGGCTCTGATGATGAAAACACAGGTAAACCAATCCCAACAGTTGGAGATGGGAGAACTGGCCCAGCCCTTCACTGGCTGCAGCATTTGGAAGAATGGGCCCCACACCTCAACTGGGCAGGACAGTGGAGCTGGCTCTGGAGGTGTGGGTGTGGATGATCCAGCCCCAAGAGAATGAGCGTGGGAAAGCTGACCCTGCCTCCTGCAGGGGTGCATGATGTGAAACTTACAAATAATCTACAACAGAGTTGGGTGGTATAGCCAACGCAGTGCTCGAGAGCTCTGGTATGAAGATGGGGGAGAGCCCCGAGCAGCTAAGCTACCACTCAGACCCAGATCCAAGGCTTTGAGATGGCCCATGCCAAAATCTACACCACCTGTGAACTGTTGGAGCATACGAAAGACCAGTCTTGTGATCCAAAACTGTAGTATCTCCAAGACACAGGCAACAACAGGATAACTGGGAGGAGACAGGGTGAAGATCCAATATTAATGGTATGACAGAAGCCAGAGATCGTGAACCAGACCAATGACTCACGGCACAGAACAATTGCTAGTGACCATGTGTAGACAGAGGGATACTGTGGGTCACACTGTGACACACTACACCTTCCAGAGCAAGATGTTGTCTATGCTTTGCTTTGTTTGTCTGTTTTTTTATTTTATTTGAGAGAGATGTTGAAATGGCAGAGAGTGAATAGGAGGGAATGGGGAGATAAATGGGACTGGGGTGCATGATGGGAAACTCACGAAGAGTCAATAAAAAATAAAAATTAAAAAAAAAAGAAAAGAGATGCTATGTCAAAAAATAAGGTGGAAAGTAGTTATGGAAGACATCCAACATTGACCTCTGGCCTATACACACAGGTAGCCAGTCAACCGACTCACACGCATGTGTACACATATGTATATGCCCTTCCTACATATACACAGAGGCACATATGCATACAGGAACACATGTACATGTATACAAATGCACCTCTTCCCATACACGAGTCACACACACACACACACACACACACACACACACACACACAGAGAGAGAGAGAGAGAGAGAGAGAGAGAGAGAGAGAGAGAGAGAGAGTAACTCTCTCAGAAACCATTTACCAGTGTGGTGAAGCACTCTTGGGATGAAGTTAACTAAGGGAAAGAGTATGGTTGTGTTTTCACAAGAGCTGTCAAAGGTTCTGTATGTAATCCATCAACTATGTATCCGAGAGCTCATTTGCTCCTAATTGCATTACCAATGGATACTTCAGGTTTTGTTTTGCTTTTTTTTGTTTGTGTTTTGTTTTTGCAATTTTGTGATTTTATTTAAACCCAAAATATACACACAAGCCGGCTCGTCATTTGCTTGCTGTGTAGCCTGACATTAGGACTGGTGACTCTGAAGGCCAGCAGTGCTGCTCTTCTCATGATGGCTTTCCGGTTCTTGGAGGAAACACTGTGAGCAGTCTCAGCACAGTAAGATTTGCCGCACACCAGCAGCACTTCCAGCTCCATGACATAGTGGACCAGAAACTTCCGGAAGCCGCTAGGCAGCATCTTTAGTTTTTTGTTGCTCCTGTAACCAATGTTAGGCATCATGGTCTGGCCCCTGAATCCTCTCCACACCCTGTTGTCAATACCTCTGGGTTTCTGCCCATCCATTGTGGGCCCAACAGTCTACAGGCAGCAAATCAATCAAGAATGCCTGGCTTGCAGTTCAGGTGGGTACAATCTGTGTCCTCTAAATAAAGAAAAGTACCTCAGGCAGCAGCAAGCAGAGCTGTGGAGATCTGGGCCCTGTGGTATCTGCTGACTCCTGGCATCTGATGGCCGGCATTGCTGTTGGTGGCAGCAGTCAGCTCCCTGCCTTTTGTTTGTGCCATCCCTGTTTGTTCTGGCATTGGGTTTGGGTCTAGAGTCTATACAAGTCAATGCTCTTTAAAAGCCAAACCAGTGAAGTGGAAACTTAAGGCTTCTTTGGAAAGTCGGTTGGATAGGGGTTTGCAGGGGCAAACGTAGGAAGGAGTGTTTTCCTTAAGGGGACACAAGTAAAAGGTTAAGGCAGACTCGTGAAGGAACATTTACCTGAAGCAGACACAGGTGAAAGGATATTCAGCTAAACCAAGCACCTGAAAGGACGCGTGATGAAAGATTCTTTGCTAATGACATCCATGTATCGTATCGGTCCGCCTTACATTGTATAGTTGAACTGCATTTGTTGGGACTCCATAGAGAGAAACACACCAAAAAACTTCTGGTGGTGTGCTGCAGTTTCTTGCCACTTCCTTGGACTTGGGCTAACTTGTAGCATGATGTCAACTGAGACAGATACATGTGCTGAGGCAAGACACGTGAGGCAAGAGACATGGAGGACATGGGATGTTTGAGGGTATAAATAGGACTCAATGGACAGTGACAGAGGCTGAACTAGGCTTGCTTATAGAGCTATCTGAACAATTAGGTTGTGTCACTGCTGTTGCTATCCCAACTCTGCTGAATTAGACTGCTGGTGTATCCATGAAGTGTTTGCAAGAGGATTGAACTACCAGCCCTAACCTATGAACAGCTGGTTTTCAGACAACACAGACTAGAGTTGCTCCAAAGAACCCTTTCTAAATAGATTTCCCCCATATCCTTTCTTTCCCACTACCTCAGGTGGGTGGTGGGCTAAAAGGGAGGTTAAAGAATTTAAGAACCATCAATTAAAAATAAGGTTTTAAAAAAAATTAAAGATGCACACCAGGGGTTGCAGCTGAGAACCAGGACATGGGGCTGTCATCTGAGCCAGGATTTGCTTTCAATGGAGCCTGGATCTTGAGCCTGACAAGGTTTTCTAAGGCAAAATTTGTCCTAACCACTTCTCTAGAGTTCCACGCCTAAAGCAAACAGAATTAAATGCTAGAGGGAAGCAGAGGGCCAAGCTATCCGGTGCTGCCTTTTGCCCAGATCCTGACCATCTTGCTAGTCTCCAGAGGTGGGCACTCACCACAAGGCATGATGGTCATCTCAGTTTCCATTGCTCTTGGCATGGTTGTTGAGTGACATCTCAATTATAGTCCAATTGCCCTTGATTGCAGGGACCATCTGAACCTTTGAGAGCTCACTCTTAATCCTGCCCAGAAAACACAAGCTCACATTCCACTTTGGTGGTTGAATGTACCAGATGGTCCATATGGCCAAGAGGCTGTGGCTCACAAACTTTTGGGGGCCATGTGCTTGCTGAAGAAAACTGAGACTTAGCCACTTGGGAAAGTTGACCACAGGGCTGAGTCCCCAGGGCTGTTTTAAAGGAGCCTTACATGAAAGCAGCTGCCTCACTGTTAGCAAATAAAGAGTCAGTGTGAGAAGAGCCAGAATAGACCAAGTAGACCCCTTCGCAGATCTGCAAATCCTGTCGTCTGGAGGTGTCCAACCAGCTAGAAACAGTTCAGTTTAGTAGCATCAAACAACTTTAATGTCTCTGCTCCAGATGCCTGGTGTGTCATGTGATATTCATTGCAATCTAGTGTGATTAGAAATGTCTTTAAATTTTTATAGATAAGAAACTGTAGATGGAAGCCTTGGAGAGAGGTAAAGACTCCCAAGAAGCCGTTTTTACAGGTGAGAAGGCCAAATCTCAAATCTTGGGTTTGTAAGAATTAAAAGCTTGTGGGTTTGTTTGTTTTGTTTTGTTTGTGTTTTGCAAGTTTTGTTTTGGTTTTTGCTTTTTGCTTTTTGCTTTTTGTTTTGTTTTGTTTTGTTTTGTTTTGTTTTTGCAAACCCACCTGAAATAGCACAGAGACAAGGATTCCAGAAAGTACTGTAGTTCAGCTTTCCTCATTCAACTTCTGCAAGGCCACTTTGGATTTCCAGACCTTTCCCTTGCTCGCCAGCTTTTGTCTGTTGTCTGAAGGACACAGGTGAGCTCTCCTGAAGCGGAACAACCTCACGGAACACAAAACTCTCCGTCAGATTTTTAAAGCACTCACTATCATCATCACACACACACAGTAGGGCATCATAGTTACTGGGTTGTGGTTGTCATGTGCAAGGCCTCTGAGTGGGACAAATCAACCGATATTCACATCTTTATCTTCAACTGCTGGCACTGGGTTTTGCAAATAGTTGGTGTGGTTTTGATTCAAATACATTAAGATGTCTCTATCTCCCCACTCCATGACTTTAAAAATACACACTAACATGTTAAAGCTAATAATTAAAATATATATAGAAAAAGTCTCCAGGGGCTTAATACCCACCTAAACCAGGCTTACCGAGAAAAACAAAAAATGGACCCCTGATTCCACATGACAGCTCTAACAAACATCACGTGACAAGTCATAGATCATCACTTCTGAGACCCCTGGGGACATCTATCTCTGAGGCATGAGACAAAGAAAGGCTTAAAGAAGAGGACACCCATAAAGGAAGGCTCTTATCAAACCTGTCCCACTCTAGATGCAAAGTCTCACTAGAGAATCTGAAGTGTGTAATCCACTGCGGGCCAGCAGCACAACCTTCCCCACTGGCAGCTCAGCTCCTGACCATGCTGAGTGGATCATCTGCCCAAAGCCCCAGCAGAAGGAAGTGAGCTCCCTTCTAAGGATAAAGCTTCCTGTGTATCTACTGTTCTATAAGTGTCAGCTTCCAGCAACAGGTAAAGGGGTACATCTACAAAATACATCAACAAAGCACACTGTCAAGAGTACATCAGCAGAAACAGGTTTGGCACCTATATTGAGCATACAGATTTAAAATGATTATGATCAACATTAAAAGACATTCTCATAGTAATATAACTAAATGTCTGAATAAGTCAATAACTGGAAAGCAAAAAAGAAGTCCCTTGTGGCATCCCACACAATATGTGCGGTTAAGGAGAGAAGCCTCACTGCCCATCCTCCGTGGGAAGCACACACCAGTGTTTTTCTGAAGATGAGAGAGAAGCAACCTCAAAGTGCAAAGTCTAGCAAACTGTCCCCAGCCAGGAGTCACAGTAAACACTGAGCATGAAAACGGATGCTAATAACACATCTCCTAATTTGATGATATGAAAATGGGACTTTCCTGTCTGGCTTTTCTTCTCCAAACTCATGACCATGATCTAACCACAAGAAAAATATCAAACAAATCCAAATTCAAAAACATGTTACTAGGACCAAAAGTCCCGAGTACTATCTAAGCCATTATAAATAAAGAATTTCTGAAACACTGTCATAGCCAAGAGGGTCGCAGGAAGCCATGGTACCTAAATACAAATGGGGCCAAGATAAAGGCTATATGAACAAAGCTTTAGTTAATAATCATTTATCAAGACAGTCTTATAAATATATTTAATGAACCATGTTCATAGAGTGACAGTGAAGAACTGGGTATGGAGTGCAAGACACATGCAAACCTAAAGCCATCCTAAGAATAAACTTTATTAAAAACGAACACAACCAAAGTAAGCATAAATAAATGAACAAAAATGGTCAATTCATAATAAGCCAGACAAGCAAGAAGAAAATGGAGTTACCTTATCCTTAGTCAGTATTCTATTCCTATGAAGAGACACTATGACAACTGCAGCTCTTATAAAGAGAAACATTTCACTGGGGGCTTGCTGACAGTCTCAGAGTTATAGTCCATTATCAGAATGATGGGAAACACGGTGGCATGCAGGCAGACATGCTGCTGGAGAGGTAGCTGAGAATTCTACATCTGGATCCGTAGGCAGCAGGTTGAAAAGACTGTGTCTGTCTTAGGCTTCTGAAACCCCAAAGCCCTAGTGACACAATTTCTCCAACAATGCCACATCTACTCCAACAAGGCTGTTTCAGGAAATATTAAAAAAGACTATGGATATCCTGAACTACAACGGGCACCAGCAGGCCACATGGCTCCAAAAGGGTGTTCTCAACTCGGCATTCTCTCTGATCTGGAGCTCCCAAAATGTCTGTACCCAACTCGCTAAGTTCCCTTGGCAGGTTGCTGCCACACCAGCCCCATGCAACGACCACTCACCCCGCGGTTAGCCACCACAACACCCAGCAACCTGGTAGAAACAAAACTCTAGAGGCTTATAATTAGGCAGTCAGATTTATATATCAATAAATTCTCAGTTCACAAGATGCCCATACAATAATTTCAGAGCCAATTGATAATGATACAAGCTGCCCACCAAGATTAGACAAGTTACCCCAGTTATTTTGTCCCCATATGATATTACATCTACCTGTGGCTATTTAAAACCACGAAGAATCTGAATCATCTTGTACGTCACCCTCCATCTTGCTGCCTTCTCCCTACCTGCCTCCCCCTCCCCTCCCCGTCTCTGTAATTCTTCTCTCTGCCTCACTTTTCCCTGTCCAATCACGGGCTTCTTGTTGTATAAATAATTAAATTAATTGGACAGGGAAAATTCTGCTACACAGGCTATACCTCCTAAACCCTTTCAAGTAGTGCTATTCCCTGATGACTAAGCATTTAAATTTATGAGCCTATGGGGGCCATTTTATTCAACCACCACACCTTGTTAAGAATCTTTCTAATGGGCACCAATTAGCATGGCTTTAATCCTTGCATTCAGAAATCAGAGGTGAGGCATGCAGATTTCTGTGAGTTTAAGACCAGCCAGGGCTACACAGTTAGCCCTGTCAAAAAAAAAATTTAAAACAAAAAAGGGTTTTTCTTCAGTAACACAATTTTATACCTAGAAAACAAACCATTTTAAATAAATGAGGTATATTTTTCTTGTACAAAATCCCAAGAAAGTTAACTATTAGCATATTTTCTCTGTAAGACAGAAGGGCATCATCCAGGCAGGAGGAACAGTGCTAGGCAGAGGTGTGTGCGCTTACAGAGAGAGTCAAGAGTTGATGGAAAGGGGATGGATGAAGGCTGAGTGACTGAACTTTGGTGTTCTGCTTATATTACATGAAAAAGTTAAAGAGTGACAGTGTACAGGCTAAGATCTGGAACCTGCCTTGGCAAGGTCCTCATACTACATGTCTCATGACTGAACCCTACTTGAGGGCAAACATGGATTCATTAAAATGCATTTTTTAAAAAAAAAAAAAAAATCTTGAGCAGCTACCAAAAGTAACAGAAAAATAATAAAGAGTGTAGAAAATGGGTCACTATCTTGGGGTAATGTCTATAACCCCTTAGGCCCTGCAGCATTATGTCTAAGTGATAAAACACAGAAACACCCTAATGTCCACTGACAGAGAAAGAAACTGAGATATGTACATACAGTGGAACATGGCTCATCTCTGAAAAGAAAAAAGTCTGCCGTTTTCACTAATATGGATGGACCATCCACTGATGCTCATACGTTATTGGTTTGGGGAATATTTTCCATCTAAACCACAAGGCACAACATGAGACTTCAATTGCATTATATCATACTTAATGTCCTTCGTCATTGAACCTTACACATGCTTGTACAAATACTGGCGATTTTATATCAAGAGGACGTCAGGACTCCCTTGTAGGTCTTGAATAGGACTGTGGCTTGAAGTACACTGGTGGTTCGTGAGCATAGACTTACCTCTAGGTTCAACATGCATTATATAACGAGCAGTGACAGATGTCACTCATGTCTCAAGGAAATGATTTTTTAAAGTCAGTACTGAAAGACAAGAGAGACGGCTCAGCAGTTCAAAGCATTTTCTGCTTTTCCAGAGGCCCTGGGTTCTGTTCCTAGCACCTACAATGGCAGCTCACAGGAGGTATCTGCAACAACAGTTCTGGGGGAAACCATATTCTCTCTTGGATTGTGTGGACACTGCAAGCACATGATAGATAGAATTACATGCTAGTAAAAAACATAATAAGTGGTTTTAAAAGACAATATTGAAGATCAAATATTATGATACAGATTTAAACTGTTCCCACCAAAAGACTGAAGAGGCAAACTTAACTGCAGAACTAAATTAACATAGTGAGTAAGTTGACAGGTCTTAGTCTAGTTGGCTAAGCATGAACAGTTTCAACACTTCAATGGAAAGACAGAGTTGGACAAAAAGAAACACAAGAAATTCATTCTGAGTATCGAAATCTTTATATAAAGCAGAAAAAAGCTGTTTGTACTAAGGATTGCAACGTTCAATGTTGAAGGACATTAAGTAGGGCATAATGCGATGGCAGCCTCATGTTTTGTCTCATGGTTTAGGTGTGCAGTGTCCTCAAAAAACCCATAATGCATGGGCATCAGTGAATGGTCCATAAAAACAGTAACTAGAATGAGCACTAGACTGTATGGTGAGTAGTTATATTAATATTTTTTTAAAGGACACACTGGGCTGGTGGGAGAGATGGCTCAGCAGTTCAGAGCAGAGACTGCTCTTGCAAAGGACCCACACTCAGTTCTAGCATCCACGTCATGTGGCCCACGACCACCTACAATCCAGTTTCAGGAGGTCTAACACCTATGATCTCCTTGGGTAAAATCTGGAGTCACAGAACCTTCTGGGTCTATTCACTTAGCAACAGACTTCCAG
This sequence comes from Rhabdomys pumilio, assembly GCA_030674055.1. Taxonomy (NCBI): domain Eukaryota; kingdom Metazoa; phylum Chordata; class Mammalia; order Rodentia; family Muridae; genus Rhabdomys; species Rhabdomys pumilio. The sequence continues at coordinate 205,657,127 of JANHMN010000001.1, read as the reverse complement.
AAGTCCTTCTTTTACTCTTTTACACACTTTTTTGAGAATTTCATATGTGAACACTTTATTTATATCATTTCTGCCTCGTCTTCCACCTCCTCTCTGTCCCTCCTCTCAGTTTCATATTCTTCACTCTGTCTTCATAATTATTGTCACATATGCACAAATACACACATGAGATATGTAAAGACAACCTGCTATGCTGAGTCCATTGAGTGTTGCTTGTTTTATGCCATTAGGGCTGTCCACTTAGGATTGTCCCTGGAGAACATTGATTCTCTCCCTCTTGGCACCCTCAACCTGCCGGTAACTCTTCTAGGGGTGTGGTCTTGTGAGATTACCCCACCCCCCCCCACTAGTTGGCATGTCAACTAGTGTTGTCAAGATGAGGATCTTAGTTAGAAACCATCTGGTTGGGTTTGTGAGTGCCTGCCTCCTTTCCTGGCCTCGTATAGAAGGCACCAGGCACCGTCTTGCACCAGACTTCCTGGTTCTCTGGCTCTTCCCTCCTCCATGATGTCCTCTGAGCCTTAGGTGTTGGGTATTCAACCCCAATGGATACACTTCAACACAACCTCCTGCCTGAGCAAGAGATTCACAGGACCAAAGTAATAATGATGAGGGCCATATAAATCCTACCTCTAGCTCAGAAGCTATTATTTGGTAGAGGCTGCTAGGGAAAGAAGGTATTTTTCTTTGGGTGGATACTGGTATGTTACCCATGCCTTTGAAGATGAACCCACACTCATGAGCATTTGGGTAGCACTAATTAAACACAGTATGTGATTTTAACAAAGGAAAAAAAAAGCTAAATTTGGGAAAGAAATGCATTGGGGACAGAGCGACTCAGGGAATTGAGGGTGGCTATAATCAAGATACATTGACTGTATACGCGTATGGAATTTTCAAAGAATAAATAAAAACGTATTAATTCTAAAATGTAGTCATTATTGGGAATGAGAAAAAAATGATGCGCCACAAAGGATAAATTTTGTCCCACACAAATTTGAAAATAAGCCAACAGAAAGCAAACAGAAGCGAACCAGTAAATGAAAGAAGGTCCATCCTTTAAAAGGGTCAGTCCCTACTGACGAAGCCCAAGGAGGTCACCAATGGCCTTGGCAAGCCGTTTAGAGTTGTACTTCACAAAAAAATGTATTGAAGGAACAAAAATAAGAGTCAACTATACCTCCAGATCCAATGAAGGTGCAGGCGTCCCCTTTCTATGTGCTAACCTCATGGTCACAAGCCAGCACGGCAGACTGTGAACCAACACTACCAACTCTTTTCCTGTCAGCAAAGTGAGGGTGCTATTTCAGCTGTTATAAGCAGCTTATCATGATTTTGTGAAAGTCTGGCCTCAAGACTTTGGATTCCTTCTTAATAACATTTAATGCTACCATCATGTAATTGGATCCATTTTGTCAGTGCAATGGGAATATCATTAAACTCTCTTTCTCTGTCTTCTGGTTTTCAGACCCTCTGGTTCCAGAATCCAACACACCAGGAACTTGAAACATGGAAATATCCCAGCGCTACACCACACCCCTGCCTCCTCCAGATTGCACAAGACCTCTGCAGGGTTTCACCTTCTTGGCTGCAACCTTGACCTCCCTGTTTTGTGGAGTCTCAAGGTGTGCATGGGGCAGTCTGGGAAATGCAATCTTATCAGGAGATGGTACTTCTTAAACAGGTTACCCCTCCTCGACACTAAGTGCCTGGCACCTGGCCACCCCTCCAGCAAGTAGTTCCATTGTTATTGAAACCACGTGTTCATTAGCAAGGTTGGCACCAGCTCAAGCTCTGCTGTCCGAAGTTGGTTGTATTCCGTTCTCATCCAGACAACGGGGCAGTGTAGGACAGTGTGGGCATGGGAACAAACAGTCTTGCTTGACGAAATTTGAGTCTTCAACGGCTCGAAATACGATCCAGTTTCTATCTTGACGTATGTCTGCACTGATGTTTCAGAGAGAGACATGTTTTGAAAGAAAATCCTGTTCCTTCAGTGCTATCTTTGCAAAGTTGTGCTTAATTCTTTCCACGGCTCACAGGAATAGCCAGCGTCCCTGTTTCTTGCTGAGCTAATCACTTCATCCCTGGAGATCCATGCAGAAGTGTTTCACTTAACATAAAGGAGCGACTCTGGATGGTTGCTTTCAATTAAGAAAGCCTGAGAGAGTTCTGAGAACAGCACTCGCTCTCTTCTTTAAAAGGAGGGGGAGGGGTATGCAGACCTGAGGGAGGAAAGGAAAGAGAGGAAAGGAAAGGGATGGAAGGGGGCATGGAGACTGGGAGACGCACATTCAGATGGAGCCATCAGCCTCGCAGGCTTCTAGAAAGCTCTGTGCTGTGCACATTAATCTCATTCTACTCTGGTAGGAAGGCAGGTAGGAACCTTAAACATATTTTCTAATTATTATTTCTGTCCATGCTTGTGTCTCACACACAGGTCCAACAGCATAGATTTTCTTGTCGTCTTTAGTGGAAAAGCAAACCCATTTTCTGCTTGTGTGCCTCACAAAGCTGCCAAAATATCTATTTAAATCTATCCATTGCATTTTCTTACAGAAGAATTCCTTATAGCTAGCTTACAAGTGTTAAAGTTCTGTCCTTTTTATATGTCTTGATAAGCAAGTGGGATTTTGCACATTTAGAAAGCTACACCGTGGTAAATGGCTGAAGTATCTTTTGTGATTGCTACTGGAGATAGATGGTGGCATTAGAGATCATATTCTACTGTGTAGGTTCCATTATTATATATTTCTTATGTAATAATTCCTCCATGGAGAGATAGATCTATTAAAATATTTTTCCAGAAATTTGAAAATGACCTAACCCTCACCCCCAAGCAACCATAGTACAGTCCAAAAGAAACAGGACTCTCAGAGAGCAGGAGTACCAGCCAATAAACTATACTGAGGAGCAGAGCATCCTACCCGAGATGGTGTGAGCTGCCTGGGAACACGGGAGAGACATAACGCGTTTTTACCACAACAAGGAACGATGGAAAGAGCCATGAAAAGGAATTAAACATTAATTCCCCTTACTGAAATCATTAACCACATGACAAAAGCCAGGCCAGTTTCAACAAGCACACTTCTTTTTAGTTTAGCTTATTTCTCTCTCAACTGGTATTAAAGGGTAAAGTCCTTACAGCATGATTAGCCTTCAATATCCCCAGTGGCTCCGCTCTGATTACTATCCCGAGAGCTGGAAGGAACCCCAGCTTGCTACAGGAGTGCCCAGTGCCCGCTGGCAAGCCCTGGACCTTCCCTGTGTTTTGAGCACCAGCAGAGCAAGCGAATGTTTCAGAGACTTGCTCTTGATTTTTTTTTTAATATTGTATAAATTCAATTCAAAATCAAAACAACAAAACCTGACAAGAGAAAACCAGTTCCTGTTTCTTCGGGGGAAGCAAGGGTTAACCCTGATGTCCAGTGTGCTGAGTTCGTTTCTGTGTGTGTTTACATGTCCAGTGGGAACCGCTCTGCCCAGGCTCTTTGTCCATATGACCTTTCGCAGGAAGCACAGAAAGGCTTCCCTTGTTTCCTTCTGCCGAGTGAGTTTAAAAACATTGTTCCCCTAACAACTGAAAGAGCCAGTCAGAGAAGGAAGGATGAGACAAAGGCTAAATATTCTCCCCCAGGAGATATTTATGTGTATCCATGTGTAGAGTCAGTCACAAGACAGCAGCTGCCGTCAAAACCATACCCATGTGTGCGAGATATGCCACAGGGTGACAGTCGTAAAGGTTAACCCCAGTCAGCCTCTCACACGCTTCCTGTACTGTGGTCCTGGTCCTTTTAAGTAGATAAGGTGATCGTTGAGTCTATGGTGGGTTGGGAAAGAGAAATTAATCAGCTTGCTGCTGCTGTAACATAAACACCTACCTTAATCAACCTACCAGAGAGAGAAAGGACATTTTTGCTCCTGGTTATGGAGACTTCTGGTTACTGCTGCTGTTGGCCCTGTAGTGCGGCAGCCTATCATAGTTGGGAGTATGTGGTAAATTTATGAAGTTCAGGTGATTGATGGAGTTTGGGCTGAAGTCTGACTCATAGTAGGTTCTTCAACTCTTTCTGTGGTTATCCCAGTATCAGAATGTATGATTTGGGTAGGTATACTTAGAAGTTGGCAGAATTCTCATATTTTCCCCCTGATTTGTGGAGTGAGGGCTATTGTGGTTGGAAAGGCTAAATGGATGCCTTTGGAGTTGCTTCTGTAGGAGAAAATAGTGAACCAAAAAAAAATTTCGCATCCCTGGAGGAGTCACAGAAAGTAGCACCACCATCAAGGACTTGAAAGCTGCAGGGGTGATGGTTCCCATCACATCTCTTATGAACTCTCCTATCTGGCCAGTGCAGAAGACAGATGGATCATGGAGAGTGGCACTTGACTATTGAAAATTTAATTAAGTAGTGACTACTATTGCAGTTGCCATACCAAATGTGATGTCCTTACTTGAGGAAATCAACACATCTGGTACATGGTATACAGCTACTGATTTATCAAATGCCTTTTCTTGGTACCTGTCCATAAGTAAACCAGAAGCAATTTGCTTTCAGTTGACAAAGCCAGTAATATACCTTTACAGTTTTACTTCAAAGATACATGAACTCTCCATCCCTATGTCATAACTTAGTTTAAAGGGATCTTCATTGTCCAACTCTTCCAAAAAAAAAAAAAAGTCACACTGGTCCAATATGCTGATGACATCATGCTGACTGGACAGAGTGACCAGGAGGCAACAACTATGTTGGACTTGTGGGTAATGTATACACACATCAGAGGACGAGAAGTAAATCCAACCAAAATTCAAAGGCTTTAGTGACATTTTTAGGAGTCCAGTATCATGGGGCATACAGATATATTCCTTCAAAGGTGAAGAATAAATTATTGCACCAGGCCCTTCCTGCCACCAAGAAAGAGGCAGACTGCTTAGTGGGCCTGTTTGGATTCTGGAGACATCACATTCCTCACTTGGATCTGTTACTCTGGCCCCTAAACCAAGTGACTCAGAAAGCTGCTAGCTTTGAGTGGGGCCTGGAACAAGAGAAGGCTCTTCAACAGGTCCTGACCACTGTGCAGGCTGCTCTACCACTTTGGACCATATGATCCTGCAGACCTGTGGTGTCACTGGCAGTTAGGGACATAGTCTGAAGCATTTGGCTAGCCCCTATAGGTGAATTACAGAAGAAGCCTTAGGGACTTTGGAAAAGGGCACTACCATAATCTGAAGATAAAACTCTTGACCTGCTATTGGGTCTTAGTGGAAACTGAACATTTGACAATGGGTCACCAAGTTACCAAGCAACCCAAGCTGCTCATCATGAACTCAGTGTTATCTGACCTACCAAGCTATAAAGTTGTATATGCACAGCAGCAGTCAGTTATCAAATGGAAGTTGTATATATAAGATTGGTCCTGAGGGCACAAACAAGTTACATGGAGAATTTTCTCAAACTGCCTATGGTTTCTACTACTGTGACAAAGCCTTATTATCTTCATATCCCAAGCATATATCTATAACCTCATTGGCTGTGCCCTGTGATCAATTGATGGAAGAGTGAAAACCAGGGTCTGGTTTACTAATAGTTTTTCAGGCTATGCTGACACCATGCAGACGTGGACAGCTGCATCATTACACCACCTTTCTACAACAACCCTAAAAGACACTGGCAAAGGGAAATCTCCATAGCAGGCAGTGCACACAGTCACACATTCTGTCTGGAATGAGAAATGACCAAATGTGCAGTTGTTCACTGATTCATGGGCTGTGGCTAATGGATTGGCTTAGCTGGCTAGAGACTTGGAAAAACATGATTGGAAAGACATCTGACTACTCAAAGGATGTAAATAAACACTATGACCAAGGTAACATAGAAACGAGTTTATCAGCCTTACAGTTTCAGAGGATGAGTCCCTGACTGTCATGGCAGACAGACATGCCCCTGGAGCAGTATTTAAAAGTTTACATCTGATTCCAAACAGAAGGCAGAGAGAGAGAGAGAGAGAGAGAGAGAGAGAGAGAGAGAGAGACAGAGAGAGAGACAGAGAGAGAGACAAAGAGAGAGACAGAGAGACAGAGAGTGACAGAGACAGAGACAGAAAGGGAGACAGAGACAGGAAGAGAGAGAGACAAACAGACACACACACACACAGAGAGAGAGAGAGAGAGAGAGAGAGGATGGTGAAATGGCATGAGCTTTTGAAACCTTAAAGCCCACCCTCAGTGACACACCTTCTCCAAGACTACACATTCTAATCCTCCACATACAGTTCTACCAACTGGGGACCAAGCACTAAAACATATGAGTCCATGGGGGCCATTTTCATTAAAACCATCACGAGGCTAGATCTCAAAATGAGTAAGAGATTCGAGTCCCACTATTTCCCTCAAGGGCATACGTCCAATGGTTTAAAATCTCTTTCTAGGACCCACCCATCTACTATCCAGAGACCAAACTGGAGCCTAAGCCCCGAGCACAGGGGTGTTTGGGGGCACACTGCATGTTAACTACTGCACAGAGAGATTAGATTGCAGTATGCAGCACTGTGGGTGGACTTGCACACATGCACACAGAATCTAGCCGTTTGTCTATCTTCCAAGCTGACAAGGGGTAGCCTGTGAAAAAGAAGTTTGTTCTGATACTTTAGTGCAAGCCAATCTCTTCAGAGGGCACACACAACCCTTCCCTTCTCAGCATGCAATTGATAAAGACAAGAGTACGATTTCTCTCCACTTGAACCAAAGCTGTCCCTGCTTTGATCAATAAATTGTTTGGGACTTCCAAGTCTTGAAACAAAATACCTGATAGCCTTTGCTCCCTCCTCAAGGGTTTCTTGAGGAATTCCATGAAGTCATATTTTGCAAAGACACCAGGTAGAGAGGAGGGACTAGAGGAAAGCTAAGGCCTGAGCACCCAGCACTGAGAACAGCTCCTGCCATCTTCAAGGACAGAAGCTCTGCCCTGCTGAGAACTGTCAGCCATAATGACAGTTTGTTGCAACCTGAATGTGGTTTCCTGTGTGTAATCAATAAGTGAAACTATTCTTCTAAGCAGAACATTTACCTATTTGGCAAAATGACAGCTTCATACTTTAAAGGGTAGACAGCTTAACATACAGGAGTTTGTTGTTAGGGTTGTGGCTTGTTCTTGTTTGTGGATGAGTGCAAATTGGACATTGAACGTTTCTCATAAAATAATATTTGAATGAACTAAGTAAAATCTGAATTAAATTACTTTAAGAATGCACACAATGTGTCCAATAAGAGAAAGATTTTGGCATAGTGTTTCAGGACATTGTCAGTTCCAAAGAGCAGTTTGAAGCTTTCCTGTGCTTGGTGGGTAAGAGAGCTTTTCCTTGGTCTCTGCAGGTCAGGGTCCAAACCTCTAAAAATCTGAATTAACAGACAAAGAACAACAAGTGGATTTAATGTCCTCACTTAAAATAATGTGATAGCAAGAATCCCTGAAGCACTCCACAGGTTAGTTCACTCTCTTCATAAAACAGAGAGACAGTGGGGTACCACAGGAGCAAGGGTTGACAGTGGGATACCACGGGAGCAAGGGTTGTACTACACAAACGATGTGGCCTCTGTGGCAGTCTGCTGTGGCTGGTTTTATGGCAGTCTACTATGACCACCTCTGTGGCAGTCTGCTGTGGTTGTCTCTGTCTGAGGTCTTCTTCCTGAACAAAGAGTTTTCCTTTGAAAGGTGGAGTGGGCATCAGGGAAAAAAAAGCCTATGCCTGAATGTGTGTTTCCTTTACTGATGTAGATAAATATACAATTCAGTTTTCACAAAATAACAGCTTTTTGGAGCTCTTTTGTGCATGTGTGGATCTGTATTTTTCTCTAGCTGAAAATACACAGAATAAATAATATTCAAGGTGGATATTTCACCCTCCCAGCTCAGCTAATGTATTCTGTACATAGACTGGCCAATATTTTCAGGAAGAAAGCAGCCTCTAATTTTTCTGTTTGCCACAAAATTTCACATCTATTTCTAGTTAAAAGGATGAAGAGAAAAAAATTATTTAACCAGCACTTGATAAGGGCTCTCACTGACAATCTTGTAGCAAAATAACTTCCTCTTGGATTCTTTGAAGTATAACCAATAAAACATATTTACTAATATTTTTGAGGATTTTGTAGATAAAAGATAAAAATATTTAAAAAAACAAAACGTAGTGTCATTATTATACCCCTAAAATAGCCATCTCTTTTACTTCTATAATGACACTAACTCACTCATGAGCTGTTATGGTATAATCATTTTTTTTTTTTAGGTCCTGTGTCCAGCACTGTTACAGCAAGGATCAAGTTTCCAACACATACTTTCAAAGAACACCATTATTTTACAGTGCTAACATCTTACCATGTGACATAGTTATTACAGTTAATGAAGTATCTGTATTAACTACAGTGTATACAGTACATTAACTACAATACGTGGCTAATTTAGTTAGCTAGTGTTCTCCAGGTGACCTTTATCTGTTCTGGTATTCCAAACTGAATTCTTCATAACATTGATCTGCCTTGTCCTTTGGGCCCCTCTTCACTGTGGCAGTTTCTCTGATGTCCTCATTTTTTCATGACTTTGAGAACTCTAGTTAGGGATTTTGTAGGCTACTGTACTATTGGCATTCCTGTGGGGCTTTCCAAAGCTCACACTGGTGCTGTGGATGAAAGATTCTTGAAATTAAGGGCATTTTCATCTCATTGTATCCAGGGTCATATTGTCAACATGATTCGTAACCATCAACCCTTGACCTTGGTCAGAGGTCAGAGCAGTAGATGCCAGTCTTTACTCCTGTAAAATGACTATGCCCTTTTCTCTCCAATTTCTATACAAAAAAAAAAAAAAAAAAAAAAAAACTTGAAGTCACTCTACCTATGTCAGGATTGTGCTTCCTTCCTTGGGAAACTGGCATAATCTATTACTATGCATTATTTGGAATTATCTAAAGAGATTTTTTTCATCTGTGCTCATCGGGGAGATTGAACTCTAATTTTCTTTTTTGTGTGATGTCTTTATCTTGTTTTTGTATGGGTTAGTACTTATTCTATAAGAAGAGTTTAGAAAACATTTTTCTTTCTATATTATGTAAAAATTTAAGTAGCATTGATGTTAGTTCTCGGAAGCTCTGGTAGAATTATGCAATGAATCCATCTGGTCCTAGACTCTTTTTTAAAGTTTGGAATGTGTCTTTGTCTCCAGTGGTTTGTATACTTTCTGTAGTTTCTATTGCTGTATTCTAACTTTATTCTAGTATTGTCAGATAGAATACAAAATACTAGTTCCTATATTTGTTGAGACTTGTTTTGTGTCCTGATATGTGGTCAGTTTTGGAGAAAGCCATGGTCTACTTAAGCCCTGCTAGTTGGTAAGCTAATTTAGAATATTATCTTTATTTTTTAAGAACAGACTTCAGACAGAGGTACTTCTTATTAGAAAGCAATACTGCTCCCAGAAGACACAAGTTATTTAATGAAAATCCCAGAGCCAGGAGTGGGTCAATCTACTCATAAGTTATTGATCACTGAGGCCCCAGAATCACCCTCAAACAATATACAATATTAGCATTGCTCTTGGTTGTTTACAGTTACTAGCTGGTAAGACTCTATTGCTGAAGACACCAGACACTTTGGTTGCAGGACACAGAGAAATCAGTTTTGAACTGCCCAGGAAACTCTCTCAGATGGCCATCTTTCATAATGGTGCAAAGTATTACAAAGGCTGTTAGGGAAGAAAAACCATCAGCGATCGTATCCAGCACTGGACCCTGCTTGCTGTAATACCAATCTGACAGGCAAATGTGCCCATTAGTGCAATAGTAGCAAAACTCTCTAGGGGTTGCAACTCCTCTCTTGATTGGATACCAGGACTACATTACAGAAGGGAATTTATACCTCATAGTGTGTTAAACATGATTAAAATTCATGAGGAAGTCATATGCCCTAAGGGAAAACTTAGATGTTGTTTTTATAGATGGTCATGTTGTCAAACTGCCTTCTAAATATGTATGTTTAAATCCATAGGTTGGTGCTGCTCCTGACCTTGGTTCAAGAAGCTTCTTATTGCCTGGGAAGTGATTAACACAGAGATGCAGGATGGCTCAAGATGCTGATCACATGTGACCATGAGTGAACCTACCCAGAAGGCTGGCAGAGAAATAGAAAGAGCAGAAGATAGGGAAGGATGCTGTAAACTGTTGTTCTCCAGATGTGACGGGGCTGACACAGCACACATCTGCAGCAACAGTGCTACCTACACCAAACTTGCACAACAAGATCCACTAAGTTAAAAATTCCAGCAAGGATCTGGGGACAGGGGTCCTAAGCCCCACCCCTAGCTGAGGAGCTATTGACAATTGCTGGCTACTAGAAGGGGGAAAGTCATTTATCTTTCAAGTGTGGCCACTGGAAGGTTGTCTGTTCCCCAGATGATGACCTCATACCCATGCACACATGGGCAGCATTAACTGGACTCATGGCTTAAAAATAAAGAATTATAAAAGAAAGACGAGAAGTCAGAGGTGAGATGCAATGGGAAGGGTCCTGAGATGCATTGGCACAGGGTAGTGAGGGGTGAGTATGATCAAGGAGCGTTGCTTAGATGTATGAGATTTTCGAGGAATAAATTAAAGAAAAAAAATTCTTTGTGGAGCCCAGTTGCTTTTTGAACTCAAGCGTTTAGAACCCTGTGAATGAGCTTTACAGTCACCTCCTGTTTTAAAATGACCTTAGTTTCATTTTTTCCTAAATAATTATCAACACATGTTAACATTTTGTACTTACCATTGATGATGATTTTTCAGGAAATATATTACAAGAATACAAGAATGTTTATTATTTTAATAAGATGTGAAGCAACTGCTTTTATCTATTGGTGATTTTGAGTTTTGGTGTCCTGTTGCTAAAAGACAAACATGGAGAACCCTGCCCCGAACAATCACATTTTAGTGGAACCAATTCTGCAAAATTCTAACTCTCTACCGCCGGTGATTTAAGCAGTCCAAGATCAGAATGGGGCAACAGCAGCAGCAAGATTTTCCTTTGCTTTCTTTAGAAACACCAATTCAACTATGATTTTTAGACATTTTCAGAGCATAAGAAAACTGCTAATTTAGAGGCATAAACCTAGTATTTAAGCAACACAGACTGTGTGATGTACATGGCTAGGTATATATCTCCCTTCTTGTACCAAGACTGGGATGAGGCCCCTCCATGACAGCACTACGGAAACACCAAGAACCAGGAGTCTAGTTAGAATTCCCAAGGGAGACATGGGCCTAGGAGGTCTGGAGCTTCCAGATGGTCACTTCGGGCCACAGAGAGAACAGAAACAACAAGAGGGTGTCAGACTAAGCAGAAGAATAATATTGTCGAAGAAACAATTATTGCAGACCTGAGAATTAATTATTCAATAAAAGAATCAGTTAAAAGATGTGATTATTGTCACTTGACAAATGAGAAGTTATCTGAAGGCTTTGAAGTTCAGCCACAGCTTAACAGTAACATCGGCCTTTGAATTTCTTTCCCTGGAATATTCTTACTACATTGTCCTTCCTTTCTTTATTTGGATGTAAACTGAGCTTGTTCTGGAAAATAAAATGTATGGTCTTTTTACTACTGAGGTCCTGAACACAGTTCATTAAAACATTACTGAGAGTCAGAGAGAGGACTTACTTAGTGGGGAACAATGCTTGCCACTAAGTCTGGCATCCTGAGTTCAAGCCCTGCAACCCACTTGGTAGGATAGAACCAACTCCAACAAGATGTTCTCTGACGTCCACACATGCACCACAATAAATATACATGTGGACACACACATCAACAAACAATAAAAGTCTTAAGATCTAAGTTGGTATATATGTGTATGTTGTATTGTTTACTTTCTCCAAAATCATTAAGAATCCTTGCACCTTCTCTGTGCCCTTCAGGTAGGTATGGCCATGTAATTAGTTTTAACCAATGGAATACTAAATTGATACATTAAGTTAAAGGAATATATGAATATAAGTATCCCTGTGCCCAAGCGTCTACCTGTTAAGAGGGTCATCACAAATCTTAAAGGGGCATCTATATGGAGAAGAATTGCACTCGATCAGTGGTTCTCAACCTTCCTTATGCTGCAGCCCTTTAAGACTGTTTCTCATGTTGTAGTTACACCCAACCATAAAATTCTTTCATTGCTACTCAATAACTATAATTGTGTTACTGTTATGAATTGTAATGTAAATATCAGAATGTCTAAATGTGAGCCCCTCCCGAAGGGGTTGAAGCCCACAGGTTGAGAAACACTGGTCTGGATGATTGTCTGATCTGTTCTGGATTTGATTGTACTTGAACACAGTGCACACACATTTACCTTATCAACCCAGCACAACATAGCTAGCTGTATTACATTACCATTATAACAATTAATATTACTGTAAGACACATCTCTATTTCCTGTTAGCCTTCTGTTGGGTATAATATTGCACACAGATTGCTGGTTATCAGAATCCTCTTTGATTAGGAAGAAGCCTAAAGGGTTTCAAGTTTCATTAACAACCAACAGGACCAATGACCTAAAGGAAATCGAAAACATTTTTTAAATGTTGGTTTTAGAATAAACAGTGCTACTTCTACGGACAACTCATGTTGAACTCCTGATGACTTTATCTTATTGACCAGTTCATAAAAACCTTCGAATCCACTAACAATTTATGTTGATGGGCTTCTTCAATCCTCACTTGGCATCCTCAGTTCAAACACTGGCCACTGATAACGAGCTCCCAGCAGAAGGAGCAGGAAAAGCAGGAAGTGGGAAGAAAGTTTTGCTTATCTGAATTACAAGATGGGAAAGACCTGAAAGCTAAGTAGAGAAGTCCTCATATACAGGACTGTGAATCTGGACCGGCCTCAATAAGCAAAGAGAACTGCTAAGCCTTTTTTTAAGGAACATACTGTACAATTTATGTAAAACAACCACAAAACCCTGATCTGACAGCTGAGGGCGAACCAGATGGAAGTGGAGAAAGGAGCCGTGTGGAAGAATCCCGCCAGAGTGGACTGGGGAGTGAGGAAAGAGTCAGGAGTAGAGGAAACTTGGAAAGATAATTATGGAACAAACACTCAAAATATTGGTGTGTGGTCCACCTGGGGCAGAAAGAAAGAAGCAAAGATGCCCATGAGGTTTTGAACTCAGAAGCCTGACAAGATGTTGATTCTATAAACATACAAAGGAATGCAGGGAAATTTTGAGAAGAGAAAGAAACAACCTATGTTCAGCTTTAAGTCTTATCAAGTGACGAGATGCATCCTCTAGGACTGTTTCTCACTAGAAATTTTCCTTTAAAGATGTCTGCATGGCATTCTCAGAAATATTGTAGGCTATTTTCTCTTTTTTTTCTTATAATTCCCCTTCTCTTCTGCTTCTAATAAACTGTTATAAGAAAGACCTTCACTCTGATGACAGCCTCCCTTATGACCACTCTAACCACCCTGGATGCCTCCTGGTGGCCCATCCTAGAAGTATCCCTTCTCTTGGCACTCACACATGTGCCTCTCAATTCGATTGCAAGTCTCTGGAAAACAGAAAACTGTATGCTTCCATATATGCTTCACGTCATCCTGATAGTGAGATGGATATGTGTGCACAGGGAGAGATAAACTGCTGCTCTGGTAGACAGGGATTTTCTATCTCTTCTTTGCTCTATGCACACTTATTATGCCAGCTCAGATCTGCATGGTCTTTAACAAGTAAGCTTAAGTGCTATTAACCCAGCTTTATCACATATAATCTGCTCCAGTTACTGGGGGGAAATGCCATGAGAAGTGATGCAATAGACTGATAGAAATAAATGGTCTCTCCCTCATTAACTGAATGTCCACCATTAAATCTGCTCACATATTTCAACAATGGAGAGTAAAGAATGACTTAAAGAAAAGGCTTACAAGTTGGGCAAGGTCAAGCACACCTATGATCCCACACTTGACAGAATGAAGCAAGAGGATTGCAAGTTCAGAGCCTGTTTGCCTGTCTGCACTACATAGAGAGACCGTGTCTCAAAATCCAAGATGGTGGTGCTTGGTGATGGGAAGGAGGAGGAGAAAGAAGAGGAGAAAAGAAGGAAAAGGAAGAGAGAGGGAATGGAAGGAGGAAGGGAAGGAGGAAGACATAAAGAGAAAGAAAAAGAGAGAGAGAGAGGGAGAGAGTACTTTGAAACCTCAGTAGTATCAGGAATGAGGTCTCTTCCCTCTGCAGTGCTTGGTCTTCTCATATACACTTTGTAAAATGCATTCATTACTCGAGAGATCATCTGAAGAGGTTCTCATGCAATCTGACACTATTAAGTAGGTAAGTTTGTCTCCCTTCTCCTCAATTATAAAACTGAAAGACAAATAAGAAACGAGCAATCTGAATATCTGTCCAAAGCAAACTTGCCCCCGGACCCAGTGCTAGTCCCCTGAGACAGAGCTCAGCTTGGCCATAGGTTTCCTAAACCATCCCAAATTGGGCTCTGCCCATTCCTAAATTCACTGAGAAGAGCCCTGGGGTTGAGAGACAATCCCCAAAGCATAACATGGCACTTCAAATTACTTCCAATTGAGATGTGTTGTTTTTCTAGACTATTCTTTTCCCTTCCCACTCTCCTTTTTCCAACCCAAAGGCATTCCACTTTCTAATTAAAAAGAAATAAATTCCTGTCTTAATTTAATCATACAACTAACATGAAAATGAATTCAATGAATAAAATTGTCATGGGATGAATGATAGGATTCCTTTTTCTCCATGCTTTCTGTCTAAAATTAGACGGCCTTCCAGGATTTACTGGAGTTACTAAGGGAGCATCCTTTGACAGTGGAGCAGTGAGTTTTGGAAGAAGAGCTCTCCAGAGTGCAGGCTAAAGTGGTCTGTGATGGACGAGTTTGACGGATTCCAGGGGCCTTGCCCTTTCAATGCTATAGTCTGTACTTTGTTCACCAGGAGAAGATACTCAGTGGGAATACGTAGTTCAAGACCCTCACTTGGAGATGGATGAGTGTAAGAATGTGGAGTACCTTGTTTCTGCCATGCAAACATGATGAATTACAGTATATTAAGGAAGTGTTGACACATGTGGGAATAAGCTCTTGACAGGCTTGCCAGTAATTAAGGCTCATTGTATGTAAAGTCACTAGAAAACATTGCAGTCTGGGTCTTTGTTTGGGTCGTCTGCCAAGTGGTGTTATTCATAAGCACGATGGAAAATACTTGTATCTACAAAATCTTTGTGGCTCACTAGGTGCCGAGGGTGAGAAGGAAGACAGACTGGATTTTATGAAACATTAAATGACCCTCGGCTAGACAGGTACAGTAATGATTCTCCTCCTGCCCCAGGGGGTGATGGATATTTAAATATAAATCACCTGAAACACACAGAGACATACGTGGGCTTGAGGGACCTATAGAGAAGGCAGGAAAGTTTCCCATTCCCACTCTTTCCTTGATAGTGTAGCCTCACACTCCACCTTTAAAAATACTTGCAAACAGAGCAGGATTTTGTGTCACATTCCTTAAGCCCACTTGCCTCCTCATCCATGTCTATTGCCAAGAAACCAAGCTTCCTGTTTGTGATAATAAGTAAGTGAACCTGGTGCCGACAAGCATAACATCCATTGCTGAGCTTCAGACCAGAGTCAGCAGCCCCCATCCAGAACCTTCCCACTTGGCTCCTGACCATCGTAACAAACTCATTCCCTGAGCCAGCACAGCCTCAGGACCCAGCTCTCAGCCAGAAGAAGCCCCAGGACTTAGCTCCCAGCCAGATAGAGCCACAGAACCTAGCTCCCAGGCAGGAGGAGCCCCAGAACCCAGATCCCAGGCAGGGGAGCCCCTAAACCAAACCCCCAACTAGGAGGAGCTCTAGAAAAGATGACTTCTCCTGCTTACCAAGAAGATTCATGACATTCCCGAGTTGCAAGAGCTGTGTTCCATGTCACACTGAAACTTTTAAACCATATTTTCCTAATAAATTGTTTTATTGAGTGATAAGAAATGGAATTGGGAATTGACAACCAGGCCAGGTGTAATGTAAATTCCTGGAACTGTGTATCATGAGGAACCAAAATAAACTTCTTGTTCCCTAAGAGTTCACATAAACAACATCCTTACACTGAGTTGTTTTCACTGAGAGTCACTATTCCAAAGTGAACCTCAGAGAAGAACACAGTCAGCCTGGACACCTGGCTAACAACAGTGACATACAGCCTCTGCCACAACACACAAAGGGCCCAAACCAGACAGTCATAAATTGTGTTTTCACTAGCCTCCGGTTCTCCTGCCAAAGACTCTAGCCTCTACTTCCTTGGCTGCTAAACACTGCCCATTGTCAGAATTTCTGAGCCTCAGCAAGCCTCTGGCAATGGGTCTGAGCACAGCTTAATGTGAGAACAGCCTGGGAGCCTCAAATACATGTATCATTGCCCAGGTGTGTGGGTTAATTCTCTTATTGCTATGAGCAAGTACCTGACAAGAAGTTAGGTGAAGAAGGCATTATTTTGGAGTACAATTTGAGGAGATGAAGTCACTTACCATGGCTGGGAAAGCATAATGGCAGAACATGAGTCACATTCATGACAGTAAGGAATTAGAAGGGACCAGAAGCAGAAATGGGCTATACAATCTCAAGACCCAACCCCAGGAACCCACATCCTCTAGCACAACCTTCCAAAACAGCACCACCATCTGGAAAACAAGTGTTCCAGTTCATGACCCTGAGGTGAAAATTCTACCTTCGAACTATAGCACCAGGCAACCATATTTAAAAGATTTGGGCAGTTCCAACATGCATCCTAGGGCAGGCCTCAGATTCTATTAACAACCATGACAGAAGCTGCTCAGAGATCTCTCTAATACAATGTCGTGGCCCAAGCTGCCCCACGTTTAGGGGCCAAAATGTCTGAACCGCTCTATCAATTTTGGAACTCACACTGCCAAAAGCCTTGGGGGCTAAATTGTTAGAGCCCGCACTACCCCAGGCTGCTCCGGTCTGTGGGTTGGGGTTCAGTAAGAGAGAGAGAGTGAGGACGGACTCGAAGAATGGAGACCAGACAGAGTGTGATTCAATCCCATTTATTCTTCAGTCTCTCTTCCTAGTCCAAGTCCCTAGTTCCTAGTCCCTAGTTCCTAGCACCTAATCCTAGTTCCAGTTGCTAGTCTCTTTCCCAGTTCCAAGTTCTTTCTCCACGTGCTAAGTGCCTAATACAAGTGTCTTCTACCTCATGACTAATAATTAACTAACTTCTTCTGTCTGCCTCTCGCCTTTTATATGTCTCACTTCTAAGCCACGCCCTTAAGTCATGCCCTTAAGTCATGCCCTTAGGTCTTATCTCTAAATCTGATCTCTAAGTCACGCCCTTAAGTCACACACCTTTAAGTCTCACTCACCCAAGGGAAAATCCTGGGTATCAAAAACAAGATGTTATCAGAGTGTGCTCAGCTGTTGTAGGCTACTGTAATCAAGTCTCTTGTCAGGATATATGGCTCAAGATGGCTGCAAGGACGATAGCTGCTTTCTGTCAGCTTCCTACAATGCAAGGTGAGTGTTTGTCCCAGATTTAACAAACTCATTCTATTGAGGTACCTTCTTTCCTTCAAGAAGAGATGATATGTTAATTTTGTGTTACAGAATAATAAAAAGAACTACTCTATGTTTACTTAGAAAATTTGGAAATAAGATATAAATAAAAATTAAAAACCCCAAATCCCAGCATCCAAATACCAGTGCCTGTACTACTGGAGTGTGTGTTGCCAGGGTTCCATCTCTTCACACAGCAGCAGGCACATGACTCTGGGGAGGACACTGAGAACATGGAAGACTCCATGGGAACGCTTTTTTTTTCAGTCTCACAGGAATGCTTAGTTCCTCCAAGTTTTAATAGAACACTTTAACTTTGTGGTCCTAAAGCCTTTTCTGCATAGAAAACTTTGGTAGTAAGTTTTTTATGAGTATATTTATCTATTAAATGCTTTCTACTTCTATAGCTGACCTTGATAATTTATAATTTCTAAGGAAACAGTACATTTATTTGTAAACTCTCATTTTGTTAGCATCGAGTATAAAGTAGCATCTCTGCACATCTGATGCTACATTCTTCTAGAAGTTTTCCTTCACAGGAGTGAGAAATAGAAGTTAAAAGAAACTTGAGGCTCCAGTTTTACAGATTGCACCCCAGTATGCCATTGGCATTTCTAGTGTCCCTCCCTGCATTGCTCCTGCCAACATGAAATGAGAGCAACTACGGAAAGTTATGTATAACTCACGTGAATCACATGATGTTGTAAAAAAAGGAATGTTGAGGACCACCATATGGATCCTATTGTGAGACCCTCCAAGTAGAAGAGCATTCCTCCACTGGACCAGGAGTGTTGACCTGTTCCTGGGGAATGGACTTGTGCAGATGGACGGAAGTCAACTTCTTTGCCCAATGCAGAGCCTGCCTGGGAGAAGCAAACATTATGCATGTGGTCCTGGGAGGCGAACACAGAGTAGAACATTCAAACTCATGTATGTTATATGAATTCCTCCTATAAACAGCTGGGCTTCACAACTAGATTCAATGACATCTCACTTCCAAGAACTCAACCACCTCTGTCACAGAATGTTTATTGCCTGTGGAGTTCTACCTTTGCTCTCTTGGCAATGTGCAATCTTTTTGACCATGGACCTGGAGTAAGACAAGGAGAGTTTCCAGCTCTGGACAAAGAATGGGGCATCTTTCTGGACATCTGGATAAAGATATATGCTCAATAATCAGTAGTTGTCAAAAAAATACAAAAACAAAAACCCACACATACACACAGAAAAGGGAGACAAAAAAAGTTACAGAGAAATATGGGATGCAGTCTCATTCGATTTCATAAATTATTCAAGTCTTATCTTCATATTCATTGTTATCTCCCCCCCCCCCCGCCAAAAGGCATATCACAAACACACACACACACACAAGAGTTGGGGCAACAAAAGTAGGTTAGGCTGGATGTAAATTTTCCCAGGCTGAGAAATTAGAACACTAATGGCTTTGTTTTCGATAAGGAAGGTGTAATGGTGTGACTTCAGGGTAATTAGACAAATGTGAACTGATGTGCCTAAGTATAGTGACAGAGAATAGGCAAGAGAATAGGCAAATAATCCCCATACTATGTAAGCCGATCAGTGTTTTCAGAGCCCAGGTAACCACAGTTACAATGATTCAAAACTCTTAAACAAGTTTTGTTGACTGGCACAGTAACAAAACTTATTACCAAAGCATTCATCTCAATTGAATTAAGGCAATAATTTTATATAAAATCATTCAAATGTTAGTCTTTTAAATACTAGCAAACAAATTGCTACCTAAATTTTTCTGTATTAGAAGAAACTGCAACTTTCTAATTTAAGTGCTTTAGCAAATTATGCAACTAGATCAAATTAACCAAATTAAGATGTTCTCCATGAAATATAGTCCTACCTGCAAACATAATTTTTCTGGAGGACTCAGCTCAGTACATAAGTGCAATCTGAAAGTGGTTTGACCCCCAAAGAAGCTTTTCAAATGAGACTTGCTAGAAAATGCTTAATATTAATGGGGAACTAAGTAGATAGTCATTCTCACACTTCCAAATGATTCGACCCTTTAATATAATTCCTCATATTGCAGTGACCCACCCAACTATAATTTCATTGCTACATCATAACTGTAATTTTGCTACTATTATAAATTGTAATGTGAACATCTGTGTTTTCCAATAATATTAGGTGACCCTGTTAAACAGTCATTCGATTTACAAGGGGGTCACGATCCACAGGTTGAGAGCCAGTGAAGTAGATAGAGAAAGGAGGGGCCTGAACCTCTGGCTTTTCTGCTGTGAGTGCAGTGCTGTGCCCATCACTCTGTTCACAATCAGTGCAGCCTATACATACGTTAGAAAGGTAACTATGCTTGCCGCAAACATAATAGTTAAGAAGGAACACATCTCCCATTGATATTAATATACCGCTGTTGCACATACATCTTCCCTCTGCCTTAGAAGCAACCAGGAGACCTGGGAGTCAGGAATTACAAAGACCTGGGTTGACTATTTAGTCCTGCAGAATGAGAAAGAACCAGGGAACAAAGGAAAAGCCACAGTGAATAGTCCTTCCAGAAGTATAGCACAAAACTGTAGATTGTCTAAGGTCCCAGGCTTATCCTGGTGACCCCTCTTCCTTCCATCTTTAGCTAACACCCTCACAGCCTCAGAACTGTCAACCTAGCCACTCAACAGTTGGTCTGAGACAGAACCAAGATCACACACACACAGTAGTTAGCACAATGGGTTTGGCATTAAACCAACCTATTAAGAGTCAGTCATGCTACTAGTGAAATGTCAACCTTGGCCCATTACCTAGACTCTGAGTCCTCACAGGCACAGACAGCAGGAGCAAACCCCCCTAACACCCTAGGGGAGTTCAAGGGGAACAGAAATGCTCACACAGAAGATAAGAACTAAAGAATAGTAGCTTTCAGTATAGAAAACTTTCAGCTACACCTTACGCCACCTGAAGACATTGTCTTGTATAAACTGTTCAAACTCTAACAATAGCATGATAGGTGAGTCAAAATCTTCAAAGTGCTAGTACAGCTGAGGCAAAATCCACCTCTAGAAATAGAGCTAGAGACACAGACTATGCTTGCTGGGGTCATGTTGTTTTAAACTTTTATCTTCATATAATTGCAGATGGAGGTGGAGCTGTGTAAAATAAACAGAGTGTGGTGCTGTAGACTCCTTGCATGCCCAGAGCCCTTCCCTTCTTACTTGCTGACTGATACTGCATGCCATCCACAGACTACCTCTTAACTCTTCATCCCTGAAGGACACTGAGGTTGTTTCATAGTCTGGGATGATTGTGAATAAAGCTGCTTTGAACACTCATTGATAGGTTTTCATGTCACTGTAAGTTTTTCATTTCTACAGAAGGAATGATGAAGAGTTCAACTGGGTGTATGGTAGTTCACATTTCATTTTTAAGAACTTTCCAAAGTTGTTTTCTAGAAAGGCTGCACCATTTACAACCCCTTCAGCATCATGAGTGTTCTGTTACATTATGTTAGGCACTGAGAAAAGAAGTAATCCCAATTTCTAGTGGCAAATCAAATTGTACACAACCTGAGGATAAACTTTTAATTTTGCTATTAAATTTAGTATTTTAATACAATTTAATCAGAAGAAAATGCTAACTATATAATGCTAACTATAAAAGTTAATATAAATATAAATGTGTATAACTATACAGATATAAATTATATATACTTACACACATGGGAGGAGAGAGAGAGGGGGCGGGGAGAGAGAAAACAGACCAATACAGAAATATAATATGGATAAGCTCTGAGAAACATGAAGGATACTTTAACTCTTGTTTCTGAATTTACTAACTTATGTGTTGCTTCTATAATTTCAAAATATTTTCCTTAATTAATTAAATTATCATTGCCTTGTGATTGGTGTCTGGTGTCTCTTTTTAAAAATGTAGCCCTACAGTATTCTATTAGATAGTTTAATTCTTGTTCAACATATGCTTTAATTATTAACAATGGTGATTTCCCTACTTTGTATGTCTTAAAACAAGGAAATAATAAGCATCCCTAGACATATGCTCATATAACTTGCTGACTTCAAATCTTTGGGAAAGACCCTTAAGGACACATCAGGATTAATGTTTATTTTAATCCGTTATGTAACCCTCCCCAAAAGAGGTCAAATTAGCCAATTTAGCTTCTAGGTTTGTCATACTTAGAGGCTCACTAAAGGTTATGCTGAACACATTCTGGGGTTACTTTTTGGTGTTTTTACTGTATTAAATTCTTGACTATTTTTTTCTATAATAGTCTTCATGCAAGGGTTTATGGCAAATAGCTCCAGACAAATAGGGAACTGCTCTCTTACCAATTTAAACTGTCCAGTCCCATAGTATAGCAAATAATGTTTAGGACCAGGTCTCTCCAGTATTCTTAAATAAAAAGCATCATCTTGCTGAACAACAAATTTGATCTTATGATCATTAAATGCTGTGGGTGGAGGAGGACAGTGGGATATGTGCACATGTGCCTAAATTTTCATGAGTACATAGCCAGTCCCAGAGCACAGGCCTATATCCCAGATACTTAGAAGGCTGTGACAGAAGGATCAGACATTCAAGATCTGCTTAGGTTATAGGGTAAGCTGAAGTGCAGGCTGGGAAACTCAATGAGAGCCCATCTCACTAAGACATATGATGTAAAAAGAACACTGAGACATAGCCCCATTCACCTAGAGCACAAGGGCCTCAAGTTCAGTACCAAGTACTGGGGTAGTGGGGTGCTGAGGGAGGCTTGTAACAAGAATACAAGCCAGTCAACACTGATCATCCCAATTAAGCAGCAGGAAGTAGCCTAACACCTCATACTACAACACTCCTATATCTGGTTCTTCTGTAGCTTGGCTTGCAAAAAAAATCCAATTAAGTATTTTAAATAAATAAAAAAAGATTATGACTACTTCTAGAAAACATCTCCTGCTCAGATAAGAGCCTCCCTGGCAATACTTCTGACTGATGGCCTTCTAGATGTTCCAGAAGCTTCCTGAGATGATGAAGGTTTGCCTTCCTTTCTTGGCCTGCCTAATCATTGCCGGTTAACTTCTTCATACTCTCACTAACTCCTCACCACCCTACCCTGGCTTTGTCTTCTGACAGGTCTGAATAGACTCTGTTCACTAAGCATCTAGGCACGTGGGCCAGGCCTTCACTGGTGTCATTATTAACATCAGGCTCACTGTGTGTGCCCAGAGCAGACTATATAGGAAACACTGTGCTAAGCGCTGTGTATAGATTTATGTATTCAATTCTCACAGCAGGTGATATATATGGCTGTTGTTGGCCCCTCATTCTACAGACTAAGAAGCAAATCAGGAAGCTTAACTAACTTATTTATGTGCTATCACTTAGCCTGGAAATGGTAGCACCAGGAATTAAATCTAAATCTCTCCAGCCCAAGATTGTGTTCTCACTACTATGTGTCACATACTGTCCTTTCAGCTTTCACTTCCAACATAAATAAAGATGTAGTGTCTTAGCTGTGCTTCCCCTGCATGAATGCCAGAAGGAAAGCAGAGCTCACATGCTGTCCATTTTTAGTGTTATAGAATACCAGAAAATTGACTGTCAAAGTAGCTATTCCATTTCTATTCCTACTCTTCCTACTAACTGCTAAACAGAACTCCTTAGAAAATATCCACATCATGACCCTGGGACTTGTGAGTGTGAGAGGCAAAAGGAACATTGCAGAGTCAGTAAAGGGGGAGGAGGCAGGCAGAGCTAAGAGCCAGTACAAAGGGAAGAAAAACTCAGTGTGGTTATGGGAGCAAGGGAGGAGGACCACAAGCCAAGAGTGCAGGCGGGACAGTCAGTTCCTCCATTCCACCTACAGAAGAGCTGAGCTGTCTTCCCATTGCCTTTGACTGTGACCCTGAGCCATGGATATAGTGTTGCTATAGATGAGGACTGAGCAGTCAGTTAGTCTTAGGAGTATTTGCATTAGCTGCTGACCACCGAAAAACAGAAAAACAGGAGAACCCCCAACCCTGAAAACCCCACTTTGGACCCTCCCTCACTATAAATGAATACATGTATATGAATACAAATGTGTGGTTATTTTTTATAATTATAATAGGAAACAATAGACTTTATAAAGCCATTTTTTTAAAACTTGCAAACCCATGGATTTCAATGTATTCCATTTTGTCTACTTCAGAGAGATACGTTTTACCTCCTTAATTGATATTTTGAATTACATTGATGGCATTGTTGCATTTATCTGACAGCAAATCATCTCTGCATCTCTGGGGGAACGAAGCCATGCTTGGTCATAATATAACTTTTAAATACATTCTAGAATTTGATTTGCTAACATTTGCATGTGGGTAAGAGTGCCTTTTTATTGACTTGTTTTTTATTGAAACTACGTATCCCCACTAAGATTATTACCCAAGTTCACCTTTTCTTCCACAATGTTCTCACACTCCTGTACACACACACACACACACACACACACACACACACACACACACCCTACCTCAAGGCCTTTCTTCATATAATGCTGTCATTTTGCTTCCCCACATCCTGTACTGAGGATGCTTTTGAAGTGAAATGTAACCTTCCTTTTGTTCAATAAAAGTGATGAAGTGTCTTTTGAGTGAGGCAATTTACTGAGACCATAATCCATTCCTTCAAATCGACTGCAGATTGATAGAGAGACAGGCGTAAAGTAATGCGTGAAGTTATTTCTTTAACAGAAGATTGAAGGCCCAGAAAGAATGGAAAAGATCAAGTAACCATGCAAGGTGCACACTGTCTTTTAAGAATGGTTTTAAGTCTGTTTTTTTTGAGAATGTCATTCACGTATATAATGCATTATTTCCACACCTTCCTTCAATTCCTTTGAAGCCCCCAACACAATCTCATCCCAACTTCATATCTCTTTTTTTTTAAAATATAAAATCCACTGCATTCAATTAGTGCTGCCTGTACAAGTGTGGATGTGATGCCATCCAACTACTGGCCACACTTCTCCCACAAAAGTGACTCTTCCTCCCCAGGAAGCCACCATTGACTCGGCTTCCTGAGACTCTATACATTGCATGCTGAAATGTTCATGGGCTTGGTCCTGTGCAGGTAAGCAGAAGCCGCTGTGAGTGCCATGTCACTTCATAGCCCTCATCCATATCTTCCAGCGCTTGCATCTTTCCATCCCCTTCCACAATGATCCCTACTTCTTAGATGGAGAGAAGTGCTGACATGGGCATCTTATTTAGGGATGAGTTCTCAGAGGTGCTCATTCTCGGCACTTGAACTAGTTATGAGTCTTTGCATTAATTGTTGACCCTTGAAAAACAGAAGTGTCTCTTGGCAAGTCTGAGGGCAGACCAGGTCTATGAGAATAAACACAAATATTTAGAAAGCAGCTTGATAAGTTGTTGTACGCTGAGGACTATGATCTCCCGAGCCACAGCCTTTTGGGTAGCTTTACAGTGCCAGGAATGAATTCTTTGCTGTAGAGCAGGCCTCATATGCAATGAGAAAGCAGTTGGCTACCATCCCACTGGTACATCAGTGGACACATCTTGCCTGGTACATCAGTATTGTAGCACTCAAAATCTAGCACTAAGTAAGACATTTGAGTCTTTTCTCCCCCTAGAAGCCTGCACAGTGCCATCCATCACTATGGAAGCTTCCCTGGGAAGTTTCCCTGTCAGTTTGGGATTCATTTTTCTATGCCCTGCAGCCAAAACATGTGGTGTCTCTAGCAATAGGATCTTACTATATACTTATAGTAGGCAGCCAAGAGCAATAAAATAGCTGGCATTGCTTTCTGCATACTTCAGGGGCATCCCTGACCAATAACTCACAGGCGACTGTTTCACAAGTCACACATGTCTTGCTTTAGCACAATATCTGGGCCTTCTGTGGATCCACCTCACAACCTACCTTAGCCGAAGCTGTCCTTGATCCACTAAGACACTCCTTGAGAACCATTTTAAGGTCATTTCTATCCATCATGTCCTCCCTGCCAATGCCACCATGTCAAGGAGTCTAGAAGGTTTCAACTTGATCTGGAGCCCATGGCCAATTGTTCACAAAGGATGTCACTATTGCCTAAAAACTTTGGTCTTCAGCTATCTCTTTTTCAATTCCCAGAACTAAGTTTCTGCCATGTTTCCCTCCCCTCTTTTCTCTCCAAGCTCAGGAAACAATAAAGTTCTCATCACATAATCACCCTCAAATCAAGGTGATTCTGACCCACTATCTTCCCAAATAAAAATGCCTTCAACTTGATATTATCCCCAAATAAAGCTGGTTTTAGTCACTATTTCTCAAAGTTATAAAACTGTAAGAATGGAAACTATGTCTAAATAAGTTTATAGTACAATGTGGGTATACATACACGTGTGTATGTTGTGTGTGTTTGTGTTTGTGTGTACATGTGTTTATGTCTGTGTATGGGTGTCTGTGTGTGTGTATCTGTGTAAGCAAGTATCCGTGTGTGTGTGTGCATATGTGTATCCATGTGTACATTTGTGTATGAATATCTGTACATGTGTATATATGTCTGTGTTTGTGTATATGTGAAGGGTCTACATGTGTCTCCATGTGTATGTGTGCATGTGTGTCTGTCCATGTGTGTGTGTGTATGTGTGTATCTGCATGTGTCCCTGTGTTTGTGTGTATGTAGATGTGTGTGTCCATATGTATGTGTTTGACTATATGTGCCCATGTTTGTGTATATGTATGAATAGAAAGTGCTTAGTACTAAGGCTTAAGTCATTGTTTAAATCATTCATTGTTCATTCCCTGTCTCTTTTGATGCACTTTCCAGAAATTAATCCAAAAATCTCTTCCATCCACCCTATTATAGGCCCCTCATAAAATGAACATGCTGACCCTTTTACTCAGATGCTCATCTTCTGTCCTTTCTCCTTAACTATAAAGGGTTTCTCTCTTCACTTTGTCATCCATAATAAAATTTCTCTCTCTACCAGCCCCAGAGATTTTGGTTGTACCATAACTCATATAAGACCAAGAAAGCCTTTCTGAAGGCAATGCAACACTGTAACTGCTGTGTAGCACTATAAAAGCTTACATATACTTGCAGCTACATCGGCCAGTCTCTAAGAATTCAGTCTAAGGATAATTAGCATGGAACAGTCACAAGGGTGTTCATGGAAGCATTACTTAAAATTCTAAAAAGCAAACAGGAATCTATCAGGAAAGAAGTGACAAGATAACTTTCACCTTAGAGTCATTGAAATTAATAGGATAGATTTGTCAGCACAGAGAAATGTGGAGTGTCTTCCTAACTTAAAATGAAGAATGCAAAGAAGTCTGCAAAGTACCATCTAATCTTTGTAAGAAAGAAAGAAAGAAAGAAAGAGAAAAAAGTATGTGCATGCATCTATGTGTGTGTGTGTGCAAAGAAACAACTTGACACACTCATCAAAGCTTCGACTTCAGTGGTTCTCTGTGCTTTGAAATTTAAAGCAACTTCTTCTTCTTCTTCTTCTTCTTCTTCTTCTTCTTCTTCTTCTTCT
>JANHMN010000001.1:205609638-205630004 GCA_030674055.1 Rhabdomys pumilio | reverse complement strand
CTTCTTCTTCTTCTTCTTCTTCTTCTTCTTCTTCTTCTTCTTCTTCTTCTCTTCCTCCTTCTCCTCCTTCTCCTCCTCCTCCTCTTCTTCTTCTTATTGTTGTTGTTATTATTATTATTATTATTATTATTATTATTATTATTCTCCTTCCTCTTCTTCTTCTGCATTTTGCTGTAATGGTTGATTTTTCTATTAGCCATGTTTGTTTTTATAACCATAAAAACCATTTGAGCTGTTTGTACTTGGAAGAAATATGTCAGTGTGTCCATTACATCCCTGTGGCAATGCAACACAAAACACAACAAGAAAAGAAGCCTTTGTTCAGCTTACAGGTGTACTGGGAAAACTTATGATTGTCCAGTCCACTTATGTTCTGTGATGAGCTGACAGGATAGGCAGGATAGGCAGGATAGGCAGGATAGGTAGGATAGGCAGGATAGGCAGGACAGACAGGAATGCTCTAAGTTAGCACCAGCTAGGTGAGGGTGTATACTCCCTTGTTTACAAACTGACACCATTTCTTCCATGGTGAAGGTCAGGCTCCAAAAAACAGGCAAACGCATACACATTGCCCAAAGGCCCAAGCTTCATTGGCCCACCAACATTTCCACCTCCTTCTGCCAGCTGGCACAAATACAAGGCAGCTGGACCCAAGACTGGGGAAACAGACTCTTGTCTGAACATGAACAAAAGCTTCATTGCAAGCATTAACTGAACCATGGAAGTAATCAATACACTAGAGTCAGGTGTGCCCACCACCAAAGTGAAGGCAGACAAGTCAGGAAACAGCAGAAAGTATTTGACCCATTAGGTATGTGGGAGGAACTCATGGCCACCAAGTAGGGCACATGTGTCAGCTGTCACTTGATAAATGTGTCTGCCATTTTTCTTAATCGTACCATTTCTTACAGGTTTTGTGGGAAAGGGGTTGGGAGATGACAGGACCTCAGTTGACTCATGGGCAGCATTTACTAAACAATTTTGGCAATCAAATGCCTTATCTAATGCTATTGCTCTAAAGCATAGGGTTAAGATCAGATTTTAAAAACTATTCTAGTTGCATATGACTCAAACTCATCAAGATTTCTGGACACATTGTTGAAAATCTCTTGTTTTGTATGTGTTCATTCTATGCAAAATTTGTATGTTTTTTCAAGGTTCAGCTGGATATGACTTTCACACGATCACTTAGATAAACAAACAAGGGTTTAGCGGCCGTGATAAAGTTTGTCATCTACTAACTTGTAAATGTTGACATAGACACTTAGCAGGTAGACAGGAACTGTTTATAAGAATCGCAGGCATCCTGAGTGTGTGTTTACTCAACCTTTTAGAAATTAAACTTAGAATTTCTACAATGTGTAATGTTAAACATGCCATCAATTTTAAACTTATTACAGTGCATAAACATGTTTGGAAGGACTGCATTCAATTTCTAAAATTTTTTTTTCATCCAAGTTAAAGATTTTTTTATGTGTCTTGTGGCATGTATTTATTTAACCAAAGGCTTGAAAGTTTAAAATATAAAATAGTTGATCTGTGTGAAGGAATTAAAAACTCTAAGACACCATAGATGAAACACTAATGAAATATTAGTGATGAGTCCAATAAAGTGAAAATCTGGGCTAACAAAACAGAGGATAACATTTTTAAAGGAGAAGACTTGGAAAGGAGAATAAGAAAAATCATGAATATTAATCAGAGGATATGCCTTATGGCAATAATTTAGATTGGGGAATTCTTCAAAGAAAATATGTGGATTAAAGACACTCAGACTGTCGGCACAAACATCATTCCATTGCACTAGTAAGTTCCAGGAGCTGATAGACAGGGGTGCATTGTATCAGCAATGGCTAGTGTACAGTAAGAGATGTTCAAGTCTTTCGGCTCATTAACCCTGGATCTTATAAACCATCTCGCAGGTCTCAGTACGTTCCTACAGCAGATCATCTGATGCAGTAGCCTCTACAAAGCCAGGGCTAGACTGAAACCCAGATGCAGACACACAGCCCATTAATAGCAAACTTGGAGGCAAACCAAAACCTTAACCCATGAACCTCATTCCTACTTTTGGATCCACTTCACGGAGCAATCCCTTGAGATGGTAGATTGATTGCTCCTGAATTAAGTTGCCAGCTTCTAACTGCTACTTTTATTCAGGCAGCCCTGCTGCGCCACAGAAATTGAAGTTTGAAGTCTACCCTGGCTTTGTCTGTTAGGCAAACCGCAGGAAAAAATTAACTGCTGGAAACCCACAGCTCCACGCGCTTTCTCGCTTGATTTATTCGGGCTCAGTGGGAAGCACCTGATTCTGGACAGAAAAGCCAGCTTGGTGATCAAGCTATGTAAGGCAAGAGCCTGGAGAGAAGCCCCTGAGTCAGTCCTCTCCATGGTGCCAGCCCAGCTCACTGTGTCCCACAGGGATTTTCAAGATGACTCCAACAAGAGAATGTGGTAGTAAGAAATTAGATTCGTGCCTGAAAATGCTCCTTACAAAACATTTTTTTTTTAATTTTTAAGTAATCTTTGTAAGTCATTCAAGAGCTGTCAGGGCAACCTCACTGGCCACCTGCTGTGCATGCAGGACAGTGACATTCCACTCCATGCTAGAGAGTTGGGAAAGGTAAAGGTGCCTGTGGTGTTTAATGCTTGTGGATTGCCAATTTGGTGAGACTTAGAATCACCTAGGAAACAAAGGCTTGAGTCTGTCTTTGAGGGTGTTCCCCATGAGGATTCACTGAGGAGGATCCACCATGAATGTGATAGCACCCTTCCCTGGGGGCCAATGACTGAAAAGGAAAGGAACTAGCTATGGAGCACCCACAGTCAGCTCCCCGTGGTTGCAGACTGCACACAATGTGACAAGCAGCTTCAGGGTGCTGCCTCCATGCTCTTTCCTAGCAAGGACTGTACCCCTGAAGCGTTAAACCCAAATAAACCCTTCCTTCTGTTAAATTGTTTCTAGTTAGGGATTTGGTCACAGCAGTAATTAATAGTCTATAGGAGCATGCTTTGGAAGCGAGGCTGCTTTCTTGTGATTCATTTTTGTCTTCACCTACACAGAGAGGGCAATTACAAAACCTGAGGTGGCGTGAACTATTATCAATATAATGCAGCAAAGTAGAAGAAGGAGTGAGACAAGGACAGAAGGTGGACATGAAAGGGGAGACACACGGTAAACATTATTAGTGACAAGTCAGGACAATATACATGGAAAAGGTAACTGCAGGGTAATGGAGGGGGTCAAAGACAGGTAAATGAGCAATACAGACATCAAAATGTGTAGGGGGCGGGGCTTGGGGAAGCTGAAGCTGAGTGGGGCAGCAGGAGAGACTGGGCTGGCTTGTAAGTACAGACTTCCTGCTTGGGGTTTGCCTGCGGATGGCAGTGAAGACCTTATTCAGTTCTGTCCCTAGGGAGCAGGAGCCGAAATGGGAATGAGCAGGGTGCCAAGGGAGGGAATGGCCCATCAGTTTAAGATCAGACAGCTGATGAACAAAAAGGTTCAAGACGGGGAGACACTTGGTACATGGGGCAGAAGAAAGTCCCTCAAGCTGTGTTGTAGGGGACAATTGGTGAATGATATGAATCTGGATAGCAGATGACCTGAGCTTGCAGTTAGGCCATTTTCTGCTTATTTTTAAAACCCTGTAGTGATTTTAGTCCTTGACTCTGTCTGAGGAAGTGGCTGGAGGAGGCAAAGGGTCTAGCCACTAGCTAAATTGTTGTACTGACCCACCACCCCATGGGCTCAAGCCACCTGCTCTTCCTGTCAATCTCAGTGTCTCTCTTCCCAACCTCATAGCCATGTTAAATTGTCTCAGGAGAGCAAGGACGTCATAACAGTTTCTGGAGATCATACATACCTCAGAGAGCCAGGGAGAGTGAGTGTGAGCAGCATAGCACCTAGCTGGCAGCTCAAAGCCAAGAAACCATAGTGAGCAGGAGGTTGGGACAAGCTGAGGACAACAAACCAGCAAGAGAAAATTGACAGGAAAAAGTACCCGAGCTTTTCCTCAGCAGATACTTTCCCCATTACCAACTAACTCCCTATCATAATGTTCTCTCCATGATCGTTGCCAATATTCAGTTCAAATGTGGTTCTGTCACTAGAAAGAATTTTCTGGAAGGTGTGGACTTCCTGGACTTTTAAGTCTATTTTATTCCCTCTCCTTAGCTCTTGCTTCCAAGTCCTGCCATTCTTTCCTGAATGACTTTCTTCCCTTGGTCATTCATTGTCACCAGAGAACATTCACTGAGTCTATAGTGCCAAAAATGTTGGGGTTTAACCAACACTCCTCATTGGATTTGAGGTCCTCCATGGAGGAAACACATGCCTGAGACTGCCAACCTGCTCTAACCCCCGTGGGTAGGTGGCCCGCAGCCTTGAGGGGAATGGAATCCTGGTGTGTTGCTGTATTGACATGGAGCTAAAATACCTCCTCAACACCTATGAACTCATAGACTAGAGCTGCTGTCAGCCTGGGCTAGAGAAGCTTCTTTCTGCAGAGGGCAGTTCAGAGTCTCACAACTTGTCTAAGTGCTGAGACTAAGTGTCTGCCGTGGGTGCTTATCTGTAAACAAGACTGTCTCTATCATGTCTCCCTCAAGGCCCAGGGCCCATTACAGAAGGGGTGCTGGAAAGTTTGTGAGTGCCAGAACACAGAGGGACATGTGATGTTCCTTCTGGATATGGCATAGCCGTGGCAATCACAAACACAGAGGAACGGTGGCTACTGCACAAGACCTGCTCACGGTCCAAGTCTTTCTGTGAAGGTGAAGCAGGGAAAATGGCTGGGAGGGGGAGGGGAACCACCAAGAGTGAGAGAGGAGGAAGAGACGGCACCGGTGAATATGGTCACAACCCATACTATACATGGACACAATCACCAAAAATAGGTCATTTTGAAAGATTACCAACCAGTGCCAAGCCCCAGTCCAACTCCCCCCACTGCTGTGGCAGTAACTCCAAGCTCCACATTGCTCCATTATTAACCCTTTGTGGCACTTTGTTTTCATTTGGCCTGGCTCCTGGAGTCTTGATTTGAACTGAGTGGTTTTTCTTTTGTGTCTCACTCTCTGCTGTCACGTCTCTACGAGCATGCATGTCAAATTATCTAAGCAATGTTATTTCTTAACTTCATTCACATTCACTAGAAACTAAGTTGAACGTATCTAAAACTGCAGTCCACTCTGAAGGTGTGTTCTCCCACAACTCTTACAGACTCTGCAAGACTGTCTTAGTCATTTTAAGTCTCTTTTAGGAGACTTATAAGCAAATTTCTGAATCTTTCATAAAGATAGGCTCTGTGGTGAAGTCCTTGCCTGCACAGGCAAGGCCTTGAGATTGATTCCCATTCACAGTCAATCACTGCAGCAAAAAATGAATCCAGCTACTGCAACACAAGAAAAAATCTTATAGAATGCTAATTTTCATCAGCAGTATTGACATGCCCTCCTCAGACAAGATCTAACTGAGAATGTGTTTCAGTTCTAGGAAAAGACCCTTTAAGCTAAAGCAATTTAAGTATATCATTTTTAATATAATACAGGAGAGAAATTTCTGACCAACTAAGGAATTTACTATAATATGCTTTAGCAAGTTGTTCAATAAGATACTACTTTGGGGAGAAAACAAAAACAATTAAAAGAGTTAAAGTCATTAAAGTCTCTCCCATCCTGAAGGCTTATGTCTACCTGTACTATTCTAGAGGCACATAGTATTGTGACAGTTCCCAGGACCAACGCAAGAGTCACAGGTTACATGCTGTTCCAACTTTAGTGGGAAACGGCTTTTTCTTTAAATAAATTTCACTTTCAGAAAGACTTCAAAGTGCACCGCATAAGTATA
This sequence comes from Rhabdomys pumilio, assembly GCA_030674055.1. Taxonomy (NCBI): domain Eukaryota; kingdom Metazoa; phylum Chordata; class Mammalia; order Rodentia; family Muridae; genus Rhabdomys; species Rhabdomys pumilio. The sequence continues at coordinate 205,624,153 of JANHMN010000001.1, read as the reverse complement.
GAGCAACAAAGCATATGGCTGCACACAAATCTTTCCACAGCAAAGGAAGCCTTCTCGTGAACCTCAACCTTGCAAATCACATCCAGGAAAAAATCTTAGCCCTCAGAGACCAAAGAGGTGGAAAGCAGTGCTTCAATGGGGCTCTGGTTCTCTGAGCCACCGTCCTCCACAAGGAGTCTTTAACAATAGAAATCAGTGGTGAGAACAGAGAAAACAGAAGTGTTAACTAAGGCACAGTCAGCAGGTTTCTGCTTTGTCTCCGTTGCACGTTGCCCCACACCATCCCTCTCACCACCTCAGCACACCCTGACGTCCTGTCCTGTTCTTTCCTTGCTTTCACATCCCTGTTTTATGGAATAAAACCCCAGCACTAACAGATGTGGCAAGAAATCACTTTAGCTAGAACCCTTCCTCCCTGCATCCAATTCCCAGCCTGTTAATGCCACCTGCCTTTGCAAAGAACTAAGTATAACTCTCAATGACACCAACACACACACACACACACACACACACACACACACACACACACACACAGTCTCTTTCAACTGAAAGAGGAAGTATGTCCAGGAACTATCACAGCCGGTCCCTGGCTGTCGGGTGGAGGAAACCCACAGCAGACAGTTGCTCTTGGGGGCTGGTGCAGGCCGGATTCTGCTCTGTAGTAACTAGCCTGCTGACATTCCACACATCATCACACTTCTCTGTTCGGTCACACTCTTCCCTTCCCTCCAATACTAGAGATCGAATTTCAAAAGCCCAAGTGATAATAATGCTTTAGTGCCACGGTTGTTGGTATCTATTTTATGTTCTATATGTGGAGCTTCCTGAGACACCGGAAGCTAAGGCTCATTAACAAGAGCCCAGGAAATCCCAAGCCCAGGCCCTCAGTAGAGAAGTTGGTAGGCTCAACACTTTTCTGAACAGATTCCTCACTTTATTAAACATAACTGTTGGTTTCTAATTGTTTACCGTTTCCCAGAATTCAGCAGGAAAGATATGACACAATTGCTTGGAATTCAGAAAGCAAAAAACACACAGCAGTACTTTGGCAAATGATTGTCTAAAACCAAGGCAGTAGTAACCCGGGAGGGCAGCTCTGGGTAATGCCTAACCCAGAAAGTCTGACTGAGCCCCATTAATCAGCTGTGGGGGGCAGGATTCCACTGCTGAGAAGAGTACCCAGAAAAGGCAGCCTATTCTAGTCCACAAACAGCTTCGTGAGTAGAGCAAGCTGAAGACCCAAGTTCAGGGCTCTCTTAGGACCATAGAAACATTACTGCCATCTCCTTCTATCTTTAAAATACATGGACTTCTAAGTCACATTGGCACCTTGACAGCCAGGGAGTCTAGGGGCAAAGGTATGGGGGTGGGGGTGATGTTGCTAGTTTTCCAACCCCTGTGGTCTAGGAAGGCACAGTAGGAGACTGCAATGTATGCTGAGTAACAAGCCCTCATCGCAGAAGTCTATTCACAATCTCACTTCCCCGACTCCACTCCACGGTGAGCGTGGGAGGCGGGAGGGGCACAAAACAGGAGAACCAGGTGAAGATATCAAAGGTACAAAAAGGTAACATGGAGTTAACACAGCGGCCAGGCCAGTGTTGGGCTACTGAGGGAAGAACTCGCCGTAACAAGCAGGGTTATCTATCCCTACGTAATAACCCTTGAGATACAATGACAAACATCCATCTCCTCCAGTGTGTACGCAGGAGGTGAGAGGTGGGGTTCTGAGTCCATTTGCTATGTATGCTTTCTCAGTCCTACATATATGTCAGTCTTTGGTCATTTCTCTGAACAATATAGTCATTACTCAACCCAGGATTGCCCGTAGTCTCATTCCTGTAGAACAGAACTTTCTGGCTCACCAAAGAAAGGTTCTACTAAGGGAGGCAGGGAGGTATACCAAATCTCATCCCTAGCAAGAAACATGGCATCCCCTTCAATGCCAATTATTTGGGAAGTTGGGGTCTGGGTTCTGATGCTAACATGGCTTCGGTTTCTTGGAAGTAAGTGTGAGAATCTCACAAAAGTTGCCTTTTCCCCTTGGTAACACTGCGTATGAATGGAGACAGACAAATGGACTTGAATTCTTAATCTTTAACAACAAAACAAAACAAAACAAAACAAAACAAAACAGAATACATAGCTGTCAGGACCCTTCCTTTATCAGGGATGATTCCTCTTGAGGTCATGGTTTATGGTGTGTGTGTGTGTGTGTGTGTGTGTGTGTGTGTGTGTGTGTGTTTAATTAAATAGGTCCCTAATGCTGTTCCTCATAGATTATTGCTCAACCATCTTTTGGCACCAGGATGAGGTGCTACTGTTGGAGGGGAGGGGAGTTGTTGGTAGATCACTTTCTTCCAGAAAAGTATCTTCATGTTGCTTGTTCTATAAGATGCTCTATGTGTGTCTGAGATCTCAGGGCGTCATTTCTTTTACTAATAAATTATTACTATGATAACGATGTGAAAAACAGGGGACAGTGGAAAAGCCACCACCTGTTCATATGTACCCGGTCAAAATAGCCTTCTTTCTGCAAGGGAAGGAGCCAGAGCCAGTTCACATTCCCAGGCAGCTCATAAAAGGCCCTTTGCTCTGCTCCTTCCTCTCTTTGGTGTCTGCACCATCTATAGCTACCCCAAACCCCACGTTCACACCACCGTGTACAGAGCAAAATTCTAATGAGTGCGTTCTGTGCCAGGCCCAGGGGATGAGGATAAAAAGGAGATGCAGCCCCTGCATGTTCTTCCATGGAGCTTAAGTCTAACTTCACAAAGACGCTTAGCATAATAAGTAATGTTCTTCCCGTGGTGGGGTCAATGTGGAATTCTTGAGAAAGAACCACTCACCTTTGAGCTCTGCTCCCACACACCAAGAAATTTTAGCCACCAAATAAAAATCACTTCAGTGTTTGACTCTAGAGAGGGCTATGATCTCCGAGGGTGCTCACAAGGTCAGGGCTCTATATACACCAATGGTGGCATGCTGGGTCCCTAACAAAAGCTGGCTGTGTTTCTGCTCACCAGGAAGGAAGATAGAATGAGGCTGGCACATACTAAGGTCACACGGTGCTTCTGGTTAAGGGCCCACGTAGATACAACAGTGCCGACAGCCTCATGGGGTTACTCCAATCACCTTCCTGAGAAACTGGGATAACAAGCCAGAGAGTCTAACTCAGTCATAAGATTCTTGACAATCTAGATAATGCTTGCTTACATTTATCTAGAGGAACACCTATATTTTAAAATTAAGTTTTCCCCAAATAAAATTTAGATTAGTGGAAAGTGATTCAAAAGAAAAAGCCCTGCACAAAGATTATTTTAAAAAGTAGTTCTCAGGAGATTCTTCGAAATCCATCAGCCTGGTTAAGTATTTCAGCTCAGATCAATTTCAGCTTGGTTGTGCCAAAGCCTGAAGCTGGGGCGACATTTTATGTTATCAAAATATTGGGCTTTCTTGGTTCCATATTAGAAAAGGAAGAGCCTAGTCCTTGGGACTTTCACAATCTTTATGACACAGATGAGTCCTGCATACTAAGGACTGGAGCTAAGTCTCATTCCCTAGAAAAGTAGCCTGCCCTTCACAAAAAGCAATGATGTGGTTTCACCAGAGACAAGATGCTCACAGTGCTTGCTTGAGCAGTCCAGTCCCAGCTTTAAGCACGTGATAAAGAACATCTAAGAACAACCAAACGCGAAGCTCATGGCTTGTTATTCAGATCCTCCTATACCAGGATGTCAGTCATCACATGCAGAAAGCCAGCAGCAAGCAGTGGAGGTTAAAGGGGGCTTAGTTGCTAGAGGGCTTGCCTCACATGCAGGAAATACTGGAATCAGTTCCCTAAACTGCATAAACCAGGCACACAGTTTATGTTGTAATCACAGCTCTTGGGAGGTGGAAGCAGGAGGATCAGAAATTCAAGATCATCTGCCACATAAAGTCTGAGGGCAGCTTGGAGTAACTATTTGAGAACTTGTCTCAAAAAAAGAGAAAGGAACACACACACACACACACACACAGAGAGAGAGAGAGAGAGAGAGAGAGAGAGAGAGAGAGAGAGAGAGAGAGAGAGAGAGAGTAAGTAGAGAAGGAGGAAAGGAAGGGACAGAGACAGAGGTGTGGATAAACTCAGAGCAGAAAATAAGGCTCTGCTAGTGTGTCTCAATGAAATCCACTGGTGTGAAGTTAGAGATGGGCTAGCCAGAATGGGGGTATCTTTTGCCCTTGGTTAGATGGGTATATTTGACTTTTCTGATTTGCCTTAAGTTGAAAGTGGAGGAAAAAAAACAAGAGACGTTCTCAGTTAATACTCAAGTATTAACTTTAGATTTGGGGCTGATTACTCTACTCAATGATGACTTTGTCAAGGAAGAAATAAGGAAAGAAATTAAAGACTTGTTAGAATTTAATGAAAATGAGGACACATCATACCAAAACTTGTGAGACACAATGAAAGCAGCGCTAAGAGGAAAACTCATAACCCAAAGTGCCTACAAAAAGAAACTGGAGAGAGCATGCACTAACAACTTAACAGCACACCTGAAAGCTCTAGAACAACAATAACAACAACAACAACAAAAAAGCAAATACACCAAAGAGGAGTAGACAGCAGGAAATAATCAAACTCAGGGCTAAAATCAACCAAGTAGAAACAAAAAGAACTATACAAAGTATCAACAAAACCGGAGCTGGCTCTTTGAAAAAATCAACAAGATAGATAAACCCTTAGTCAGACTAATCAGGGAGCACAGAAACAGTATACAAATTAATAAAATCAGAACTGAAAAGGGAGATATAACAACAGAAACTGAGGAAATTCAAAAAATCATCAGATCCTACTACAAAAGCCTATACTCAGCTAAACTGGAAAATCTGGATGAAATGGACAATTTTCTAGACAGATGCCAGCCACCAAAGTTAAATCAGGAGCAAATAAACCATCTAAAGAGTCCCATAACCCCTAAAGAAATAGCAGCAGTCATTAACAGTGTCCCCACCAAAAAAAGCCCAGGACCAGATGGTTTTAGTGTAGAATTCTATCAGACCTTCAAGGAAGACCTAATATCAATTCTCTCCAAACTATTCCACAAAATAGAAACAGAAGGAACACTACCCAATTCATTCTATGAAATCACAATTATAGTCATACCTAAACCACACAAAGACACAACAAAGAAGAGAACTTTAGACAAATCTCCCTTATGAATATTGATGCAAAAATACTCAATAAAATTCTCAAAAACTGAATCCAAAAACACATCAAAACAATCATCCATCAGGATCAAGTAGGTTTTATCCCAGGAATGCAGGGATGGTTCAATATTTAGAAATCCATCAACGTAATCCACTATATAAACAAACTCAAAGAAAAAAAAAACACATGATCATCTCACTAGATGCTGAGAAAGCATTTGACAAAATTCAACCCCTTCATGATAAAAGTCTTGGAAAGATCAGGAATTCAAGGCCTATACTTAAACATAGTAAAAGCCATATACAGCAAGCCAGTAGCCAACATCAAACTAAATCGAGAGAAACTTGAAGCAATCCCACTAAGATCAGGGACTAGACAAGGCTGCCCACTCTCTACCTACCTATTCAATATAGTACTGGAAGTCCTAGCTAGAGCGATTAGACAACAAAAGGAAGTCAAAGAGATACAAATAGGAAAGGAAGAAGACAAAATTTCACTATTTTCAGATGATGTGATAAGTGTCATAGTTAGGGTTTCCATCGCTGTGAAGAGACACGATGACCAAGGCAACTCTTACTAAGGAAAACATTTAATTAGGACTTGCTGACTGTTGCAAAGGCTTAGACCAGTATTGTCATAATGGGAGTCATGGCAGTGCACAGGCAGACATAGTGTTGGAGATGGAGCTGAGAGTTCTATATCTGGATCCACAAACAGCAAGAAGAGAAACACACTAGGCTTGGCTTGAGTATCTGAAACCTCGAAGTTTACCCACACCTACTCCTTCAAGGCCACATCTTCTAATACTGCCACATCCTATGAAACTATGGGGGCCATTTTCTTTCAAAGCACCACAACAATTTACCCTTTAGCCTCCTGGATCACAACTCAAGATAATAATATGGCTGCCTTCACGTCTGACAGCAGGCAACTACCTGGGTGTTTAGTACGACTGATAGCTGCACCTCAGTATATACTACTACAAGCTGTGCATGCGACTTTGCTTATCCTGTGATCCAGCCATTGTCTGCTTGTATATTGAGCCTCTCACAGCCCATGGTTGCTATTTTGAGCCAACAATTCCAGAGCTCCTGCCTGGGTCTCTCCGGTCCTCCTGACACTCAATGCTGCACCTCAGAACTTTTCCAGAACCTGTCTAACAGACCCACTCCTGGCTTGAGTCTCCTGCTGCAGCACTTTCACTCCATTCCATATAAAATGGGGAGAAAAAGAGAAACAGATTATTTATGGAAAAATGTTAAGTTCTTGAGTCATCCAAGTCTGTGAAGACAAGCCCTGGATAATTTGGACCGGTATTAAACATTTGTGGATGCGAGCATCCAAATACAGCACAGGAACACAACTGTAGGGAACAGAGACACTCTGAGTGCACAGCAGTTAAGGAAAGACAATGTATGTTGCCTTGTTTCATGTAACATGCCTTCGAAGAAAAAAACATACAGATGATAACATATGTTCAGTATGTTCTTTCCGTGCAAGACTAAAAATGAGTTTCCTCAGTTTGTTGGTTTCTTTTTTTTTTTTTTTTTTGCTTTTGTAAATATTTACAACCTGCCAGCACCAACCATGAAATAATAAATAATAATACAAGCTATAATTTATTTAAAGCGTATGGCATGTTAAAACTAGAACCCTTACCTAACAACCCAGCGCCTACTAATATCATGTACTGTTTTCCACGTCTATCATCATTATCCTCAAGTGCAGGAAACCGTGAGATGGGGGTTTACATATGAGTGTCTCCGTGCAAACTGGCAGGATTTTCCAGGTTGTGTCTGCCCCGACACTGGCAATATCAACCATGGTTCTACTCTGCTTCCTCTCTAGTACATACACCCTATAGCTGTGCCTCACAGAAGGTATATAACCTGAAAAGTAACTTCTCACCCATGAAACAGGGTGATAAGTATGCTTGCCTCATACAGTGGTCATAAAGACAGCAAATACGAGCTTACCCAAATAGAGCTTGGATCCGTGATCTAAGAGCCTCTGTTTACAGTGCTCTATGAATGCTCTACAGAGTTCTAACAAAAAAAACACTGGGTACCAAGAACCAACCGTGACCCGTGAAGAGATTAAGGTTTGAAATAGGTTAGTGTTATTTAGGCACAAGAGAGTGAAGGATTTTTCAAAATGCACACTTGGGGTTATCTTCATTATTATTATTATTATTATTATTATTATTATTATTATTATTCAATATTATTGATTTCTATTTTTATAGAACAACAGAAGATTGAAAGTTCTCCTCCTCTTCTTGTCATTCACTCGAGGCTGAGGTCAGGCCATCCCAGGCCTGAGTGGTACATGCGTCATCTCAAGACCTTGGGTAGCTTTATATTCTGACAATGTCTGCCTTTATGAAAGCACTGGAGAGCCTTTGAAGCATTCTGATGCCCAAGACCCACCACAGAATGCTTGATCAGCTGGTCTGGGTATAGCCCCAGCAAAAGCTAGGCTCCAAAGAACCCTCGGGTGATTAAACATGTAGTCAGCTGGGAACCACCTGAACTGACAGCACAAAGAGATAAGCAAATTTGAGGAATGTGTTTTTTAAGTCTAAATGTGGGTGATGATAGTAAAAACCTGAGTCTTTGAGGGAAATATTTTAAAGCAATCAATACTCTCTGTGTTAGACACGCATCTATTCATTTTATTTTCAAGCTCTCCATTGGTGAAAATAATACCTAATGTTTATTAAACACTACATGGTGATAGCCACTGTTCTAAATGCTTTCCATAGTAAAACAAACAGCCCATGGCTTAGACTACTTGAACCAAAGATGCTCAGAGCAGCTCTATTCCGCACCTCAAAATATAGCTTAAAGTGATTTAGGTAGTAAACTAACTTAAAGTTGCAAAGATTAATTGTTGTGCTTACCCAACATTATTTTTATAAGAACACAGTTCTGCTTACTCACATGAGCAAAAACAGCAGAGAATAGGAATGTATCTAACACAACAAAACCCAACTCACATTTACTCACATTTGACTCAACAATGAAAAACGCAAGGTGTTTGCTTTGAGATCAGGAACTAGGTGAATGTATCCACCCTCATCACCTCTGCTTGTTGTAGTGCCAAAAATCCCAGTTAGACAAGAAAATTCATCCAAAATGAAGACCATGTCTTTGTTTGCAGATGGCATGATCTTATATAGAAAACTCTATAGGCTCAACAGAACAACTGTTGGAGTGAAACGCGTAGGCCCAGTAACATTTCAGACACAAAATGCAAAACTGAGCGGTGTCTATATACATTAACAAATAATCTGAAAAAAAAAAGAGAAAGCATCTGATTTTCAACACCCACAGATAAAGAGAGACACTTATGAGTAAATTTAGCCAACTGTTTATGAAAGATCTTTATACTGGCAACTTCAAAACATGAATAAATAAAATCAGAGAAGGTATGAATAAATGCAAAAGAATCTGGTGTTTATTGACTGGAGGAATTTGTGTTATTAAATGTCATATTGCACAAATTAATATAAATATTACAATCCTCATCAAAATTCCAATGACATTTTTCACACAGGATATAGAGAAACAATTGCAAACTTGATGTGAGGAATGAGAATAGCCTCTAAGTGACCAGAATGTTCAAAGTAAGGACAAGGTTAAGAGCTCTGCAGATTCTAATTCCATGCTGCATGCTGTTTTGAGTATGCTTGACCCAGGATGTGGTACTATTTGGAGGTGTGGCCTTGTTGGAGTGGGTGTGGCCTTGTTGGAGCATGTGTGTCACTGTGGGTATAGGCTTTAAGACCCCTGTCCTAGTCGCCTAGATCTGGAACTTGCTTTGTCCCAGGCTGTCCTTGAACTTGGAGATATGGTTGCCTCAGTCTCCTGGGATTAAAGGCATGTACTACTTTGCCTGGGCCTAAGCTTTTCATGTCCACAGTGCCTCAAGATCTCCATGTCAAGATGTGGTCAGAAGTCTGTGTCTTCCAGACTCAAGATTTGGATCACAGGAATGCTCTCCATTTATAGATTGTAGTTCATTCCAGATGTAGTCAAGTTGACAACTAGGAATAACCATCACCATTTAACAGAAGTAACTGAAACAGTGTGATTGTGTGAAGAGAGAAACAGACAAACACAAAAAGAAACACAACAGAGAGCCCATAAATATACACAGAGAGCTCATAAACACACACACACACACACACACACACACACATGCATCTATAACTAATTGTTTTTTTATAAAGACATCATGAGGACATTATGGGGAAAGGTTGGCTATCAATAAATGATGACAGAGAACAATGGTACAGAGTGTATACCATATACTACACACAAAAGCCAACTCAAATGCATGAAGAAAACAGAAGAACTGAATCTGAAAGTCCGTTAGGAGAAAACAGCTCTTCACATTAGTCTTGACAATGCTTTGGCTGTGATGTGACATCAGCACTCAGGTAGCAAATGTTAAAATAAACCAATGAGGTTGTATCAAGTTTAAAAGTTTTGTGTAGCAAGTGAAATTATCAGTAAAAATGAAAGACAATCTCTCTACCTGATAAGGGGCTAATACCTATGTACCTATGTAACTCAGAGAAGAGAAACCATTGATTTGAAAAGGGAGCAAGCAAGTAAACATTTCCCAAAAGACATCTTGCAAATCTCCAATAGGAGGAGTGTCAAAAGTGTCTGATATCACTAACCATCAGGAAAACACAAATAACTCTATAGCATATCATTTTCCACTTACTATGACGGATATTATTTTTTAAACAAATAAGAGTAATAAGTAATAAAGAGAATGAGAGCTATTGATGAGAGTATAAACTGGCTCATCTACCAAAGGAAATGACAAAAAAAATCCTTAAAATCTGAAAATATTATCCAGCAAACCCTCTTCTAGATTTTATACACAGGAATTGAAATTGGGGTCTTGAGGTGAATGAGAGCATCTTGTTCCTGCAGCATTAGCCACAACATTTAAATTGTAAATACAGCTTCAATGTGCATGGATGGATGGGTGGATGGATAGATGAATAGATTAAAGATTCTATCATGACATAGATAGATCTGAAGAATTGTAAGCTAAGTGACATAAACCAAACACCAAAAGATGAGTACCGCACAATCTCACTTACATGTGGAATCTAAAACAGTCAAACTAAGAGGTACAGCATAAAGAGTAGTACTTGCCAAGAACTACAGTAAATGAAGTGAAGACTGTATTTGAGAATGTATATAGGCCTACATTTTTTCAAAACCTACTTTAATGAGGATTCTTAAATGCTTCAGGCTCCCTTCTAGCCCACCACCTACCATAGGTAGTGAAAAGAAAAGGCTAATAGGACAAAGGAGGATGTGGACCTGTTTAGAAATAGTTGTTTTGGGTGATTCCAGTCTTCATTATCAGGATATCAGCAGTTCAGTTTACACAAATCAACAACAGTATTTCAATCCACTTGCAAACTCCATTTATGAATCAGTTACGGCAGTTTGATCCAGAACAAACCAGTAGGGAAAGAAGCCACTGGAACATCATGAGAAATTCTTTGGTTTGCTTCTCTCTATGAAGTCACGACAAATGATGAGCAAGGAAGAAGGAAAGGTGAACCAATGCCACAGCATTGTCAGTGAAGACCAGTGTCAGCAAAGCCCAAGGAAGACCAGCAAGAAGTGGCAAGGTGAACCAATGCCACACAAGGTTACCCACTGTCAGTTGGGTTATATTTATACCCTTTCCCAATATTGCTTGTCCTTTCAAGAGTCTGTTCTAGCAAAACATCACATGCCATTTTCCAAGCAGCGTCCAGAAAAACACCATGTGTCTGTTCTCAGCAAAACATTCTCTGATAAGACAGGTTCCAGAAAAATATCATATGACCAACTGAGTCTCCAAAGAAACCGGAAAATTATACTTCAAATATAGAATTACAATTTTGCCTACGCTCTGGAAACCTGCTCTACAGCAGACTGTTTATACCTACAGTATGCATTTTATAGTAACTTATGCAACTTTTCTAAGAAAGAGGATCTTATGTTAAGTGTTTTTCCTAGATACTTTTCTATTGCTGTGATAAAACATGATAATCAAGGTAATTATGGAAGTAAGGGTTTATTGGGGACTTGTGGGTCCAAAGGGTCAATAGTCCATCACTATCAGGGAGGCAAAGTGTGGCAGCAGCAAACACAGCAACTGCAACAGCAACCTAGGACTCACTTCTGAAACCACAAGCAAGAAGCATGAAGTGGGGATGGTGCCAGATTTTAAAACCTCGAAGCTCTTCCTCAGTGACTTACTTCTTTAACAAGACCACACCTCCTGAGCCTGACTACAAAGTGCCATCAAACTAGGCAACTAAGTATTCAAATTCCTGAGACTATGGGGGACATCACATTCAAGCCACTACAGTGTTCTTACCAGACTAAAAAATAAAATTTAAAAAAAAAAAAAAAAAGGAGAAGAGAAATAAATGTGGGAGAGTGAAAAATAAGTCCATAGCTTTGAGTATTTGTGTTTTCGTTGGTGAATACTTGGTCTCACCCTTGTGGACATTCGATAGTACTATCTCACTGGACTCCTGCCTTTTGTTACAGAGGGATGGGGATAGTTCTCAGATTGCCTATTTTTTTTGCTACCCATATTTTATGCTCTGAATTATAGAAAAGTATACAATCATAGAGAGAAACAGATATATAGTATGGTGGAGTTTAGAAAGAGTGTAATCAACTGAATATTGGGAAATAACCAAAGAAGAGAACAGGCTTCTGCCCAATTTCTGAAACTTGTTGTCAGGTTTTTCAAAACTGAAGATTTCATGCCACCTACAGATCATCTCCAAACCAGGAAACTGAAAAGTAGAGATGTAATATATGCTTGGCACACTCCGTTAGGAATCTGCTTCATTTGCATAACTTAAATTAAAAAGATAAATGTTTGCATGGAGTGAGGGAAAAGTGCAATCTTGAATCAGCTGGGCAATTGCCCAACGTACTAAAATAAACTTCATCATGAACTTTGCTTTCTTCACTCAACACAGAGAGCTGGAAGTAATAGAAGGGAAAGAGTGGAGGGCTTACGTATGCTTTCTGTTAGAGAGAGCAGTCACTGCCAGGGCTGAAGGATAATTCTAATAATAAATCCCTTTTTCTGACTGCTTATAGATGTGTGCCATAAAAACAGAAAAGAGAAGAGGAGAGACAGGATGAAAAAAAAGAGAGGAGAAGCTTAGTTTCCTTAAACTCAAGTGTTATAAGCTTGGTCTCCACTCACTAAGAGAAATTGTTTTGTGCAACTAAGAATCATGAGTTACCAATAAAGTGTTCTTTGTTGCATCCAGTGAAAAAACACCTGTACACTCAGTGTTCCTCCATGGTGTTTATAGCCCCTAGAGACACAAGAGTGTCTAGACCCTGCCCCTGAGGACCTCCAATCACAGATTCTGCCTACAGAACACTAATTGTGGGACCCATCCCCTCCAGACACAAGTGGCCAAGCTCTGCCCCATGAATTAAAATGCCCAAACTCAGAACTTGAAAACCCATCAATCCCTGAGCTTGAAATCCCACCAATCACTACCCTGGATGTCTCACTCCTCCTAAGAAACCCTGTATAAACCCTGTCTTCTACTAAGTTCTCTGATGCTTCTTACCTGAGCAGAAGTAGACAACTTCTTGGGGCTCTTCCTCCCAACAAATGTCTTTTGTGAAGTATATTGTGCAGTGTGACTTTGTGGTATACCTTGGCTCTTGACTGCCAGGATACCTTTTCCTTCACAGGTGTAACGCTTGCATTAGGGAAGCCTCCCCTTCCACCCCCATTTTCCAAGCTGCATCAGTTCCAATGGGAAACCTGCCTCTTCAGAGCCGTACCACTTGTACTGTACCCTTAGCATTACTCAGTGGTGTCTGAGTCAGGGACCCCAGACTTGACAAAGAGCTTTAAAAGCATCAACAAAGAGAGGCAAAGCCAAACTTGAGATCTGAGTGTTTATTCAAGACGCAAAGGTTTTTTTCATCTACAGATAAATGAAGTACTGTAACGGGAGTATTTCTGCTCTGTGCTCAAACTCTCAGAGGAGGAAGCTACCAGGTAAACTGAACTCACAAAGTTCTCTCCAAACAGTAACAGCCAGCTAAGTAAAACACCCACAATAACTTACTTACCCTTACAGACCACAAAGCACAAAGGGTGAAACAAAAGGTGATAGTGAGATTGCAAAAGGAATCATACAACAGTCAGATGTATCTTTCCAAAGTGGGAATGTGAGGGAGAGAATGAAATGTGAGAAGTCACCCTGAGCCTGCGTTGGCCCATGAAGAGAATCACTTCCTGCCCAGGCACAGTGTCAAGTGGCAACTTCAAGTCTAGCCACTCATAAACAAGCACGCAGGTATGGCGACAGCTATAAGCTGTGAGTTACAGCATCTGGCTTGTCTTGAGACCACCTTTCACATATCCATTCTTCATTCCAGCACATGGCCCCTAAGGCCAGTCTGTCTCCCTTTCACTTGGCAAACATACCTGGTGCTTTATGTTGACTCAAAGAGTCTGGAAGAAAGTCTTTCCTCACCTTCACCATGCTTTTTCTCTCTAGTTGACATTTCCCAAACACCTATGATCTGCTTCTGTGTCAATCCCTAGAGACACTTGGCTGCCCTTACTTAACAAGATAATCTCAAAATATGTAAAACGTAGACTGGCAATGTACAGAGCAAACATGACAAATTAGAGCTGTGATGAAAGATTTTAATGTTCCCAAAATAGTTTGTATAAAAACACAGACATAAAAAAATCAAACACAGAATCAATGGGCTTAATCTAATGAGTATGTATCAGATAGAAAATGCTGTTCTTTTTAAGTATGCACAACTCATTCCAAAATATGCTTGAATTAAATTGAAGATCTCCATGAACAAACACAAAAACCAAAGCAACAGCATAAATGACACAGACCACACTCTCTAACCATAATAATGAGGATTCAGAAAAAAATTGCTCATATGTTTTATACCTAAACATAGATTTCTATACAAAATATTTCTAAGCTATAAAGTAAACCAGAGAGAAGGTGCATGTCTGTGTGAGGGGGGGAGGGAAGAAGAAGCAGAGGAGAAGGAGGAGGAAGAGGAGGAGGAGGAAGAAGAGGAGGAGGAGGAGAAGAAGGAGGAGAATTGGAGGAGGAGAAGGAGAATTGGAGAAGGAGAAGAAGAAGAAGGAGGAGGGGGAGGAGGAAGAGGAGGAGGAGGAGGAGGAGGAAGAGGAGGAGGAGGAGAAGAAGGAGGAGAATTGGAGGAGAAGGAGAATTGGAGAAGGAGAAGAAGAAGGAGAAGGAGG
>JANHMN010000001.1:205592429-205609026 GCA_030674055.1 Rhabdomys pumilio | reverse complement strand
GAGGAGGAGGAGGAAGAGGAGGAGGAGGAAGAGAAGGAGGAGAAGGAGGAGAATTGGAGGAGGAGAAGGAGAATTGGAGAAGGAGAAGAAGAAGGAGAAAGAGGAGGAGAAGGAGAAGGAAGGGGAGGAGGAAGAGGAGGAGAAGGAAGAAGGGGAGGAGGAAGAGGAGGAGGAGGAGAGGGGGAGAAGAAGAGGAGGAAAGGAAGAAGAGGAAGAAAAGAGGAAAGGAAGAAGAGGAAGAGGAGGAAATATGATAAGAGGAGAAAGGGGTGTCAATAAATTCAAGCACACATTCTTTGAATAGATGAATCTTTGTCAAGAGAGAACAGAAAAAAGTGTGTACAGAATGTACAGAATAAAGAATTTTAAAAACAATGAAAGGGACACCATAGAGCTAAAACAATGTTTTTGTGTGTTCAGGTTGCTGTAACACAATGACTTAGACTGCGTTGTTTGTCAACAACAGATGTCCATGGCTCATGGGGAGCTAACTCTGGAAGTTGAACAGCCAACATCAAGGCACAAGACATTCAGAGTCTCTGAGGGCTCACTATGCTACGTGGTTTTATGTCAACTTGAAACGAGCTAAAGTCATCTGAGAGGAGGAAATGTCAATTAAAATGTCTCCAAAAGATTTACCTATAAACAAGCCTGCAGGACTTTCTTAATTAGCGATTGATGGGGGAGAGTCCAGCCCATTGTGATCTGAGTTGTGGTCCTGAGTTCAATAAGAAAGCGAACCGAGCAAGTCACTGAGAACAAGCCAGTAAGTAACATCCCTGTGTGACCTCTCCATCAGCTCCTGCCTCCAGATTCCTGCCTTACTTGAGTTCCTTTCCTGACTTCCTTCAATGATGAACTATGGTGTAGAAGTGTTAGACAAATAAACTCTCTCCTCCCCACCTTGCTTCTGGTCGTGGTCTTTCATCACAGCAGCAGCAGCCCTAAGACACAGGCTCTGTAGTTCACAAGGCACTCCCTGCTTTTCAGACATCATATAGCAAAAGAGATGAATGAGTTCCTTGGTCCCCTATATTAAACATTTCCCAAATCTCAATCTGTAATGCTAGTGTGTTGGGCATGAATATCCACATTTGTCAGCAAACACACACTCAGACAATAGTTGTAATGATTTATAGCATTGTATGAGAACCAAAGTGTTTTTAAAAAAGCAGCAACCCTAAGTAAACACTTAACTGCTGAAGAAAGTGAGTCAGTTGTGTAAGGAAGAAAAGACCATCCGTGAAGCAGCTCTGCAGCGCCAGGACCACACGTGTCAGAGAGATTTAGTAGACCTTTAAGAAATACACAAGTGCTTCTGTATCTAAACTTTTGCAGAACCCAAAAGAGAGGGAAGTTCTACAATTCTCTTTTAAGAGGAAAACAAAGTCTCAAAATCAAAAATGGAACAAAAGCACCATAAAAAACCTAGTTTGGATACTCAACCACTCTCAGGAGCATAAACATTACATCTAATGCAAAGCCAAGCAACAGCCGCAAAGATGACTCAATAGAGTACAGCCCATTACTGTTGACATTGTAACAATGGATTAAAAAAAGAATATCAGTAGATACAGACTATTAGGTGATTTTTTTAAGAGCCAGTGTCTTTTTTGCATACACTTATATAAAAATTGTGAAGCACACTATCTGACATGATAGGCTTTATAGAAATAAGTACATGAATCTGTATGTGATTTTAAAAAAAAAAGTCAATATAAGGAAAGAAAAACTATACCAACTTCAAAAATGTGTGTCTGGAGAAAGGTAAGGGGATGAATTGGGGAGACCAAATTCAGACTTACAGCTGCTGTGCACTGAGCTGAGTCATATCTGCATGAACCCACCACCCCATGGTGACTGTATTTTGACATATGACCTCTGAGAAAGAAACTAAAGATAAATAATAAATCATGAATGGAGCATTGGTCTACAGGTCTGTGTCCTAAAGGACCAGTGAATACCTCCATTTATCTTCCTTCCCTCTCTATACCTACTCCCCTCTTTCTCCCTCCCCCACCTCTCTCTCTCTCTCTCTCTGTCAATCACTGAGAAAGGCCAAGAGGAGGGCACAAAAGGAAAGTGTCCATCTGCAAGACAGATAGAGAGCCTTCACCAGGAACCAAAGCAACAAGCATCTATTCTTGGACTTTCCAGATTCCCAGACTGTGAAAAAAAATAAACACTAGCCTCTGGCATTCTGTGATCACACCTGCCTTTCCAATGGCAAAACATTGCTATTTGCCAAATCCAAATAGTGACTCAGTAAAAGATCACCAATAGGCCTTCACAGTACACATCATCATTTAGTCTGAATGATGTCTCTGGGGAAACACTGATACAGATACAGAACCCATTATTCCCAGGTGATCATAAAATTCTTGTAACATTTCACTAAATAAAAGCTTCCTTACTTTGATGCCCCTCCGCCCATGCTGGGCTCCTTCCTAGCCATCCATTAAATAGCTAATAGGTTTGAACTATCAACTGTTTCCTGTTCCATTCCCTCAACGTAAGAAAATGAGTGATATTATCATAAAATACTCATTCCACCTCTTGATATGGGAGGAAAAAATCTTACAACAACCCCCAAGAACTCAAGATCAATGCTAGGCTTGCTCACCCCTCGCTGTGCCAGGCACCTCGATGCTAAATGCACAGCAGCACAGTAACAGGATGGCTAGAGCTTGCTTCGGAGTTAAGAACTTTAACACTTAGTAAATAATGGGTGGTTTTAGTGTTGCCAATTTATCATAGTTCAGGGTTCACAGGTTATGTAAGTATTGTATGGATGCAGAAAGACATTATAGATCAGAAGTCTTTCCTGTGGCCCGAGCTACCATGCCACAGTTTTCCAGGTTCACAGTGCACTGGAATCACTAGAAAATCCCAGCTGCTGAGCCTCTCCTATGAGGTTCCATATGACTCAAATGAGAGGCTCAAATAACCGAATTTCCAGAACGTTTCAGGTTGTTGCTGCTGTGACTTACAGACTATATGCTAAGAACCATTATCCGTTCAGAGTCACTCAGAGAAAGTAAGGTACTATTTCCCCAACCATTCTGAATAAGGTCACCCAGACACAGAAAGACAAGTATGTCTTCTCTCATGTGTGAATGTTAGCTTTGAATCTTCAGATGGGTGTGTTACATTTGGAAATGCCAAAGACACCATTGGCATTTGCATGTGGCCCAAACTCATCTCCTTGATGCCTCTTTCCCACACTGAACCTGTGTTTGGAGAATACTGTCACTTCTACTTTCAAAACCCATCTCAAACCCCTGTGCAGCCTAGCAGAAGCCATCACCACTTGTCATTAAACTAGTGGGTTGGTGTCATTTTCCTTGTGTTCTGCTAGAGTCATATGCAGGGGGTAACCATGGTGATCCTTTAAACATCTCTCCACTGCTCAAGTCCTCTGGTAGCTTCCCTGGTCGCTTGGAACAAGATCCCACTGTTATTATAGCTGACAAGAATCTGTTAGATCTGACACCTAGTTTTCACCCAGCCCTGAAGTCTAACCATGTTTCTAGTTCTCTACAGAGTGATCACCGGTAACTGCTTTCTGTGAACTGAGAAGAAAATACCAATTTGTCTCTGTAATTATCTATGACTCTTATTCATGCCCTTCATTTCTCCCTCCTCAGAAATGTACTGGCTATGCTTTCATTAAATGTCATATTCTTGTCTTCTGAACCTACACTAGTTAGTTCTTGTCAATTTGACACAAACTTAAAATTATCAGGAAGAAGGAACATCAAGTGAAGAATTGCCCAGATCAGATTAACCTATGGCCAGTTCTGTGAAGCATCTCCTAACTGCTAGTGAAGATAAGAGACCAATCTACTATAGCCTAGGCCATTCCTGTGTGTGGCTTCTGTCCATCGAGGGCTGAGCCATCTCTAGGAAGATGAGTGAGCAAGCCAGAGTGAGAAAACCAGTGTGTAAAATGTCCCTATGGTCTTTGCTTCAGTTCCTGCCTCCAGGTTTTTTCTGCCTTGGGTTCTTGCCCTGACTTTCTTTGATGATGGACTATAAGCTGTAAGTTGAAGTAAGCCCTTTCTTCCTCAAGTTGTATTTTGTCAGTGCTTTGTCACAATGACAAAGATACAAACTTGAACAGGATCCCTTTCCTCTCAGTTCCATTAGATCTCTTCCGGGTAATGTATTTCTTCTTCTTCCTAGGTTATCCTTATCATCATGAAAACATACTATAATTTCTCCCCTCTTTAAAACAGAAAGACATGGTGGCTGAACAATGGCCCATTGGTAAAATGCCACCTGTGCAAGCATGAGGACTTGAGTTCAGATCCCCAGCACCCACATAAAAAGCTGGACACAATAGCACACAACTGTAAGTTCAATACTAGGCAGTCCAAGACTAACAGATCACTGGATGATGCTGGCCAGGCAGCTGACCAGAATTAATGAGCTCCAGGATCAATGAGAGAAAGACCCTGCCTCAAAAAAATAGAGTGGAAAGTTCCTGAGGAACAACACATCACAACACAGACCTCTGGCTTCACATGCAACACACACACACACACATATATGCACATACTCATGCATATCTCCCAAGACATATATACACATAGACAGACAGACAGACAGACAGACAGACAGACAGACAGAAAGACAGACAGACAGACAGACTAGCCCTCTTACTATGAGTGCAATATCTACCACCCACTTGGACAAAAGTCCTCTACTGATGCTCTCTCTTCTTCCAGTTACTCCAGATCCCACCACATTCTCAGTGTAGATCTTAAGCCAACAAGAATCAGCTTTAGAATATATCTCATATGACCAAGTGCTGTCTTTTGACATAGGCCACTGCCTTCTCCAGAACGACTTCAGTTGGCCTCAAGATGCCAAAAGATTCAGGTTTGGCTTCTGCTTAGCACTGCCTTTCCATCCCCTCCTTCTCCAGCTCCAAGAGCCAGCTGACCTCGTGTCCTGTCATGGTTCTCTTATTCTCTCACACCAGTCCCCAGTGTGTCCTCTTTGTTTTTCTTCAAATGCATCTGCTTCACAGGCCTCCCGGAGCTCTCATCACCCCCTTCATCTTTACAATTTTGATAAAATGTCATGTCACCCTGACCATCCTGTGTGAGGTGCCCAAACTCACCGCCTTTCAACTTCCATTCCCACGAAATTTACCATTTGCTAAAATAGGACAAAGTTCACTTATTTAGATTTTTTTTGAAAGTCCACTTCTGCTTTCAGATTTTTCCATGAGAGCGCATGTTTGCTTAACTTCTAACCCTTCCCAGAAGGTAGCAATCTGGATGCTCGTTGAGATACAGAGACTCCTAGTTCCTGACTAAATAATCATGGATTTTTTTTTTGTTTAAATTCTATTTTCTCATCTGTTGAGTCACTACTGATCCAAAACTCACATCTCCTTCCAAATCAAACAATTTACTGTACACGAATCCACAGGCAAGTTGGGGAAGTAGGTGGGTGTGGACATCAGCTTACACTAGCAAAAGCTGTCGGTGCTCTAGTAGGTGTTCACAAGACAGGACCCGACACAAGAACTTGTGTGGCTGTTTACAAACATCTCATGGTTGAAAGAACAGGTGCTGGAGGACACTGTCACAAATTTGCTAGGAAAGCATTCTCAGATTTCCTCTCTAATCATGGAAAAGATGACACGTTAGGGGAAACATCACTCCTACCCTCTAAAAACAGCTGAGCAGCCAGATGCATAAAACCTACATTCGGGAGAAATGACATCATGAATAAAATCCCCAAGCACTTTAGTAATGAAACTAAAAGGGATTCATAACCTACAAGCCCCAAGTTCCCTTGGTCCATCATGTATCTAAAAAATGTTTCCAGGGCTCCTGAAGAATGGCTTCACATCCAGCCATCAGAACTTTTGGGATACCTCCAACAAAACACAAGGTTTCCTTGTTGGGGTTGTTTACAGATGCACTTCCTGTGGAGATAACTTTGTGAGATGAGTGGAAACTTTTGATTTGCAGATGGAAAGAGAGAGGGACGAGAAAACATTCTAGAAAAGAAAGTGATGAGAAGTAGCAGGAAAAGGGGAAGCAGAGGAAGAAGGACAGGCTGACAACCCAGAAGTGTCCCCATCACCTTCCAGCCAGCACCACCCTTGGAAGAAATGATTCTCCAATTTCCTTCCACACCAGTTGAGTCTGTCAAGGAAAAACAAGATGGTTGAGTACTTGGGATCATTTCAGTGAACACAAACAAACACAGCAAACCTGTTTGAAGATCAGCTGTCACCACAGAGCAGGCTTTGGCGATGGCCTCCTCACGGGCTTGTCTTCCCATTCTTACATTCTATTAAGTTACCTTCTAGAGTGAGCTTTCTAAAACATAAGTCACATCAAATTCTAAAAGTGTCTCATCACTTAGCACAACCCCCCCTGACAAGTCCCAACTGTGGTCTCTGAGGTAGATCTAGGCCTTAGTTTTCTGGTAACAATTCTGATTTATGACTGTTAAGGGGCCTCTGAGATCCCCTATGGATCTTCCCCACAGCACCAGTTCTCTGGTCAAACACTATCCCCACAGAGAGGCCACCTCCCTCACAAAATGACTGTTTCCGTACTTCATCATTTCCCCCCAGCAACTTACTGTTCTCATCTTTTTTAAGTTAAAATATTTTCATACAATGTATTTTGATCATATTTTCTCTTATTCTAACTCCTCCTAGGCTTACCTATCTCATTACCTACCCAACTTCATGTTCTTTCTCTCTCATTCTCAAAAACAAAAACATAAACAAACAAAAAAAAACCCAGAAAATAATAATAAAGCAAAAAGCAAACTGAAGAAAGATATCAATATTACAAATAATACTTTTTAAAAAGCACACACAAAAATATGGATTCTGTTTTGGGTCAGCCAACTATTTCTAGGCATAGGGCCTGCCCTCACCTGTAGCTGAGAAACCTAGTAACTCTATTGAAGAAAACTGATTTTCCCTTTCCTAATAGGCATCAGTTGAAAATAATTTCTTGTTTCCAGAGGGAAGTTTGTCTACCTCCCCTTCTTAGCAATGGACCCTCATCTGGCTTGGCCCTGCAGGCCTGTGTAGGCCCCCTCATCTCTGTAAGCACCTGTTGTGATGGGAAGACACAGCTTTCATGGTCTCTTTCATCTCCCCTGGCTCTTACAATCTTCCTGCCTTCTCTTCCTCACAGTTAGTGGGCCTTGAGGGGAGAGCTTTGAGAAGACATCTTATTAAGAACTGAGTGCTCCAAAGTCTCTCACTCTCTGAACATTGACCGCTTGTGAATCTCTGTTAGTTCCCGTCTACTGCAAGAAGAAACTTCTCTGTGAAGCCTGAGTAAGGCACTGATTTATGGGTATAGAAGTGCATCATTAGGAATCATTTTATTGCTATGTTCCTTTAGCTAAATAATAGTATTAGGTTGTCCCCTAGCCCATGATCCATCCCATCTCAGCTGTTTGACCCCTTTAGCTGCGTCAGGTGTTGGCCCCATCTCATAGGATTGGCTTAAATCCAATCAGTCTCTCTGACTAAGCTAATGCTCTGTGAAAACCATCCTTTGTCATCTTCCTTTGCATATGTTCCACAATGCAAACCATGCCTGGCAGCTGGCAGTGGTCCCATCAATATCTGATGGGAGGGAATGAGTTTGGCCCTGAATGGAAGGATTCATGCCAAACTTGCACTGCTGGTCAGCTGAGTGAGTGATTTACAGAACTAATGAGGAAAGCAGTATTTTCATGCTGTCAAACAAAACATATTTTACTTCTGGTGCTCTGCTGGCTTCTAGGTGTTATGGGCATTCATGTGGACTGCACCTCTAAGACAAACTCTGCGTATAAGTTCCTGGCAGTCCGGGTTCTCTGCATACTGCTGCCCAGAGCTGCATAGTACAGGCTCAGGGGGCTTCGATTGCCTGTTATAGAGAACGAGGATTCTGTGCTTTTTTTTTTTATATATAATAAAGTCTTGAAAAGCACATGGCATAAAAACAGAGGTCCCCAAATCCCAATGCAACCCACTTGATCAAACCAAGCCGCATACTGCCATTGCATTACACAATTGAATGTCTAAGGATCTAAGAGATATCCAAGTTCATGTTCACGTTCAAGTTCGTGTGAGTAGTACATGCTAGCGCCTGAACTTACAGTGCACATCTGTCTGATGTGCATCTGTCTGGCACAAAAAAAAAAAAAGAAATCAATGCTACCTATGAGTGCCAGTCTTTACAGAGAAACAAACCTACTTCAATGAACTTTTAAAATAGCCCATGTCCCAAAAAAGAAAACACAGAGTGATCAGCTGGCCTGGTAAGCAGTGGTTCTCATTATTCCCTTACAAAGCCTGTCAACCAGTTTGATTCCCCAAGGGATATGCTTCAACCACATGGCAGCCCAGGACCCTCCCTTGGCCGGAACTGAGGGAAGTCTTTTTTCAACTTTTTGTTGTAGACAGATTTGTTTGAAACACCTCCACCAGCAGAAAAAAACTATCGGCACTCAAACTATTAACAAACTAGACTCTCCATCCACAGCTTTGAGATGATCTCCAGGCTTCACAGGCTCCCTTTCCCCTCAGGCTGCTTATGGTTTAACTCCCTCAAGTTCCTATTCTGTTCTGTCTGTCTCTGAGAGAAACTCAGGGTCCCAGCCAGGGGCTCTGCAGCACCCAGAACCATAAGCCCCACTGTATCCATTACTAGGCCTTCAGCAGTGGTAAAAAGCCTTCAGAATAACCCTGGCGTGTACCAGCTATGCCAACACTCGGGCTCCTGGTTCTTCCTGCCTCTCCTTTGCACATCACAAGAGAAATCCCTTTATCTAATTTGGGTTGTTCTTGGTTTCTTTCTAATTCTAGTTTTATTTATAGTATTATTCATAGGCTACCTAACATCACTGGAGTCTATGGTGCACACAACACACAGAGAGTGGTGACAGCCCAGTGAGAATGAGGAGTGGAGAAACTAGAAGTGAAGAGTCCAACTTCTGCTGATCTCAGGGCTACGGATGTTCGGATGTTCCGTGCAGAGTCACTGCCCTCCCTCGGGTGGGGGGAGGGTAGAGAGGCGGTTGTGTTGTGGGGGAGAAGCTCCTGATTGAGACCCAGGCACAACATCTGTCTCCTAGAGCCTAGAAGAAAAGACCTCAGCAAAGAATAGCCAGATCCTTACCAAAAATACAGCTTTGAACAGAAATTTGTAGGCTTAAGAAAAACTTCTTTAGGCATCAGTACAGAGTCATGGAGACAAAGGAAGAATGTCTAAAATCCCCCTTCCCAGAATCTAAACTGCACTGGCCACAGCCAAGCTCCTGAATCAGCACGTCTTGAATAAATCACAAACCAAGAGAAAAAGAAAAAGAGTCAGAGGAACAGAGCAGCTGGAGAAATGACACTAAGACTCTAGGTGGGGTCAGAGAAGCTCAACCCCAACCACTCAAGTCCCTTCTGAGGACCTGCAAGACTAAGGAACCTAAAGTCTCTTGTAACTGAAGCAGAGCTTGGTCCCCTGCTGAGTGACTGTTGAGAAGTGACTGGGTCATAGGCAACTACCCTCATCACACACTGGCACACACACTTAACAGGCTGTAATTAGGTGAGTGTATGCCTTTCCTTGAATAAAGACCCGCCTTCCAGGGTCTAGGATTTTCTAAGAACCATCAAAGGAACGATGAAAACTGCCTGAAAACATGCATCATTCCATTCCCTGGAGTCATATCCAAACTGTATCAGCTTTGCTCCCCAGTTTCTGTGCAAGCTGCTTGAGTCATGCATAAAGCCATCCTCACCTCACTGTGTCTCAGGAAGTCATTCATTGGAGGGTCACAGGTGTAAAATGACTCTCAATTTTGCCAGGGAAATATGCGTTTCATATTTTAAATAAATCCTGTTGATCAAGGCTCAACCAGATGGGGCGTGAGAAGCAGGCTTTCTGGAGCTTTGCTGTTATTCTTGGGCCCTGTTCACAGGGACAGTGCATGCAGGTGCCAGTGGAATTTATGGATGACACCAGCTGCTCTATTATCTGAAATGTCAAAGGCCCTGTTCAAGAGGGTGATGTGATCACCCTGTTAGAGTCAGAAAGAGAAGCTCAGAGGTTGGGCTGACCTTGCTGCTGGGTCCTGGCAATCCACTACTTACTTAGCCCATGAAATGACCTGCAACTGTTAAATAAAGCACTTGTATTAAAAAAAAAAAAAATCGACCGTGCTGGGGCCTGAAAGAGAACAGGGCTCCTCAGGAAATAGCTGATCTGCCCCTGCCGGGGCAAGTTTCTCATCTACAGTGGAAATTGTATTTACTGTTCACTCAGAATCTCATCTTCTCTTTGAACAATCTCCCTGAGATCAAAAGTAACTCAGCGCAAAGCCTAAGCTGCGACCGGATAAGGAAGGTAAGAAGACTGACAGTAACAGCCAATGCCGAGGTGACAAGCTCCAAGGCAGCTCTACTGGGTTCACTGCGCGAGAGTGGTCAATAGATTCCACCAAGCATCCCTTCAAATTGTGCCCTCGCTCACCTTTACCTGCTGAACCCTCTGCCTGCCCACTTGCTACCCTCTTAAATAAGAACCAAGTCAGGTGCCATACCAATTAATTTAGAAAGAAAAAAAGAAAGAGAGAGAGGGAGAAAGAAAGAAAGAAAGAAAGAAAGAAAGAAAGAAAGAAAGAAAGAAAGCTATAATCACAGAGAACTTAGGGATCTCCACTGTGTTCCCACACCCAAACCAGAATATACGTGAGGATCTGGGGAAGTTGATATCCAGGCCGTGTTTCTGCCTCTGCTGGTTGGTGGCTATTGAAGACAGATGTTATAGTATTGACCAGGTCTCAGTAGCATATCTCATAGGTCCTAAACAACACCTAGAAGTGCATTCGTCACTCCAGACACTTGGCCCATTACTTACTGCATGACTCAGCTCCTGGTACGGGAGATGGAATCGCGGGAAGGAAGTCAGGGTCAGTTATACATGGATGAAAATAATAATAATCTCAAGAACACTGCACTTGTAAAGAGACAGCCAACGCTTAAAGACATCTGCCCAAATGTTCTCTAATTTCACATGTAAAGTGTGTTACACAGCAATTATTTTGAAACACACGGTATCTTCATGTTTGTGATCAAAATTTAAGTAATTATTCTCTAATTAGAGAGACCCCCTCCCCCAGTCAAAAGTGAGTCAACTTTTTCTTGGTATTTCAGTGAGCCAGAATAAACACATGAAAATGTTACCATGGAGACCAAAGTCACCAGAAGGACCCAGCCTCTCATTAAAAAATTGACACACCATCGGGGGGAAAATAGATGGATTTTGTAGTTATTTTAAGGAAAATCATGTCCCAAATGCTGAGGTTAAGGCAGCTACCTCTTTTCCCCCAGAGAAAAGGTCTCCAGTGAAAATGAATAAACGCCACAGTTATTTATAACAACCGTCTGGTTAGGGGACTTATTTGCTATTTGTCAAGCAAATGTCCCCAAGGATTAAAGGAGCCCAAAGAAAATATTTTTAAAATAATAAATGAATGTTTTCTGGGGTGGGAGGCAGCTATATTTGTATTCAGCACCATGACTGCTGGATTGAGTCCTCAGAGCCAAGGTCACTGTGACGGGATAATTCTGCTGTGAGATCGGAAGACCACACATGTCCTAGCTGGCCTACCCAGAACAGAGCCAAGTTTTCTTAAGTTGATACCCATAATAGTAAACTTTAAAAGTAAAAAATAAAAATAATAAAAATAGGTACCAAGAAGCCCTGCGGCTTGAGTCTGCAGGCACTGGCTTCCCTCTTTGCCATTCCTTTGGTTTTAGGAAGAAGATGTAAAAGAAAGAGATTTAACATCTCAAATGTAACCCTGAGAAATGCTATCCTCATTTTTAAATATGGGAGCAAACGAAAACATCCTGCTTGGGTTTTGTCTGTTTTTGTTTGTTTGTTTGTTTGTTTGTTTGTTTTCCTTAAGGGTACCCAGGAGAAGGTTGTCAGCATCATCATTGCTAACCAGCTGCCTTCCTTGAACCTCCCAGGGTTTCGATGGGAGAAACCTGAATGGACAGTGGTACCCAGGGCTGGGTAGATGGAAAAAGATGTTTTCAATCACCCAGAGAGGCCATTTCTGCTTAGAAGTCTGATGCCAGGTATCCCAATACATGTCTATTTTAAATGCTTCCATTCTTATTCAGGCATAGGTATTTGGGGGGAAATTAAAAATATTTTATTTTAGATATTTACTTACTTTAAAATTCTATATTAAAGCACTGTTTTTCTTCATTATTGAATTTTTAGGCCCCTGAAACTTGTGAGAAGCAAGTGCATCCTTGGAGTCTCCCCATCTTCTCTAGGGATCTGTCAGGGCCATTGAAATCAAGACAACAGAATATTGCTCAAGAAGAGCAAGTGTCGGGATAGTCAAGGATCCAGGAGCCCCATCCGGGTAGCAGCTTCTGCTCACAACACTTCTGCTCAACAAATCAATCTAAACCAAATCTACAAACTCAAACCTAAACTCCAAGCTGACAGGCAAGCTTGGCCTACGGGCTTTGGCAGCACTGTTTCCAGACCCTGTATACCCCTTTCCCATGCCTCTCTTTGCTCTGAGTTAACTGAGGGTAACAATGTCACTTTTCTCCTGGGCTTCCTGGGGACTCAGTGGAGTGATTACATCAGGAAAGAGAAACACGAAACATTTGATCATGGTTACTAATTACTATTCCCCAAATCTTGGCTCCTGCTTTCATTTGCCTCTGGGAGCCTTGGTTTCTTCTTGTGTAAAATGAGGGCTCTCCTAAGGGTACCAGAAACATCAAGGATCCAGAAATAGGTTAACGTCATCCTCACAGCCACCACAGCTCTAATTGCTATCTTATCATCTCACTTATCTCAGACCCTCCAAGATGGCTCTTTTTATATCAGCTTGATGCAAGCTTGAGTCATCAAAGAGAAGAGAGCCTCAGTGAGAAAATGCTCCCTAAGACCAGGCTGTAGGCAAACCCATAGGACATTTTTCTTAATTTGTAATTGGTGCCAGAGGGTCCAGCCCATTGTGGGTGGTGCCACCCCATGTATGTTGGTTGTATAAGATGCCATCCCTTGGTTGTATAAAAAAGCAAGCTGAGCAGGCCATGGGCAAGCTAGTCGGCAGCTCTATGGCCTCTCTGCTTCAGCTCCTGCCTCCAGATTCCTGCCTTGAGTGCCTGCCTTGACTTCCCCTGGTGAAATAAACCCTTTTCCCCACAAACTGCACAGCAGGAACCCTGATAGAGACTTTGACAATAATTTCTCTGCTCCTCCTCCTCCTCCTCCCTTCTTCCTCATCCTCTCTTCCTCCTCCCTTCCTCTTCCTCTTCCTCCTCCTTCTCTTTCTCCTCTAGTTGCCTTTGTCTCTACCTCTGCTTTGTCTGGCAGTTATCGCAGTTGCACTGAGACAGCAGCCTCCTCCTCTACATGAGGAATCCTTAGACTGGTTCAAACATTCAAAATAATTTACCATATGCTATGCTTTTTACATTTAAAGCCATTTAAACATTTTAATTTTCTGTGCCTAATACCAAAAAAACCTGTCGAGTGGATGGCTCCTTCCTCTAACTCTGCTGTGCTCCAGACAGAGCCCGAGACAACCAAGGCTTATTATGTTCACTTGTTTATAAAAGAGTGGCTTAAAAATCCTCTTTAAAGCGAAGGGAATGTTAATATTTAGATCCGTCTAGGGGAAAATAATAACAGTTTGTGATTTCCACCCTCCTCACTTTCAGGACAAACAATTTTAAGGGAGGATTTTATTTTGTAGCATAAATTGTTTTCTATATAACCCCAGAGATGTGAATGATTAACAGTGAGCTATAGAGAAATATCCACAGTGAGCAGCTTAGGAGAAATAGCTCATCTTGAGAGATGTTTGGCCAAAGCACAAGGGGGAAAAGTCTTGAGGTCAGAGGTTGTTAAAGAAAACAAGAAACAGATATAAGGCACAGGTTTATTGTCCACCATCATGGGTCCTGGATAATTATTTCTTGCACTAACATTTATATGCCACTGTGATTCTGACGTAACTGTAAGGACCTTAACCAACCACATAATATTTCCAACACAGATAATGAGTGTTTTTCAGATAGCAAGTCATGGGCATTTTAAACTGTGTAATGTACAACCCTGAGTGTTATCACTCCCACTAGAAATGACAGCATCTGATGGTCACTAGGCATGGAGGATGCAGCAAACATGCAGGTCTAAATTCTTCAAGTTTAGTGAAACCTGTAACTGCCGTGCAGATCTCAGAAAATTTCATCACCACTTTGGAAGGTGTTCAAACTTAAGGAATCATGGATTTGAGCAGAGGCCCATTAGAAATAAGACCCTGTCAGAAAAGCCCTCAAAAGTCACTAAACAAGGAGCCCTGGAACCTCCCCAGCTCACTAAGGACTCAGCACACTGAGCTCCACATCCCTGTCCCACACCATGCATTTAGTCACTCTGGGTGTGTCGGGAGACACAAGCCAAACAGTCACACCAGTTAGGTTCCATCTTTTTTTTTTTTTCAAAAACCATTTGTTAAGTAAGGTAGCTAGACTCCTGGCATGGCAGTCAGGATGCCTACTGAACAGTGACTGTCACTCATGAGGAATATTTGACATGCACCCCTTTGGAGCTGTACAACTGGCGTGATATCCTTGGATGTTCTACATGTGGCTGGTGCTGGTTAATTTCAGCTGTAACTTGATTCAGTTAAGAAAGACTTGGAGTGTTAAGGGGGCACACCACCTCATATATCAGAACACCAGTGTGCTTCCAGCATTATTTAACCAAGAGGGAAGACCCACTTATAGATAGCAGTACCACCACATGGAGCTGGTGGACAAAGGGAAAAGAAGGAGGCCAACGAAGCTCTAGAACTCTGGCCTCTGTTTCTCGAACTGCCCAGATAAGTGGTGTTTACAAGAACCAATGAAGTCAATGGTTATGAATTGAAGCTCTGAAACCAGCAGCCAAATCTTTTAAGTTAAATTTCTCTAATATTTTTTAAAGCAACATAAAACTTACCAACACACTGGCTTATTCACTTGTTTTGTTTTGTTCTTCTTTACTTTCTTGCCTCAAAGAATCTTGCCTTCCCAAGAGGCCTTCATCAGCACCTCTTAGCTATATCCTCTCAAGAGCTCCCTGTCTCGATGTGCTTAGCAGAAACTTGTGTGGAGTCCAGTGTATGCACCAAGATGCAAAGATGCCTACAAGAAAGCACTTGCTTTGCAGGGCAGTGGGGGAGTCTGCAACAACAGCACAGAGTAAACTATACCAAATACTTATTAGCACTGGGCTCAATTTACGTTCTGGAAAAAAAAAGAAACTTTAGACAAATTAAATTTAGCTGAGTTTAATTGAACAAATATGACTCCCTCAGAAACAAAACAGGCTTGAAGAAACTCCACTCTGCTGCATAGCCAGAAGGTATTTGTGTATAGCCTATGGAAATAAATTACAGTGGGACCCCAATGGTTACAAGGTGTAGTTTGCCTAATTTAAGCATGGAGCTTTTGACTGCAATTAACTGAAGCTTGGCTCCTGTGAATGGCTGGCCCTTAACTACTGCTCCAAGTGTTTAACCTTCAGTACCGGCTTTTGCTGAGTTAGCTAACCAGATGGGCCTTCCTTACATAAAGACCTGGGTGGAGGCATCACTGAGCTCCTGTTCATTTAACATTTGTATTACGTCTTAGGCCTATGCTCGCCATCCTCCCAGCCTCTGCACTGAACCCATTCCTTTCCTCCAGTTCAGTCCATATTCTGCCCTTCCTTTGGTAAAACACCCAGAATTCCTTGAGGCCTGTGGTAGTAACTCTAGGCCTAGGGATTACTAGTTTCAGAGTATCTACAATATCACAAGGAAGGAGAGCTGTGATTGGTTCCGTAAGTAAATGTTGGACTTTAACATGCTTGACTCTTAACGTGCATGTTTCTCGAAAACATCCGTCACCTTACCCCTTTATTCCACCTCTCCATCCTCCAAATGGACACCATCAACACTGTACTATTGCATTAGTTGAAATGCCACCTTGCCTGTGGCATTTCCCCTCATCCCCCCAAGTGTGTGCAAATCCTGCCTGTAGACTCTTTTAACCCCTATGCCCACAGCTTACTTTGAATCTCTTGTTTCTCAGGCTCCCTTGATGGATTTTAAGCTCCCTTGACTTTCTGCCTGCATCTCAGCATCCGGTGAACTGTCTTAACACCTGCACGACAGTGTGCACATTGAAATTTCACACCAATGTTCTACACATTTGAAACATATCCCCTCATTTCTTCTCAAGATGCCAAAAATGTGGGTGTGTCTCTGCCCTGTACCTCTCTCCTAACCTCTCCTCTAGATTCATGCCAATCAGCATCTCTTGAGAACTACAAAGAAATCTGAAGTCACTACTGTATCCCAGACTTTTTCTCCTGACAACTGTACAACTGCATGTCCTTTGTTTCTACAATAATGACCTTTCAAACTATTTAGAGTTTAAACTTTACACAACTTGAATTTGAAATTTTAAATGATGTGAAGTTGTTTGATATACCCTTAATGGAGAGAGAGAGAGAGAGAGAGAGAGAGAGAGAGAGAGAGAGAGAGAGAG
>JANHMN010000001.1:205555810-205592419 GCA_030674055.1 Rhabdomys pumilio | reverse complement strand
GAGAGAGAGAGAGAGAGAGAGAGAGAGAGAGAGAGAGAGAGAGAGAGTCATATTATTATTTGCATCTTCATACTTTACACTATAGAGCCTGGACCAATAAATGTTTTCTGGAAACATTCAAATTGTTATTCTCTTTTAAGAAAGTATAACCTCACCCCAAGTCCAAGTTCTCACCTCCAATCTAAAAAGCAGGCTCCCTGCTTCCAGCTCTCATGAAAATTTCCCTCCGATCTTGCTTCCAGATTTTCCTCCCAGACTCAGTGGAGTGGCTCTTGCCCTCCGCTCGCTGTCCCCTCCCCACTCTGCACCTCCTCTCTCACCAACACTCAGAAGGAATTTGTTCATTCTGCTAACAACGCACAGACACTTCCAACTCAGCCAAGAGGTTGTGTTACTTTATTTCATGACTTGGGGAAGAAAAATAAAACATGACATTTTCTTTATTAAAATATCACATTTTCCAGATAAAGAAAATATTTAAAATGACCCCTCCCCAATGTTAATGATGTTCAGTCTTAAAAACATCCTTCATCCACATTTTAAAACCTTCTCAAGCACATGTAGATACACATATACACATGAACACACACACTCACTTGTGAACATACTCAAGCATGTACACATAGGCACACAGAGTGATACAGATTCTTATCAGGCTCCCCAATTCCCATCTTGCTCCCAGATTTCCTTCCCACTGAACTTGGAAGTATTGCCTGGCACCTTGGTGCAGCTTGTGACAACTAGAACCCAATCCTTAAGTACGTTGGTGCCCACCATTCCTGTTCTCATCCCAAGTATCTGACATATGGTCTAGCTGCTCCTCCGAGGGAGCTTCTACTGATTATGGGGTGGTGCCCAGTGACCCTGCTTTAACCTAGGAGGTTACTTTACACCGCCCGAGCCTGTGGTAACCTGAATTCAAAATGTACCCGGCCTTACATTTATCGTTACCTCTTCTCTATAGCCAGCCATCAAGCAGGGAGGATTGAGGGGAGGGTTGAGGGGAGGGTGTGGGTTCAGGAGAGTCAAGTAGCTGTTGGGTCTGGGTCATTTCTGAACAAAATGCATCTTGTTGCATTTTTGCTGAAATAAGAAAACTAACTCCCTTTGCTAAATTCCGAGTTGCTGTGAACACTAAACAAGATGTCCCATGGGAAGCCCGCGGCCATCGAGGCCTGGCGAGCTGCTCTACTGCTTCCTCAAGGGCAGAGCCGTACTGTACTCTACTCCTGGGTGCTCCTGTTTCTGGGATTCTGGATATAAGTGGCAACACTTCCCCAAAGATTCAGAATGAACAATGAGCTGGAAATGTGATCTTAGTTGGCAAGGAAGTGTGGCAGATCTCTAACCATTCAGGATC
Organism: Rhabdomys pumilio; assembly: GCA_030674055.1. NCBI lineage: Eukaryota > Metazoa > Chordata > Mammalia > Rodentia > Muridae > Rhabdomys > Rhabdomys pumilio. The sequence goes on along the minus strand of JANHMN010000001.1, from coordinate 205,591,059 downwards.
TACGTGCTGCTAGAACTGAAGCAGAAAGTGAGCTAGAGAGAACAAGCTGACAGGCCGTGACACCGGATCATTTTCATTATTTGCACGCCCATTTGATGACACACACATTTAAAACAAAACAAAACAAAACAAAACAAAACAAAACAAAACAAAACAAAACAAAACAAAACAAATGTCTAACATCTTCAGTAAGGGCTGCCCTGAGTCTTACAGGGACATGCAATAAAAAGATGTTTCCCTCGACCTTTTTGAGAGACCAGGGTCTTACTGTAACACATGGAAGCAGAAGGCAGGGGTTTGCCCTAGGTCTGAGGTGACTCTAACCCACTGACATTGAACTTCAACACTGTCATCCGCAGAGTTCACACCTGAGGCCCATACAGCCAAGCTGCAAAACAAACCCTCCTATCCTCCCAGTTTATAACTTCGCACTGGGCTAGTTTGGTAATTCTTTTGGCAGCACGTGGCCTACAAATGAAGGATTTATATACCTGATGGGCAGTGCGATAAAAAATGTATTTATCTTTATTTATTTTGTTAGTCTCTGTATACATAGAGGAAAGCAGCTAAGCCCTGGGTATTGACCATCCATTTTCCTCTTCGAATCAAACACTTGAGTCTCACCAGCTACACAATGGCTGTGAGGTAAGTAAATATTTCCGATGTGCACAATTCCTTTTGATTATTATCACTAAATTGAAAGAGGTACCATCTATACACAGCAGTGGCTTCAGTGGAAAACACAGTATTTCTCTTCTACTTATGAACTGAGCCAACAAACCTATGGAAAGGCACAGCTATGCTAGGTTTGGTGCACATCTGGTCCAAACCTCACAATCAATTGATTCACTGCTGCATCTGAAACACTCTCAGAACTGTCATAGATACATTTTCACACATTTCTAACAAGATATTTTCTTGGAAATGAAATAGACAGGTATATCTGTCAGTTCTATTTCTGCAAAGGAAACAGAAATAGGTTTGGCTCCGATGTCTGCACTGTCTCTGGAGCAGAACAGCTATCACTCGAGCAGAGCATTAATCAAAGATGTCAGAAGCTCAGTGCTTACTTCCAAAGAGCAGACCCACTAGACAGAGAACTCATTAAAGAGTGTGTGTGTGTGTGTGAGTGTGTGTCCCTCTCCCCTCCCCCAGTGTAGCCATTTATGGCACTTGCCATCTATCTCCAAGCACTAAAGTACTGAAGTCTCTAGGAAATAAAATCTTTAAGCAAGATTTTACTAAGTTTCTTTAAACATCAAAATGCAATTGAAATCACTGCAAGCTTCACCTAATCCTTATTGGTATCTGTAATGAGATTAGCAAGATAAGCAATGGGCTTCAAGACCCAAACTCCACAAACTAGGCTGCCAGAATGTCTCTGCTAACCCAAGTGAAGCCATTCACTGACTTGGTGATGCTTGGCTTGACTTTTAGCATTTTTTTTCCTCTGCAAACCCAAGACTCCTTTAAGGGCTCAGCACACAGAGCTTTTAAGTGACTATTTCTTCCCTCTCCTTTTCCTGCCCCAGCCCCTCCCCTCAGCCACACAGAGTGACACCTTTCCTGATAACCCATTCAACCCCTTTCCTTTGTGTGGCTGGCAAGAAGCATACAAGAGCAAAGATTACTGGATCTTTCCTGTGGTTCACAAACAGAATAGACATAGACGCCTTCTGACTCATTGTGCTACCCTGGGTGAATTTGCCTGGTGGATGAGTAAGGAGCTTTGCTTCAGATCAGTGAGGACTTTTAGCAAAACTTTCCCCACCCTCTCTCCTTCCCTGAAGAAGGCAATACACTTGCTGACATGGGGCGAAGCATCATACCATACACCTACGCCAACACCCCCTCTTGAATAATATAAAATAAATGGATTCTGGAAAAAATGTTAAGACAACTTTAGTGCTTGGAGATAGATGGCTTGAAGAAGACCCTGGTGCATGTCTATGTTAATGAGCACAAGAAAGGAAACGCAAAAAGCAAACGGATTGGGGCCCACAACAGACCTCATGCTCTGTTCATCTGAGTCAAATGAAGAGAACTTCATTGATGAAGACGTGTATGGCTGACATAAAATTCACAATCAAGAAGAAAAATAAAATGAAAAGCAGAGAACTTTGGGACCGCTGGAGAAGTTCAGTCCCAGGAAAGCAAACTGGGTCTGCAGGACTCACAGCCACAAACACATCATGTTCAGCCTGCTGGGGCCAGGCCCATAAACCACCAGCACAGGTGTGTTTGGAAGAGAACACCTAACAGCAGCTGAAATAACCAAAAACAAGGTGGTAAATGGCTTCCCTGGGCCAATACAAGGGACAAATTGGCAAGGTATAGATTGTTCCACAACTGTACTCTCTCCAACTCTGAGAGTTCTGCATCTCTCCCAAGGTGCCCTGGAAAAGGCACAGCGGAAAGGTTGAGGCTTTTAAATTTTATATGGTTTCTAAAGGCATCTTAATTTTTAACAAAAAGTCCTTAATGTTCTGGATAAAAGACCAAGGTACTTAAGAGATTCTTTTTTTATAATGCCAAAGTCTTTGTGCGAGGTATGAACATATATTTTAAAAGACCCAGCCTGGCAAGTACTGAGAGTACGGTAACACGTACCATGTACCATGCTTCCCTCCTGTTTCCTGCACAGGATGATACTATGGCTCAAGGCAAGCTCATCAGTTCTCTGCACTGGCTTTGCTGCATTTAAAAAGGAAGGGTTTGGGGAGCAATGTTACACAGTGGTCATTTCCAACAACCTCCACCACTGAAACTTCTTGTCCATCCAGCCCATGTCACGCTGGTCTCTGACACCTTCTGCGAGTCCTGAGCATAGGAAGGGAAATGTGTCTCAAGCACCTTTCTGGGGATAAAGGCTGTATGGAGTTGGCGCTCACAGCTAAACAAGATAGCCACTCCTAAGTGCAGACTAGAGTGCTTGAAAGTCTCTTGTTCACTTAACGCTTTGTAATTTACAAAGTGCCTTGTTTGAGACTCTGAGAAGTCCTGTGAATCTCCAAAAGTCTGTGGCTTGGTGCCAGGGCAGTCATCACAGACTTTCTGCAGCCAGGCTCAGACTGGAACACAAGTGTCCAGGGTGACAGGGCAATGTTCAATGATCTAATGTTATCTGGTGGAATTGACCTTGACTTAAACTCAACATGGATTCAGAGGCATCTCTCAAAGACAGATTAGTGGTATATTCAAAGAACAGGCCCACATCATCCTCAGGACCAGAAAGCAATGAGAGTCCACATGACCCAGAAGAAAAACTGGGAGGGAAGCAATGCTGTAAAGGAACAAATATTTGAGAGGAATAATTATGTCCCTTGTGTTGTAAGCAGTGGAGGAATTGCTGAAAGTTTAGACTCTCATGTAGGACAAATGTGTCGTTCAGAAAATGAAGCAATTGAGTGAATCTTATTAAGAGGAAAAGTCAGGGAGAGAAATGATAAGATTCCTCCATCAAGAAATAATGCTGTCCTGGGCTGAGGCTGTAGCTCAGTTGGTAGACTATCTGCCTGCCTTACACAAAGCCCTGGTTCAACCTCCAGTATCACTTAAACCACGTGCAGTGGTGCATGTCGGTAATCCCAATGGTCTCAGCACTCTAGAGGGAGAGTTGAGGTGATCAGAAGTTCAAGGTCATCTTCAAGTACATAGCAGCCTGGGCTGCATTAGACCCTGTCAGGAAAAAAAAAGAAGAGAGGGACAGAGGGAGACAGAGACAGAGAGACAGAGTTTGTTTTGCACAATTCAGTAGAAGCAGCAGGACTCCCTTGCACTGAACATACTGTCTGTGAAAGCAGTTTCTTTTAGCATCTTGAACTAATGAATTAAGTTTTGAAACATCTGAATTCTAATTTGATTTTTATTTGAAGGGCTAAAAAGTCAACACTATTCTGTGAGTGCAGACAGTATATAACAAACTCAAGATAGAAAACCAAACAAGAAAGTGGCGGCATTCCATTTATTTACACAAGAGCAACCTGACTCAGTTTCTAAGCAAACACATGTCGGTCTATAATTTAGCCCTTTTACATCATGTATAGAGAAGGGAAAGTAACAGTACCTGCCGTGGGCTGTTGTAAAGATTAGATGAGTCACTGTGTATTACTTGGCACAGTGGCCAACATAACAAATGATAAATAAGTGTTAGCTATTCTTCCAATAAGTGCCATGGTTTCTATAAATCATAGAAAGCGATTCTCGAGCACACGGGTGCAAGCAGTTTCCAGCCTATGAAATTTGATCCTCCTTAACTTTCCTTGGCAGGAATCTTGACTAGCAAAAGTTATTGATCCAGGTAGCAAGGTCTACACACTCCATGTCTGTTTCCACTCACTGAAACTTCCAGAGGGTAATTGCTTCAGGCTGAAATTGCCCATGCTTGGTCTCTACCCAACGGAAACACGCTTTGGAAGATGGAAGCAGATTCCATATTTCTGCCTAGAGCTGAGGAAGAAATCATCTAACTTTTTTTTTTTCTTGAGTCATGTATTTTAGCTGAGCTCTGTTTTAAAAGATCACTAAATGCTATCCACTCAGGCTTCTGAACCCTTCTGAACTTTTGTCTTTAAGATCTTTTCTTTTTAGCCTTGCCAAACAGCCCTAAGTTGAAACTTTATTCTTCAGGTCCCTTTTTTTTCCCTTCAGCTAATGTCCCTTAGATTTTAATAGTTTCTGCTCTGATTTTTCTCTCATTTAATTTTTTTCTCATTTAATTTTATAGCATAGGTGTGGCTCTAATATGCTGATAAATTATTCTGAAAAGTGCTTTAACACATGTTAAATGCCACATTCTGTCTATCTACCCACTGGACTTACGTAGCTCTGGCCTCCATATACATGATACCAAGCCATTCAGATCCAGAGTCTGAAAACATCACGGTTGTAACGAGCAAGATGGGAAGAGCCATCGGTGTAATCGGCCAGCTCCAGCATAGTGCTCACGGTCACAATGGGCAATGATCAGCTCACACCAGCACATGGCCTACCACATATGTGACTCCTCAGGGTCATTTTTTAAAATAATTATGACACTGCTTTTCCCCAAATGAGATTCTCTTCTCTCTTTGTCCTTATCCCCACCAGGGACTGTTGTTGGAGCGGTGATTAAAGGTCCTCAAATTCATGGTCACTCAGAGCTCAGGTGGTTTGGACCTGTGTGGTGAAGTTCAATGAATCAGAAAAAAAGAGAAGTGGTTCACTACTAAGATTCTATGATTCGTTCTTCTGCCATGCTTCGTAAACAGAAGAACTGCTGATTCTTACCTCAGTTAGGAAACACTTGGCTTGAAGGAAAGGACGGAGGAGGTGGCATTAATCCGAGAAGGTGGTCCTCAAGTTTGTCCTTTCCCTTGGTTCTACATCAGAGCAGCCACCTGGGCTTTCCAAGGCCACTGGGGTCGAGGAAGGATACAGAAATAATGTTATAAAAAAAATCTATATTCCATTTAGATTCTATTCCACAAATCATAAGTTCTAGTCAGCATGAAGCCTCTTAAAAGACCGTGTCATCCGCTTTCCCTGCGTCCCCAGAGATTTCATGCAATGGAGAGAAAAACAAGGTTGTGGTGGGAACAGCGTAGGGGACCTAATGAGTATCTGTGCAATGAAAACAAAGAGGATGTGAGAGAAGGAAGGAGGAGGAGGAAGAGAAGAAATCAACTGTGCCCCCTTGGTGTCCACCTTACTAGGACAAGGAACAAGCCAGCCAAACCTGCCTGCTACCCAGCCCTTGTGTTCCTTTAATTCTTCTCCACGTTGCATCTACTCAGTCATCCCTACTTTGATCTTTCCAAGGCTTCTTTCTAAACAAGGAGAGAGTCCATAGGCAACTGTCTGACCTATAGGCATGGTTTATTGTCTAATGGCTGCTGCTAACTGGTTTAGTCTGCCTTAGCTATCACTGCAAAATGCCACAGACAGAGTGATGTCAACCACAGGGATTCCTCTCCTCACAGGTCTAGAGGTTGAGAATGTCAAGGTCAAAGGACCATTCGATTCTGGTCCTGTGGAAGAAAGCCATCTTCTCACTAAGTATTCAGTTGTCTTTCCTTGGTCCATGGCACAAAGACTGAAGAGTACTCCTCTATCCTTCCTACAAGGCCTCAACCCTGCATTAAGAACCCCAAATTCATTCCCTAATCTAACCCAATCACCTTCCACAGGCTTCTCCTCTAGATATGATCTCATGGGAGTTAGATTTGACATATGAAGTTAGGGAGTTACGTAAACTTGAACCAGTCCTTAACGCCACCTTCAAATTCAGAGTCTCTTGCAGAGAATAATACCTGCTACTCCTCTCCCCGGGTTGTCACCTGCTACAAGTATTCCTTCAGAGCTTCTACTTCGGTTCCTGCCTCCAGGTACCTGTCTTGATTTCCTGCCTTGAGTTCCTTCAATTATGGACCTTGATGTGGAAGTGCAAGCAAAATAACTCCCCCCAGGATGCTTATGGTCATGTTTTATCACAGCAATAAAAACTAACTAGAATGTATGCTTTATGGAATTTGGTGTGCCAGAGTTTGGTGCATAGATGATTAGGATTGTAATGTCTTTTTGTTTAATTGTCCCCTTGATCCGGATAATGTATCTTTCTTTACCTATTCTGATTAATTTTACTTTGAAGTCTATTCTGACAAATAGAATAGTGACAGTTGTTTGCTTCTTGTTCCTATTTCTTTAGAATTTGTTTTTTAATGGTTCTTATCCTTAAATGTAAAATGAGATTCTTAAGAGAAAGATGAATTTTGGTTTTTTTAATCCACTCAACTAACCTGAATGTTTTAATTGGAGAGTGAAGCCATTAATATTTAGAGTTATTATTGAAGGGTATTGTTGACTGACACTTTTTTTGTTTGCATTCTTAGACATATCTTGTATTTCAATAACTGTAGCTTATTTGTTTTCTTTGTATAGTCTCTTGACTATGCTTATCCCTCTCCTTAGTCTGAAGTAATTGCTTCCCTTATTCTCTGTGAGTCTGGTTTACTGGACATAAATTCTTTTAGCCTGTTTATATCATAGAAAGTTTTTCTTTCTCCCTAAATGGCATAGAGTATCTCTGGGTATAATGGTCTACGTTGGCATCTGTGCAGTCTTAGATCTTGAGGTACATTGCTCCAGGCTCTTCTAGCTCTGAAGTTTTCCTTGAGAAGCCAGCGTGTTAGATGAATTTCTCTTTCTATGAGACTTGTAATTTTCTCTCTCAGTTTCCACTCCCCTCACTTTGTTCTGTATAATTAATGTTTAAATTGTGATATACTGTGGGAATTTTCTTTTATGGCCTTGTCTGTTTAGTGTTCTGTGTGTTTCGGTTTTCTCTGATTATTCTTTTAGGATCTGGTCTGTGACATTGACATGGAGTCCTCCTTCTATGCCTGTTATTCAGAGATTTGATCTACTCATGCTGTCGCATAATTCCCGCATATTTTTTACATCTATTTTCCAGATTCTTTGCTCGTGTGATCCAGTTCCTATATTTATCTTCAAGTCCTGCTATTTCCTCTTCTACTTGATCTATTCTACTTTTAACACTTTTCCTTCAGTATTCTAGTTGGGCTATTGAGTTTTCCAAATCCATCTTCATTTTAGCTTGATTTTCTTCAATATTTCTCTCTTTATTGAATCCAGCTTTCAAATCCTGAACTGTCTTTGTCATTTCCTTTAGCCATATGACCCACCTACACCACTCCTTGGCATGTGCCCAAAGTACTCAACATCCCATTCCACAAACAGTCGCTCAGCTATCGTTACTGTTGTATTCACAACAGGTGAGAAATGGGAACAACCTAGATGTCCTTCAACTAATTAGTAGGTAACAAGAAATATGGTACTGTGGGGATTTGAATAAGTATGGCCCCACAGACGCATATATTTGAATGTTTGCTCATCAGAGAAAAGCATTACTTGGAAGGAGCTGGGAAGGAAGCTGGAAGCATACTTGGAAGGAAGTATGGCACTGTGGGTGGGCTTTAAACGTCAAAAGTCTAAGCCAGACCCAGAGACTCTCTCTTTTCCTGTTGCCTGTAGAAGCAGATGTAGAACTCTCAGCTTCTTCTCCAGCACCATGTCTGCTTGCATGCTGCCATGTTCCCAGCCACGATGACAATGGACTAAACTGAAACTGTAAGCAAGCACCAAATGGAATTCTATTCAGGTATAAATCAAAATGAGATCACAAGCTTTGCAGGGAAATGCATGGAAATAGAAATTTTATACTAAATGAGGTAGCCCAGACCCAGAAAGACAAACATCACAAGCCCTCTCTTGTTCATGGATCATAGCTCCGAATCATTAGATGTGATTATATAACCTGGAGTAACCACAAAAACAAGGGGGGTAATAAGGGACTATGGGTGGTCAGAGGTCTAGAGAGATGGGAAGTAAGTCAGAGATGCTGTGAAGGAAAAAAGTTAAGAAAAAGGGGAAAGGGACTTAAGTAGAACATGACAATGTTATTGGATACCAAGTTGATTCCGTAATGAACTACAGACAGTGCTGCAATCAATACTGATTTGCAAGTATCTAATACATTGATTTATTTGGAATGGTATATTTGGCCATGTAGTATATTAGGTTTTGGTTTTTTGAGGGCCCTCTAATATCCATAGGAACTGGAATACATCACTAGGGATGATTTTTTTCATAGTTCCATTCATTTACCCGGGAATTCCATGGTTTTCGGTAACAATTGAGTAATACTCCACTGTGTAAAAGTACCACATTTTTCTTATCCATTCATTTGTTGATGCACACTATGAATAGAGCAGCAATGAACATGGTTGAGAGCAAGTGTCTCTGTAGTAGGACATCGAGTCCTTTGGGTATATGTCTAAGAGTAGTATCTTAGTTAGGGTTTCCACTGCTGTGAAGAGACACCATGACTAAGGCAACTCTTATAAAGGACAACATTTAATTGGGGCTGACTTACAGGTTCTGAGGTTCAGTCCATTATTGTCAAGGTAGGAGCATGGCAGCATCCAAGCAGGTATAGTGCAGGAAGAGCTGAGAGTTTTACATCTTGTTCCAAAGGCAAACCAAAGAAGACTGGCTTCTAGGCAGCTAGGAGGAGGGTCTCCATGTCCACACTCACCATGACACATTTCCTTCAACAAGGCCACACCTTCAAATAGTGCCACTCCCAGGCCCAAGCATATTCAAACCACCAGAAGTGGTATAGCTAGATCTTAAGGTAGATCTATTCCTAACTTCCTGAGGAACCATCAGACCAATTCCATAATAGCTGTAAAACCTTGCATTCCCACCAGCAATGGATAAGTGTTCCATTTAACTCACACCCTCACCACCATGGGCTGTCATTTGTTTTATTGATCTTGACTATTCTGACTGGCATAAGATGAAATTTCAAAGTAGTTTTGATTTTCATTTCTCTGACAGCTAATGATATGGAATATTGCTTGTTTGTAAGTGTTTCTCGGTTATTTGAGTTTCATCTTTTGAGAACTCTATTTAGATCAGTACTCCATTTTTAATTGAGTTGTTTTCCTGATGTCTACTTTTTTTAGTTCTTATATACTTTGGATATTAGCCCTCTGCTAGTTGAATGATTGATAAAGACCTTTTCCCATTCTATGGGATGTCACTTTGTCCGAATGATGATATCTTTTGCCATACAAAAGCTTTTCAGTTTTGTAAGGTCCCATGTATTCATTGTTCTTAGTGCCTGTGCTATCCAGGCTATCTGAACTTTTCTGTTCAGAAAGTCATCTGCTTTGCCAATGAGTTCAAGACTATTCACCACTTTCTCTTCTATTCTATTGAATGTATGATCAAAGACCTTTGTGTTGAGACTTTTGACCCATTTGGAGTTGACTTTTCCTCAGGGTAACAAGTGTGAATCTATTCATTTTCTTCTACATGCAGCCAACCAGTGTGACCTGTACCACTTGTTGAAAATGCTGTCTTTTTCCCAGTGTATATTTTTGCCTTCTTTATCAGGGTCCATAGGTGTGTAGACTTATGTCTGAACATTAAATTTGATTTCACTGATCATTGTGTCTTTTTTGTGCCAAAGCAATGCTATTTTATTTCTATAGCTCTGTAGTACAATTTGAAATCAGGGATGGTGATACCTTCAGCAGATCTTTTATTATTCAAGACTGTTTTAGTTATTCAGGGTTTTTTTTTTATTTCCATATGAAGCTAAAAATTGATCTTTCCATTTCTGTAAAGAGTTGTGTTGGAATTTTGATGGGGATTGCATTGAATCTGAAGATTGCTTTTGGATAGGATGGCCATTTTCACTGTATTTGTTTTGGCAGTTCGTGAACTTGGGAAATCCTTCCATTCTTCAATATCTTATTCAATGTCTTTCTCCTATGCAAGTCTTTCACTTGCTTGATTAGAGTAGTCCCAAATTGTTGCTTGTTTGTTTGTTTGTTTGTTTGTTTGTTTGTTTTTGAGGTTATTTTGGAAGGTATTATTCCCCTGATTTCTTTCTCAGTCCATTCGTCATTTATATATAGGAAGGCTACTGTTTTTTGTGGACTAATTTTGTATCCTGCTACTTTGCCAAAAGTGTTTATCAACTGTAAAAGTTTCCCTGTGAAAGTTGGGGATTGTTTATGCATAGAATAATATCATCTACAAATAAAGATACTATGGTCAATTTCTGTGCCCTTGCCCAAGCCCTGCCCATGCTTCTATCTGTTGGCCGCATATTTGCCAGGCCACGCCTCCACCTCTACCTGTTTGCTTAACATTTGCTCAGCCCCCAGCCCCTGCTTTTATCTAAAGCCACAACCCTTACCACACCTGTCTCTATCCTCTGTTTGTTGCCCTTCCTCCTTTCTTGTCAGCCCCACACTCGGTGTTTTGAGCAGCTGTGTGCAATACACAGTGAGGATGAGCTGTGTCAAGTACTACAGGCTCACCACTATGTAGCCGAAGACCCTGACCACCTGTAAAGGTGAGCAGTGGAGGCTGCAGAGGTGGTGGTCTTCCCATGGCAGGGATCCCAAGACTAGGACCCCTCAACCCTGGAGCACATACCCACTTCTGGATCTCACAGTGTAGCCAGCCTCCTTGCATAGCATCTCTATGTGGGTGTTTTGGCCAGACACAAGTAGGCTTACAGGTGCAACCCGGTCACCACCAGACACAGCAGGCACAGGGACACCCAACACCCAGAGGTGCAGGCAGTCAAAGGCCCTGTCAGACAGCCTGTAACAAGAACCAATAAGGCAGAGCGTGTGGATGATCCCTCCTTCCTCAGGCCAAGATCTTTCCAGCTCTCCCCCAGCTTCAGACACCCAAGGTCACCCTGTGCCCCCTCACAGACACTGAGAGAAGGTCGTATTCCCCATGGGTACCTGGTACAGAAAGTCCCGAGTGACAGACTTTCACAGGAATGACAGGAAGCTGGTGTGCAGGAGAATTCTGAGGATGAACACAATGGTGGTGCCAGGCTTTTAACTCCCAGTCTCCATGGCAGCCTCCATCCTTCCCAGAGAGGCCTGCCTAACTACAGCAGCAGCTAGTCCTAGGATAGAGTCAGTGCATCTGTTAGGATTGGGCCAGTCTCAGGCCCAGGAAAATGAGGAAGTCAAGTGCCTTAGTTAGGGTTTCGTTGCTGTGAAGAGACACTATGACCAAGGCAACTCATAAATGATAACATTTAACCAGGGCTGGTTTACAGGTTCTGAGGTACGGTTCATTATCATTATGGCAGGAAGCCTGGCAGTATCCAGGCAGGCACGGCACTGAAGAAGCTGAGAGTTCTACATCTTGTTCTAAAGGCAAACAGGAGAAGACTGTTTTCAGGCAGACAGGAGGAGGGTCCCAAAGCCCACCCCCATGTGACACACTTCCTCCAACAAGGCTACACTTCCTAATAGTGTCCCTGGGCCAAGCTGGTGGTGACCACCACAGTAAGTCCAGCAAGGAGCCTAGCACCATCAGCCCAAGGCAGATGACCATAAGGAGTCTGGGGAGAAGAGCAAGTTTCAGAGAAGTCACAACTGGTCAGAATTCAGCCTGGAGCCTCTGGTTATTCCCCACTACTGCACCATCCACTAAGATCCAGTTCCCACGGCTCAGGCTCAGTTTCAACCCTGCTTCTTCAGAACAGGCTCCAGAATCTAGGTCATGCTGGGCAGGCCTGGGGAAGGAAGAGGACCAAGTGTGAATTTCGAGAGTTTCCAAGGCTGGGGTGGCTGGTCTTCCAGCTCCAGAATCCACCTGCCTCTCCCCTGCCCCCACACCCAGCGCTGGAGTTTAAGGAGTAGGCAGTCAATTTCTACCTTTTCTATGGGTGTCACATCCTCATGTGTGCAGGGCAAACACTGATACACACTGGTTCAAGCCCCAGCCCAGACAATCTACTTTAATTATACTTCTGTTTTTCTATGTTGGAATGTAACCCAGAGCCTCACACATGCTAAAGCAGGTGCCTTGTCATGGAGACCTACAAGTACCGTACAGGGCAGAACTCTTCAAGAATTAAAACCTAGGACTGGGGAGCTGGCTCTGGGAAGAAGGCACTGTCCACTCTTGCAGAAGACCCAAGTTTGGTTCCTAATACCCACATGGGGTGGCTCACAGCTATCAGCTATTTGTAACTCTAGTTCAGAGGTATTCAACACCCTCTTTTAGCTTTCAATAGCACCTGTACTCATGTGCACAAACACACCCACACTCACACACACACTCATAATTAAACACTTAAAATAAATCTTAAAAAATAAATAGGGATTAGGGGTGATGGCTCAGCAGTTAAAAACACTTGCTACTCTTGCAGAGGACCAAGGTTCATATCCCAGCACCACCCACAGGGTAGCTCACAACTCTATAACTCCACTTCTAGGAGTCCAGTACCCTTTTCTGGTCTCTGCAGATACTACAAAAACCTGGTACATAGACATGCATGGTGGCAAAACAGCCATACACATGGAATAACAGATAAGTCTTAATTCTACCACTCAGGAGGCAGAGGCAGAAGGATTTCTCTGAGTTCAGAGCCAGCCAGGACTATAGAGTGAGATTCAGTCTCAAAAGCAAAACTAGGAAAAAAAGAAAAAAGAAAAAGAAAGAACTGTGTCTCAAGCAGAGAAGCACACCTACTTGGCTCCAGGCCTGGCTCCAGGGACTCCTCACACACCACCGGCACCAGCATGGCCAAGAGGAGGATGGGAGAGGTGAAGAGGAAGCACACTGAATGTAGCCACCTTCCGTAGCACTGAAGTAGAGCCAGGTCACCATGAGGGACACCTCATTGGGTGAGGGGTAAGAAAACCAGGGACATGGCTAGGCCTCTTCCCAGATACCCCTCTCCAGGGCACAGACAACCCCGCAGGAACTAGTTTTGGGTGCTTGGAGTTTAAACTTGGAAAGTACAATCAGGTGAGCTTAGGATTCTGGGGTTTAGTTGGAGGTGACCTAATGACCTTTGGCCAACAAGAAATCATGGTTACCTGCACCTAGCGGAGGAGGGGCAGGGAAAAACTCATACAGTGGTAGCATTTGAATGCTATGGAAAAGTCAGAAGCCATTCCCCCTCATGCCCCGCCCCACCCCACCCCGCCCCTTAGGAGGACTGTGTGGTGATACACACTTGTCAGTCGAGCATTCAGGAGTGTAGTCAGGGGTTCAAGACCAGGCTGGCCTGCATACTGCTGACTCTAGGGCAAAATTATGACACAGTGGATGATCCCACAGACAGCAACTTGAGAGGGACAGGGAAGCTCAGGCCTGAGTCCCATTCGCCAGCCTGCTGAGTCCCAAAAAGAAGGCCAGAGTAAGCATGCACCTTAACACAACAATGGGCTGGGGCTCAAAACAAAAGAGTAGGCCTTTGTGGAGAGATACACACCAATAGAGTACATGGCAAACTCCACTGAGTACACAGCAAAGTCCACGGAGTACATGGCAAAGTACATGAACCATTCATACTCCACAAAGAATTGTAAGACTGAAGGGACAGGAGATTAGCTGCAGGTTCACCTGACCCAAAGCCTCCCTGGACAGGATGACTCTAGCAACTAGAGAGAGAAGTTGGGACTGAGTTGGAAGTTACCTGGCCATCCACAGCAATGAGGGGACAGGTTTCCAGCTGGACAGGGGGCATCTTGAGGCACCTGTAATAGCTTCTCATCATGAAGGCTACTTGGTCACCTGAGCACTGGGACAGTGAAGCCAAGTTAGGCAATCTCCTCTGGGCCTCCCAGAGAACTAGAAATATGCTAGCTTGGAAAATACCCTCAATCATATTAGATATGGGGGCAGCCTAGACACAGGGCCAGCTCAGAGCAAATAGCAAAACACACAAGATGCTAACTGCAGCCACCTGTGCTCACTGAAAGTGAAATGGCAGGCCATATCCCCCAGTCTGGAACCCTTGAAGGTTCCAGACAAGAAGGCATAGCCCTGCCTGGGCTCTGTGGAGTCACAGTGGGGGTCACTCACTATTCTTCCCCACCTCTGGGCCTTGGCTTCCCAGCCAGCACCAGTTTCCCCTCCAATGGGTGTGCATGCCAGAACAGATTGAGGGTGAAGAAACATAAGGAAAGCTTGGCCAGAGCCTGAGGCAAAGAACCTGAATCTGGTTTTGAGGATGATCTCTCTGATGTAGTCTTGGATTCTGTTTGCAAGTATTTTATTTAAAATTTTGCATCTATGTTTATAAGGGAAATTAATCTATAATTCTCTTTGTTGGGTCTTTATATGGTTTAGGTATCAGGGTAATCATAGTCTCATAAAAAGAATTAGACAATGTTGCTCCTGTCTCTAGTTTGTGGAATAATTTGAAGAGTATCGGTGTTAAGTCTTCTTTGAAAGTTTTGTAGAATTCTGTGCTAAAATCATTTGACCTTGAGCTTTTTTTGTTGGTTGACTTTTAATTGCTGCTTCTATTTTACTAGGTCTGTTTAAATTGCTTACCTGTTCTTGATTTAACTTTGGTAGGTGGTATATATTGAGAAAATTATCTATTTCTTTTAGATTTTTCAATTTGGTGGAGTACAAGTTTTTAAAGTATGTCCTTATGATTACCTGGATTTTCTCAGTATCTGCTGCCATGTCCTTCTTTCCATCTCTAATTTTGTTAATTTTTATCTTCTTCTCTGCCTTTTAGTTAATTTTCAAATGACTTTGTCAATCTTTGTGTTTCTCAAATAACCAACTCTTTGTTTCACTGATTCATTATATTATTTGTTTGTTTGTTTCTATTTTATTGATTTTAGCACTGAGTTTGATTATTTATTGCTGTCTACTTCTGGGTGTAATTTCTTCTTTTTGTTCTAGAGCTTTCAGGTATGCTGTGAAGTTGATAGTATAAGATGACTCCAGTTTATATCTGTTTGTTTGTTTTATGTAGGCACGTGGTGCTATCAACTTGCCTCTTAAAACCATTTTCATTGAGTCTCATAATTTTTGGTATGTTTTATTTTCATTTTTATTCAGTTGTAGGAAGTCTTTAATTACTTAATTTCTCTCGTGACCTATTTTTCACTCAGTAGTGAATTGTTCAGTTTCCATGAGTTTGTAAGCTTTCTGTTGTTTCTATTGTTACTGATATCCAGCTTTAATCCATGGTAAAATTCAGGGTGTTATTTCAATTTCCTTGTATTTGTTGAGACTTGCATTGTTTCTGAGAATGTGGTCAATTTTGAAGAAAGTTCCATAAGGCTCAGAAAAGAAGGTACATTCTTTGGGTTGTAGGTGAAATGTTCTGTAAATGCCTGTTAGGTCTATTTGGATTCTGAGATCTGTTAGCACCAGCATTTCTCTGTTTAGTTTTTGTCTGGTTGATTTGTCCGTTGGTGAGAGTATTGAGGTCACCCACTGTCAGTGTGTGAGGATCAATGTGTGATTTAAGTTACAGTAGTGTTTCTTTTATGAACTGGGGTGCCCTTGTGTTTGCTGCATAGATATTAAGAATTGCAGTGTCCTCTTGGTGGATGTTTCCTTTGATGAATATGAAGTATCCTTCCCTCTCTCTTTTGATTACTTTTGGGTTGAAGTCTATTTTGTCAGATATTAAAATGGCTAAACTGGCTTGTTGTTTAGGCCCATTCTCTTTGAATATCTTTTTACATCCCTTTATCCTAAGGTGATATCTATCCTTTATGTTAAGGTATATTTCTTGGATGCAGAGAATGGATAAATCCTGTTTTTACATCTACTCTGTTAGTCTGTGTCTGTTTATTGGGGAATTGACAACATTGATATTGAGAGTTATCAATGAGAAATGTTTTTTGATTCCTGTTATTTTGTTGTGTGCTCCACCCCCACTTTGATTGCTGGTCTGAGATTATTTATTCCTGTGTTTTCTTGCGTGTGGCTAACCTCTTCTAGTTGAAATTCTCCTCTAGTACCGTCTATAGGGCTGGATTTGTAGACAGATATTGCTTACATTTGGTTTTATCATGGAATGTCTTTTTGTCTCCATCTATTGTGATTTAAAGTTTTGTGGGATATAGGAGTCTGGGCTGGAATCTTAGATTTTTTTTTTAGAACATCTGTCAGGCCCTTTTGGCTTTTAGGGTCTCCATTGAGAAGTCAGATTTTATTCTAATAAGTCTGTCTTTTTAAGTTACTTGGCCTTTTCCCCTTGCACCTTTTAATTCTTTGTTCTGTAGATTTAGTGTTTTCATTATTATGTACTGAGAGGAATTTCTTCTCTGCCCCAGTCTGTTTTGTGTTCTGTATACTTCTAGTGCATTGGTAGGCAGATCTTAGGTTAGATTAGGGGAATTTTCTTCCATGATTTTATTAAAAATATTTTCTGTGCCTTTGACCTAGGTTTTACCCCATTCTTCTATTCCTGTTGTTCCTACATTTGACCTTTTCATAGTGTCTTAGATTTCTTGGATGTGCCTGGAATTTTATCATTTTCTTTGGCAATGGTATCCATTTCTTCTACTTGTCTTCGATACCTGGGGTTCTGTCTTTCATATTTTGTATTTTGATGATGAGACTTGCCCCTGATGTTCCCATCCAAGTTCCTAAATTTTTCATTTCCATGTTCCCCTCACTTTGAGTGTTCTTTATTGATTCTATTTCCACTATTAAATCTGAACTGTTTTATTCTATTTCTTCCACTGCTTGTTTGTGTTTCATAAATTTGTTTAAGGGATTTATTTATTTCCCCTTTAAGACTTTCTATCAGATTCACAAAAGGCTATTTTAATGTCCTTATCTTGTGTCTCAACTATGTTGTACTTCTCAAAGCCTTCTGTAGTAGGGTTGCTGGACTCTAGTGGAGACATATTATCCTGGCTGTTATTGGTTGTGTTTTTACTCTAGCATATAGGCATCTGGTTTGGGGATGGTTGTAATTCTTGGTACTGATAGGTGTTCTTGTGTTTGCTGGATGGGTGTTTTGTTCCTTAGTTTGTGTTGCCTTCTTGGCTCTAAGAAGAAAGTGGTGGATATGTGTTGCCTGGTAGGGAATTTTTTTGGAATCCTGTCAGGTATGGCCACTGGAGGTTTCTGGGTAGAAAGTGTTTCTAGGTGTTGGGAGCTGACACTTAGGAATGAGGATGTGGGGGAAAGGCTGAGGAGTCCACAACATGGAAGAAAGCAGGTGTCGCACCAGGATCTACTTAGTCCCCTGGTAATGGGGGTAGAGAGTGAGGATAGGCCACAACTGGCAGTCTACCACAGAGCTGGGAATGTGACTGGGGCGTTGGATTTGGAGAAAATGGGGAAGAGTGAAGTTCTGTAGTTAGCCTACCTGCTTCTCTGGCTGGCATGCCTTGTGGGTCCCCAGGAAATCTCAATTTGACTTTTAAGAAAATTGGTAAAACCAATAGCTAAACTGATCATAAAAACAGGACTTATATTACAGACATCATGAAAACAGGATCTAAGCACCCCACAGACTTACAGTCACAGAATGGATTGACTAATTTGCCTGCTAGTTCTCTAGCATTAGGAGCCCAGCACATCTTGTCCATAGTCCTAGCTAATTATTCCCAAGTTCTTCTGGCAAGAGTATGCCCTTCTAAGGAAAAGCATTCAAGTCCAAAGGGTACAGAATTAGGGGACAGGAAGTGTTAATTCACAGATTTGAGGATAAAGACTACCCATTGACCAAAATCATGGCCAAATTAAGGCAAGATTTATTAGTGTACACATCAGAGACAAATTGACTGTGATCTCCCTCTAAGACGGGGTTCATGAGACCACTCAAGCCAAGCTCCCATGTCCTTTGTACAGGGCAAAACCATAATGAGTATGATGGTTAAAGAAGTGAATGAAGCAGTTAGGAAAGTCCTTCCTTGAACAATGGTTACCAAACATTTCCAACAATGGCTACAAAACATTTTCAAGGAACTGATGGCCCAGAGGGCTTGATTTATAGTTGAGCTTTTGGGCCAATCTCCAGGACACAAAAATTTAAGTTTTGCAGTAAACAGAAACTTAACTTAGTTACAGACTCAAAATGGTTCCTAGAAAAAAACGGAATTGGGCTGCTTCTTCAGAAGGTCCAAACCCACAATGGGTCACTGGAGATGAGAGTAAGTGGGCTCTTTTGCTTCTTCCTGTGGGTCACCAGTTAGCACACTGAATGTATATAGAACTTTCTGGTTGTGAATCTTTGAGTAGAGGAATATTACCAATGACAAAACTTTTCCAACATCTTGCCATAAAACATTGAGCTGTCTTTCCTCCTTATCATGCCCAGACCCCCAACCTTAAAGCTGACCTTTTGATTAAACTACTTACACTCCTGATTTCAGTGTTCCTTAAGTGTTAGCTTGGGCTTCTTGATTAGTTCTGGCCAAGGACTGTGGGTATATAGATCTAAGCTGAAGTAACTTAAGAGCCCTTAGAGATTGTGTACTGCACACCAGATGCTACTCCACACATCACATAATGATATGTCCAGTTCACCATCACTGTGCTAAAACTGCCAAAATTTAGGCTTGTTGGTGGTAACAGATGCTGATTGAATTTGGTTAATATAGCTGCTCTGTAAGTACCCACAAACTGATACAAGAACATTTTAAGACCCTGTTTATAAGTATTTTTAAACTTGAAAAAGATTGTTCAGCCAAGAATTTATGCATTGCTATGGTGGTTTGAATGAAAAAGAGCCCCATAGACTCATAGGGAGAGGTATTACTGGAGGTGTGGCCTTGCTGGAGGAAGTCTGTCACAAATGGTGAGCTTTGAGGTTACTATGTACTTAGAAATATATTTATTTCTAAATATATTTTTAACCTCTTAAAATAACAAAATTGGAAGAATCATGCTCTTTATTTTTGCCTTATTATAAAGTTACAGTAATGCGATGCTGTAAAAATGTTGGAAAGATGGGCAAATATAATATAAGTACATAGACAGTTACTATGTACTTAGAAATATCCTGAGTGTTTTGTTATTTGGGGCTCATTCCAGGACCAACTAGGTAAAGGTTAAGAGATTTACATAACATGTTTCAGAAGCTCAAGCCAGGCCCAGTGTCACTCTCTGTTCCTATTGCTCAGGAACTCACTGAGCCTGTGGTTATCTGTCCAAGGTCTGCATAGGATCAGACCCCTCAACATTCCACCATGGATACTGGAAGGGCCCATTAAGCAATCCTTTTATGAAGGATTATTGAGAGTTAATTGCTATTGGGAGAAGGTATCATTCTATTCAGTGGTAAAACTGCTGATAATTCATTCTTGCTCCAGCAGATAACCTCCTACCCTCAATGGAAAACAACAACAGCAACAAAAAAGAAAAAAGAAAAGAGAAAAGAAAAACTCTAATTAAACTCAGTAGATCACACACAAAAAGAAGGCAAGAAAGTAGAAGGATGTTTGTTGAGAAGAAAAGTCACAACAGAAGAGGGAAGGGCACGAGAGAGGAGACCTGACAGGTCCAGACTGATCTAGAGTAGACCTAAATGGCTTGTACTGAACTTGCCTGGTTTGGAGCAGGCCAGACTGACCCAGACTGGTTTGGCCATACTTACCCTGAGGTTTGGTTGATTTTTTTTTTTGTTGTTGTTGTTGGTTTTTTTTGTTTTGTTTTGTTTTGTTTTGTTTTTGCCAGACAGGACCAGACTTGACTAGTTTGGACAAACTTAACCGGTTTGGACCAGCCTTGACTGGTATGGACTGAAGCATTTTACCCACTGATTCATCTCCTCAGCCTAAATGCTTTTCTTTTCTTTCTTTTTTTTTTTCCTAGGAAAAAAAGACAAGTGTGTTACCTATGAAGAAAACCTCTTATGTTCATCTTGACATGCATTTTACAACTCATCTAAACTCCCTAATATAGATAACTGTTGTCAGAAACACCGTGGTTGCCCAGGTTAAGACCACTTGTTTAGAAGCCACAGGGAACGCAGATTCCTCCTGGTTGGGACTCCCCACCATCCCTGTCACCTCCATTTTCCAGAAAATGACATGAAAATAGTTCTTCATAGTAGAATTATACCCTAAAACAGCAGACATTTCTCAAAAACATAAATGGTCAATGAACATATTGGGGGGAAATCCTCATCAACTTCAGCCAGCAAAGCGACACAGGCCAGGGCTACACAGACCCAGTCATAATGGCTGTCATCAAGAATTCAAGCATAGTAAGTTCTAGTAGGGATGCAGGAAAAGTGGCCCTTATGCAGCTCTGGCAGGAATGAGAGTTAAGGAAGCCACCACTGAAGTCAGTAGCGAGTCAAAAGACTTAAGGTAGAAGAAGAGTATGATCCAACTACACCGTTAACTCCTTGTGTTGATATTTTTCACAAGAAGACTGAGCGAAATCAGATGGTGTAAGAAAGCTTGAAATGAAGGGTTAGTGAAAACAGATATGAAGGTGGAGTCTCCAAAGAAAACATCGGTTTGCTCTGGATTAACTCTGGACCAAGTTGGAGAAAGTCAAGAAGGGAGGGCACTCTTGAACACGGGACAGAGCCATGTGACTGTGCTGGGTAGCTGCTATTTGTCCTAAAGTCTTTACCTGCCTGTGCCCTAGAGCTGAGCTGTCTGCTCTGCTCCAAGCACATACCTTTCACTTAGGTGCCCCTTTGGAGTCAGCCAATGGGATGGATATTCCTGAGGAAAAACATGAACTTCCCCCAAACCGCTCCTGATAGGTTTCTGTGAGTTCATTGAATCCCTCTATCAAAAGCCAAGGAACCTCTCTCAAAACGTCCCCTAGTTTCTGGCCAACAGCCCCACATTCCCTCCTACTCTCTGTCTTAGCACTGCCCAGGTCAGAGTCCACACCATCCCTTGTTGTAAAAGTTTTTTATTAAACTCTTTTCAGTGTAAGTGCACCATCCATTTTCTTCCAAGATCCTAGTGAACCAAACACTAGAGAAAATTTTTGCAGCAGTTCCTTAGAAATAGAGGACAGCATAGAACCAGCACGGGAGAACAATTTAAATAGCTCTGAAAACAACCATTCACAAAACCCACCCCAATGTTTGTTTGATGCAATACATACAACATCAACTGAGCATGCATTGATGCCAATTCCACTGTGGAGGCAAGAACACTAGGGAAAGCTCAGAGGTCCCTCAGTCTTTAAGTTATCAATCCTCTGTCCATCTGTCCCCAGCCTGACCTGACCCACTCAAACCACATGCATCACTAACGATTGAGATACATTCTAGGGCACCAGAATGTTTGTAAGGTGCTTCAAGCCAGGAAGGGAATGACCGTGCCAGCTTTGCTCTTGGCTGAAATTCCAATGCTGGGGACGTTGTCCCTGACCAACTTAGCCAGTTTGGAAACTTTTGTTGTCCAGTGACTACTCTAGCATTTATCATAAGGAAACAGTGTTGGAATAGTACAAACTAGGAGTGGTTAAATGTATAACTAAGTTAAACATTCCTTAATTGCCAGCCCACAATGCCTCGGTGATGCCCACGTTCAGTTTCCAAACTTTTGATATGGAATAAAAGTGTGAGATGAAACTCAGGCTCTGGAGACTGATCTGAGCTTCTAACACAGCAGTTGTTCATTGCAGAGTCTTTGGTAAACTGAGTCACTTTTCCTCAGTCTCCTCATTGGTAGAGACTCACTAGAGATGACTAAGTCGTGTGTTAAATAAATTAAATAAGCTAGTGCATTTTAACTACTTGACATAGGGCCTGAATCACCATGATGACCTAATGAAATGTAGCTAATACAAAACCCAGGTTTAAAATTACAGCAAGGGTTCATCTTGATTTAGAGGGTATGTAAATATTTAAAAATCTTCAAAAGAAGTTGAAAACAAACTAATCCTAAGTACTAAGTGTATATCACAAAGTTCCTGTCTTAGTTAGGGTTTTACTGCTGTGAACAGACACCATGATCAAGGCAACTCTTATAAGCTGAGGCTGGCTTATAGGTTCAGAGGTTCAGTCCATTATCATCAAGGCAAGAGCATGGCAGTATCCAGGCAGGCATAGTGCAGGAGGAACTGAGAGTTCTACATCTTCATCCGAAGGCCACTAGGGAAAGACTGACTCTCACATGGTTAGAAAGAGGGTCTTAAAGCCCATGCCCACAGTGACATACTTCTTCCAACAAGGCCACACCTCCTAATAGTGCTACTCCCTGGGCCATGCAGTGAATGAAGGCATCCAGGGTTGGACATGTAGCTCAGGCCTGTCTTAGTTAAGGTTTTATTGCTGTGAAAAAACCACCATGACCATAGCAATTCTTATAAAGGAAAACATTTCATTAGGGCTGGCTTACAGTTTCAGAGGTTTTTGAAAACATGGCAGGAAACGTGACAGGCAGACATGTTGCTAGAGAAGGGGCTAAGAGTTTGACATCTTAATTCACAGGCAGCAAAAGACTATGTTCCATACTGGGCATAGCTTGAGACTAGGAGACGTCAAACCCCATCTGCACAGTGATGCATGTCCTCCGGTAAGGCCACATCTCCTGATAGTGTCACTCCCTGTGAGCCAAGCATTCAAACAGGAGTCTATGGAGGTCAAACCTATTCAAACTATCACAAGGCCCTAGAAGGAATTCCCAATACAAAAACAAACAAACATTGCCACAAGTTTCTGGCCATCCAAATAAACTATGCCATTTCACAGACTGGACTACACTACTGGGATAAGTCTAGCAGAAGCTCTGTGGTCAGAACATAGGATTGTGTCACTGCTCTCGCACACTGCCTCTGGTGAACTCCCTCCACAGCAGAAACTACTCTTGCATACAATTTGGCGTCCAGATATTGATCATGAAAGACATTTTATAAATATTTATGGATTGGTTGATTTTACCAGATATGGAAATATTTCAGAAGTATTTAGTCATCTTCCACAGATACATCATAGATTTCTCTTTTCAAGGATTCTTTAATTTTTTTAAACTATTTTATCTCAAAATCTCATTAATTCTTAGGATAAATCCAGATTACTCCAAAGAATTAATGGGAAAACCAGAAATGTGTCACCATGGTTGGGGGTAAGGGGGATTGGCCCAAAAATTGGGATTCGATGCACTTGTGACAAGTTTTACCAGTCACAAACAATCATAATCTAAAACACATCTGACTTCAGGCATCCCAGGGCTTACATCAAATAAGCTTTGATGGATCGAAGAGGAAAGTACTGAGTTTTCCTTTAAAGTGTTACAAGAAGCTGAGTGTAGTGGTGCACACATGGAATCTGAGCACTTGGGAGTCTGAGGCAGGGGAATGGGGAGAGTTCTTACAAAACAAAGCCCCAAGAACTTCAGTGACCCTGAGAACAGATATTTGATTTTTCCTTCATACTACCATTGCTGGACTTACTAATATGTCAGTTCCTAACTATTTAACAAACTGTCTTTAATAAAAGACAAATACATTTCCATTTCCTCCAAACAGAACTTGACTGCAGATAGATGACCTTGGGTACTTCCACTGGGCTGAGGTAATGTGGTGGTAAGCATCTATGTGGTGGTGCTTCAGACCCTACGAACCTCTGGCCTAGACAGCAACAAGTCTAGTGTAGTGTCATGAGGACAACTGAAAAGCAGGTCATGGTGAGAACACCTGCCCACTGCAGCCTAAACATCAGCACTTAGAATTCACATGAAGAGTCAGCCTCCTGACTCTAGTGTCACCACCCATGGGCACACACCCTGGGCTGGGCTTTGCCCTGGCCACTGGGGAAGAGCAAGAGGGCTCCAGCTCTGTTTCACTCAGTCAGTGCTTCATGAACCAAGTAAACTGCCACTGGAGATTAGAAACACCCAAACTTTGTGGCAGTTATATAAAAGGCAAGAAACAGCAGATTCCTGGGGCTGAAAGGAAAGGTCATAGGTAGACTTTTTCTTACTAGCTTGTGTTTTCTTAGGCCCAGCAAATTTAAAGCCTGTCTCTCCCTGTCAGAAGTTCTCAGAACAGCGGGTAGGCAGCTGCTCAGGGGACTAGGGACCTCACTGCCTAACATGTATGCTCTGAATCCAAGGAAAGGACAAGAAACCCTCAGAAGAAGGTGTGTAATATTTTTGTTGAATCAAATCGTGATTTTGTAAGGGGAAAGAAAGACACACATAAAAGTCCATTTAATGCTTGGCAAAAGGAGAAAGAAAGAAAAAAAAAAGAAAAAATGATTTCTATGTTCAGTACAAACTCACTTCAAGGAGACTATAGATCAAATTACCAGCCTGTGACATGTGGAGATTGGCCTAACATCAGGCTAAGGCTGTAACTAAGATTCCAATGCTTCTGGACCAGTGCGGAGCCCAATAAACTACAGAGAAAGTGACCCTGCTTGCTGAGTTTTCAGTTGCAACAGCTGCTAATACAACTTGGAGAATTTTAATATGTGTATACAGTCCTGCTGAGTAACCACTTCAAATACTGTGGAATTGGAACCCTCTTTCCTTAAATCCTTTTAGCTAGAAGTAATAGAGATGCTAAAAGAAACTGGGAGGAGTGACTGCAGTGATTGCCAAAGGGAGTGTCACAAGATACTGTTCAGGCTCCACTTCCGTACCTGCAAAGATCACTTCCGGTGGATCCAAGCGAGGCAGCAGGCCTGAAAGGCCAGGATTGAGCGACCTCGGGAGGCAGTGCTTTTGTGAGCACAGACTCTGGGAGGCAGCCTCAGTGAGGCAGCTTATTTTAATAGGGGGAACAAAGGCACCTTTGGGGGTGAGTAGGGGGATATCGGGTGGTTGTACATCATTGGCCAGGGCCAGGGTGCTGGGAATACCTCATTAGCATAAGGAGAATTTGCAGGTGCTTGGTGGGCACGACCTTAAAAGGGAGAGAAGGTTAACCTGGCTACTGGGTTACATGACCCTCTCCAGTGAAGCAAAAGTGGGGCCACAGGGCTGTCTGCAGGCCCAGGAAAGTAGAGGAGCGGTCCTACTCCTGCTGATTGGACAACTTCCCCAAGTTTGGACATGTCTCAATCCCACTCTTGTTTGGCCTGCTCCTCATGGCTTAACAACTCTCCCCCCTCCCCCCAACTTCTCCACAACATAACTCCAGAGCTAGAACCATGGGAGGCTCATAGGAGGAAGAAAATGTCTAATAAATATAGGATAAACACATATTAATGCTTCATTTTATAATTTAAAATAGAGTGTGCTGGCCTGATCTTCCCAGGCACTGAGTTCCTGATACCAGAAAGCCAGTTCTATCCCTTGAAGCTCCGATCAAGATGTTAAAAGTCAAAGTAACTGTCGGTGAGAATGCAGGCTACAATAATGAAAGCCAAGAGACTCGATGGGCTAGCAGTCAGAAGTAGGGTTCTAGTGGTCTGTTGGTGTACTGCTGTTACCATAACAAATTACCACAGACAAGGTGGCTTCAACCACAAAAGAATGTATTTCCCCACACTTGTGGCATCTGGAATTCTAAGATCAAGGTGTCAGCAGAGTTAATTTCTCCTGAGTTCTCTCTCCTTGGTCTGCACATGGCCATCTTCCCCTGTCCTCACATGATCTTTCTTCTGTGTGAATTTGCATCTCATGCCCTTGTAAGCATAACAGTCAGTTCAGATTAGGGCCTACCAATGAGCTAATCTACCTTAATTCCCTTCACAAAGGCCCTTTCTCTAAATATAGTTACATTCTGAAGTAGTAGAGACATAGTTCAGTCCACCCAAAAAGAGTTAGCAGATATATACACAGATATATATATATATATATGTGTGTGTGTGTTTGTGTGTGTGTGTGTGTGTGTCTGTGTGTCTGTGTGTCTGTGTGTCTGTGTGTGTCTGTGTATATATATATATATATATATATATATATATATATATATATATATGTTATTGGCCCACAAAACATGTCTCTCTATACTATATATACACACATAGTAACTGTAGTGTGTGTGTGTGTGTGTGTGAGAGAGAGAGAGAGAGAGATTACATCTATATTCACATTTATGTATTTAATATTGGCTCACTAAAACTTTTTCCACATAAACCCCTTTTCAGTCAAATTTTACGTATGTACTGAACATGAACATATAGAATTTTTCTTGTTATTCTTTAAGCTGTCCAGCATTTATTTCCACAGCATTTACACTGTATGAAGTGTTGAAGTCTAGTCCAAATGGTAGTGGGCCAAAAGGAACAGAAGTCTTTGTTGACTGAAGGTTATCAGATGAATGTTGGAAGCCAATTGCCAGGTTCCATGAAACAACCCAGGAGAAAATTCAGAGTATGGTCATAACAACTAAAACCCTTGCATTAAATGTGTAGAAAACGTTGCCAGGCCTAGTGGCATCAGCATATTACCTTAGCTTAATGGGAGGAGGACCAGAAATCAAGACCAGCCTGATAAATTACAGAGATGCTGTCTTTTTTTTTTAAATTCTAATGGACTTGGAGTGGTTCTATAGTGTTTGGTAATTAGCGCTCTTGCCTAAAGGCCTAGTAAGCCCTGATTTTAATCTCCAGCATAGCAATGAAAACAAAAACAAAAATCATACATGGGCTGGAGAGATGGTTCAGTGATTAACAGCACTTGCTGCTTCTCCAGAAGACTTGAGTTCCATTCTCAGCACCCACATGGCGGCTCACAACCATCTGTAACTCCAATCCCATAGAATGTAATGCCCTCTACTGGCTTCTTCAGGTACTACACACATGTAGTATCCATGCAGGTAAAGCACATAAAACAAAGATTGAAAAAATACATACACACATGTCAAAGAAATACTAATATAAATAAGTGCCCACAGTTTCAAGAAAAGTTTAAACATAACAGTTTTTATCACTTATTTGTTTGTTACATTTGGTCTCTGACTTTTATCATGAAAAAAATCTTCAAACGTAACGAAAAGCTGAAGACCAGTGTCGCTGGTGCCTCCATGTTACCCTGTTACATCCAGAAACAGCTGGAATTTTCCAGCATTTACTGCCCCATACCCTCACACACAGCTTCAGGTGAGATAACATTCATGCTCTGATCCTGCTTAAGAAGAGTGATGATTCCAACTGTAGTCACACTTTCCTGTTCTTGAAGGACATGTTCGATGGCTGTGTGTGGTTCTGTTTGGGAACCAGCCTCTCGTGGCTCAGTGACTTGTAACTAGTGGCCTTCACCCTCTTCTAGCTCAAGACACTCCGGCTCCATCTTTCCTTACAGTCCCCTGTGAAGCGACCCTGCCTCTTCCCTAGGTCTGTGTGGTGTGTTTCCTAGGTCTGTGTGGGTGTGTTTCCTAGGTCTGTGTGGGTGTGTTTCCTAGGTCTGTATGGTGTGTTTCCTAGGTCTGTGTGGGTGTGTTTCCTAGGTCTGTATGGGTGTGTTTCCTGTGCTTTTGTCTAGTTTATTTCCTACAGGGATGAAGACATGTTTTAAATTGAGCCTAAGACAGGGTGGAAAAAAAAAGTAAACATTAAATGTTATCAAACAAATAAAGTGAAAAAGAAAGGGCTATAATTTAGAGTGGGAGCCTGACTCCAGAACCATCCTGCATACAAGTGACCTCAGATGCTCAAGACCAAATAAAATGGTGTATCATTTGCACAGAGCCGGTGCTCAGCCTGCTGTGTGCTCTAAGTTGCACATAGACTCTGTGACTTGCTTTTTTTAGAAGCAGCACTTATTATGTACCCCAGACTAGTCTCGAACTCAGACCCACCTGCCTTACTTTCCAGTGCTTTATCACAGGTATAGTCTTACAGATTAGTTTTAATATTAAAAGCAATTTCAGTCTAAATCCTAAACTTGCTGTTTAGAGAACAGCAGGAAGAAAAGTCTGCATACTATTATACATGCAACTTGTCCATAATTAAAATCTAGTTGAATAACAGGAAAGATTGCACACATAGTCCACATGGCTGCACACATGTATACAAGGACCTTGTTTGGGCTAGCACTTGAGGGTGTTTATAACGGTGCTTGGCCCACTGTCTTTATAAGCTCTTCCTATTGCTTTCAACTCATTGCCCACATATGAAGGAGTGATTGACTATGACTTTTGAGTATGGTGCACATTGGAGTTTCTGTGCTCAGTGGCTAAGGAAGGGAGGAGGGTCACTAGTGAGTTTGAGGTAAGTCTGGTCTACAAAGTAGAAATTTATCTCAAAAAAAAGTTAATACAGAAAATTTAAGATTTATGAGGCAAAAGAGGAGAAGGAAGGAAGTTAATGAAAACTTACATTTTTATAGCAAAATTGCCACAAAATAATACTAAAATGTTTAGATTATATAAAATGTTAGAGCCCGTTCTGTAGTACATGCCAGTGATTTCAGCATTGGGGAGGGGAGCCAGGAGAATCCAGGCCCGCCTAAGATACATAGCAAGTCCCTTTCTCAAAAGTAATCAGAAATATAAAATAAGAAGAGTAAGCCATCATAGAAGGAAAGGCTGAGTAGGAGGTATCTCCTCATGAGCCACTGGCAGAGCACCACAGACCTTTGCCCTGGGAGTAGAAAGACATTCTGGATGCTGCAAGAGTGGACGTCCCCAAAACTGCTGCATGGGGGAAAAGACAACATGGTCAAACCCTAGATCTCCTACAGCTGGTGGACAGAGGCTTCTCAGAGTATCTGGCCAGGGTGTTAATCCTATGATCATCTGTAGGGCAGGGAGTCACACAAACTGTTTTGAAGATGTTTTCCAGTCCCGCGAGTCCTGAAGTGTCCTCGTGTTTGGGTTTTGTCACTGGGTCCTGTCCCTTTCCTCTTCTCTCCCCTGGATTTTCTAGTGTTCCCCTGCCACTGTCTCTTGTTCAATCAGGCTTTGCTCAAAACATAAAACTGCATGACTTCCTGCACCCTGTTTCACTCTGAGAGTGGGGTTCTCTGTTCTTCATCAACACACATTGTAAAACCAACAATGGGAAACATCTCCACAACCCCCATTTTCAAAGAGAAGCCAAAGAAAAATCCTTGAGCCAGCAAAAGTCATTCATCAAAACTTGCATCCAACTTTCCAGTGTTGTCAGTCAGGAGGAGATGGGGCAGGCATCCTGAAAGGCTGCCAGGCAGGGAATGCCAGGCAGGTGGTGCCGGGAAGGTGGTACCAGACAGGTGAGAGTCTACACTGCTGACACATGACAATGTCCATTCATCCAGAGAGCATCTAACCACATGAATATTCTAGAAATGATGGAAACTGGTTCCTCATGAAGGTCTGCCTCAGACTCGCACATTCTTGACCCAAGGCAAACTGCAGCCCCTCAAGGAGAAGAAAGACATGTGCTCTCACTGAATGATACCGGGGACTGCTCACCACTCAGCATCTCTTAGAAGAAAGAGAATCCACAGATGTGGGGTGCTTAACTTTCTGAGACATTTCAGGTTATGCCTACTGAGAACAAACAAAAATCTCCACACAGAGGCTTCAGAAATGCTTGCAATTGTAAAGATGCTCCAGTGCCCCCTCTTCTCCTACATAATCATCTGTTTCTAGCAGCAAACGCACTCCTCCCAAGCTGTCAACACTCCTATATCTCTTACTCCCTATGGTAAGGCCGTAGCTCTATTCTTACCCATCGCTAACCTGTTAGGAAAGAGAAATCAAAGAATGAGAGCTGTGGGGACCAATTCAAATACTTGGAAACCCAGCCATCTGTGTGGTTGGTTTTTTTTTTTTTTTTTAAATCAATCTTAAATGAATGTGTCCTGGCTTGAAGTTTCCCCAGATGCTTTTTTCCAGACACGGCAGTTACCTGATCACAACACTTTCCGGAGAAGGAATGTGAACTAGCTGAAATGCTAGCAGCCCCATGGTGGTTGCTGTCAGCAACCAGGATGGGTCTAGAAAGGAAAGAGAGCCTCACAGAAGTCACAAGGAGAAGCAGAGGTTCTGAAGCACACGCTGGCTCTGCCAGCTGGAAAAGCTTGCAAGCCTTGCCAAAAAGGGCATGTGCACAGCCTATCATCTGACCAAAAGCAGTTTGTGGTGCTTCCCTGAGTTTCCATGTCCCTACCTGGAAGGAAAGGGCTCCAACGACCTGCTGAGCTGCCAAACACTGGGGTCTATACAGAGCCCTAGTTCTTCATTTACTAAGCCACACTATAGGGTTAATTTTGCTGTCCACACTCACTCTCTTGGACTTAAAAGATTAAGAGTTCATAATTATAATCAATGTAGAACTATTATTTTTTTAAATGACAGTACTCAAGTTGGAAAGCAATCTGCTCAAGTGCCATCATCCATTTGCACGTTTTTGTTCAATGCTTATAACTTAATAATCAATAGTTAGCTGTTACCCTCC
This sequence comes from Rhabdomys pumilio, assembly GCA_030674055.1. Lineage (NCBI taxonomy): Eukaryota > Metazoa > Chordata > Mammalia > Rodentia > Muridae > Rhabdomys > Rhabdomys pumilio. The sequence continues at coordinate 205,560,482 of JANHMN010000001.1, read as the reverse complement.
TGACCCATTGAAGGAAAAGAGATGTCTGATTTGAGGACAAAAATAAGGCAGTTGAACTCTGAAAGGAAGAGAAGAGGAACCCTGTGAAGTAATAAAGAAAAAGGTCACCAGCATTACTGACTGCGACATCCCTGGGCCATTCTCACAAAGCAACACATTCAGGTAAAGAAACTTCCACTTTACACAAAGCCAGCCACTCCTAGTTGTTCTTGAAAAATTATGTTGTCCTTGAGATTAAATTTTTGCCTGCTCCTTGCTTGTGTGTTGTTCGCCTTTCTTCTGCTGTTTATGTTCCTTCTGGGACCATTTCCCTCAACCCTGAAGTGTGCCCTCAGGAACACACTTAGTGAGAGACAGAGAAGTAAAGGCTTCCAGCCTCCATGTATTTGGGATTGTGTTTAACTTCCTTTTAGGAAGTAGTTTTCCTGGGTGTAGAAACCATGGCTGACAGTCTTGTTCAATATTTGTTTTCTTACAGGAACGGATATTTGGAATATGTTGTTTTGGTTTCAAGAAAACATCTTCATATATACTGAAGGACCTTTTAAGTTAAAAATAAAAAAAAGTCATGCTTCCTATGTTTAGTCTGGGGTTACTAGGGCAAATCCAAGAGAAGTGGATCTCCCAAATAGTAAATTAGAATTTCTCATTCCAAGGACTGCTTGCTTAGACAGGAAATACTATGCACATACAAGTGACGTTAGAAGGGTCTAGAGAACTTCAAAAAACATTATAGAATATAGATTGGGGAATCCTGTCAGTGAAGTAAAAAAAGGCCTCTATAATTCTTGAAATCCACTATACAATTGCAGAGAAAAGAATTAACCTTAGCCAAAATAGCAGCCTGTCTTTCAGCCTCTGCTGTCCTGACATGTCCTCCTGAGAGAGACTTGTCAGTCTAGATGTATAGAGCACTCTGCCCTTGCCTTCAGTCGCTCCATTTTGAAAAGAAATGCTAAGGAAGAATGATTTCATGGTTTGAGTCTGTGTGTGAACAGCCACCACCTGCTCAACACCCCTTTTTATGCTAATAAAAATTATCACCTGAGAACTGACTGCCAATCCAGAAGAAATGACACAACCCCTCACCCAGGATATATAAAAGGAGAGTCACCTAGACTGGAAGACAACACATCCACACTTGGTTGAAAAGCCAGTCTGTTATATGTCACAGCTTCTACTCTGGAGATCACCAAGTGCCTGATTCCCAAGGGCTCAGCTCATAGTGTGACTCTCCCTATCACAGATGCTGCCTACATTGAAGTCACCTCCTGGACCCTTTGTCCCAGCATCACCACCGTTCTTTAACTCAATGTCCCAGTGCACACTCCAACTCTACATTTGTACTAGCTCTTAGCAACAGAATCCTTGTATTGCTTTCTTAAGTCCCATGATCTCGTTGTCCTCTTTTGGCATTTCTGAGGCCTGTGCTTGATCGTGAGAATGTGATATGAGTGTTACCAATGTTTATAATTAAGATGAAGCTGGAATAAAAATCTTGAGATTGCTGTGGTCACAACTCCAAGTGAAAGCAGGTATGCTTAGTGAAATAGCACCAGTGGCGCTGACATGGCTGAAACCCGCTGCTGCTCAGGAAGTCTTGACATTGTAGACACTAAGTCAGTCAGTGTTGACAGCATAGCTCTATCACAAAGGTTTGCCTAAGGCAGTGGTTCTCAACCTTCCTAGTACTGTGACCCTTTAATATGGTTGCTCATGTTGTGGTGGCCTCTTCACAATAAATTATTTTGTTGCTACTTCATAACTGTAATGTTGCTACTCTTATGAATCAGAATGTAAATATCTGATATGCAACCCCTGTGAAAGGGTCATTTGACAGCCTGCCCCAAAGGGGTAGCAGCCCACAGGCTAAGAACTGCTGGTCTAGAGATTTTTGGCCACTAGAGTCCAACAATGTGGTTACAATGCTATATTACATCCCACTTTCAGAGAAACTGGAGTGAAAGATCTTGGCTCAAACCTCAGGGAAACTCTCAAAATCAGCCACACGTAGTACATCATCCAGCCCCGATAAAACTCTAGACACTGCTCTTTCTCTTCCAGTCCCAGGCGCTACGGGAGCCATGGGTTACTGTGCAGACATGGCCAAGTCCAAGAACCACACCACACACAACCAGTCCCACAAATGGCACAGAAATGGCATCAAGAAACCCTGGTCACAAAGATATGAATCTCTTGAGGGGACAATCTCTGAGGAACATGCACTTTGCCAAGAAACACAACAAGAAAGGCCTGAAGAAGATGGAGGCTGACAATGCAAAGGCAGTGAGTGCACGCGCAGAGGCCATCAAAGCCCTTGTGAAGCCTCAGGCCATCAAGCCCAAGATGCCAAAGGGCCCCAGCCACAAACTCAGCCGTCTGGCTTCCATTGCTCACCCCAAGCTTGGAAAGCAGATTCAAAGCTACATGGACAAGGGGCATAGGCTCTGCCAACCAAAGCCCAAGGTTTAAACTAAGGCAGAGGCCAAAGCTCCAGCTAAGGCCCAGGCTTCAGATCCAGCCCAGGCTCCCAAAGGTGCTCAGGTCCCATAGAAAAGACTCCTGCCAATGTGAAGACAGATGGACTCTGTGACACACCTACCCACACAATATTTGCAGATGACCAGTGTCCTAGGCTGTTTTTACAAATAAACTTGAGGCAAGAAAAAAAATACCTCTAGACACCAATGTCTCAGTAACATTGGTTAACAATACCCTGCCTCCTGTCAAACAATTTGGTCAAAAGATAACACCAGTCCTGGATCCACAGGAAGAGAGTAGCTGTAGTGCTGTGTGGCTGGTGGCTGGATTCCCAGGCCTTCTCCCTGCTTGGCTTTTGCTGGTATCAACCTGTACCCAATTCCTGTGCCAAACCATTGGTGTGATTTTCAGGCATATGATAACTCCTCCTAGTAAATTATCAATACAAAAGAGGTGTGACTAACTACCTTTCTGAAGTGAGGGTCACCTGTGTGGCTTGTTCCCTCGGTTCCTAGAGTTGGACAAACTCCACCATACTTACTTCGAATTGACCCAAATCCCTCCAAACTCAGTCTCACACCTTTATTCCTAGCATGCTGAGGAGACTAAGGTCAAGTAGTGACATAGAGCGCGATGGATGGACACCTCCCTAATGCAAAAATTTAAGTGATTTTCTACATATCTTTATTGTCTGCTTTGTACCCAACTAGACTATTGATTGGGTTTTTTTGGTATTAATTTTTCAGTAACAAGAAAAATGTCATTTTTAAGAAAAAAAAAATTGAGAATAAACCAGAAGCATTCCTTAGACTTTTACAGATCCATGATGCCAAATTGTCAGATTACTTTTAAGTATAATAGAATCTTCTGGAAAGGTGCTTTGGTTCAAGAGAGAATTTTTGTGAAAAGTCACTGTAGCAAGATGAGGAACATCTCTGAATGTTCAGGCAATTGCACAGCTGGGCATGGTTAAAGTCAGTCCACACCACACCATGAAACCTGTCACCTCCTCGTTCTTCACACAGTTCACCTCCCTCATACACTCTCAGGACTACTCTTGACTGACATGCTCCAGGGCCCCTGGCTTCAGGGGGTCTTTGGTTCCCTCTGACCACCTGACTAGTCCATGTTTCTCAGTCCTAGCCAGTCCATGACTTGGGTCAGCCTCGGATTAGGTGCCCGCTTTTGCTCTTAACAAGGAGGAAGGAAGAAGGCATAATTAAGGCTGTCCATGAGCATGTTGACTTCCTAGTTTTCCTGGGAGCAAACCATGTTAAGACAAGTGACCTTCTAAGAGAACATCTATACTTCACGTGTTGATGTCCCATGGGATAACGTACTTTTTAGCAAGAGCAAGATTTTCCATGTTCAAATAGTCTTGAGAGTTTCCCTACACTCAGATCCTTGTTGGAGATTCATAAAGCAAATTAACATATTAAAAGTTATGAAAGATTCTATATTAATGATCTGTACTTGATTTTGCTCAAAGCTAAGTTTCACAATCTAGGTTAAACAGGAAATCATTTTGTGTTTCCCCAAACACCGATGAGCCATGGGACCTGTTTTAAAGATCTCTGCTCTAGAGCAAAGCACCATCATGGAAGAACAATTAGCAGTGATACTTTTTACTTTCTCTCGTTTCTTTCATTTTTGGAATAGGTCTCACTATGCTGGACTTGAACTCACAGCAATCCTCCTGCCTCAGCCTCTCAAATGCTATATTAGAAGTGTATGCAAACATCCAATATTTCTTTCTGTGTTAGTTAGGGTTTCATTGCTGTGAAGGGACAACACGACTAAGGTAAGTCTTATAAAGGAAAATGTTTAATTGGGGCTGGCTTACAGCTTCAGAGGTTCAGTCCATTATCATCAAGCATGGCAGTATGCAGGTAGATGGTGCTGTAGGAGCTGAGAGTTCTACATCTTGATCCAAAAGCAGTCAGAAAGAAACTGTGTCACACTGGCCAGACTTGAGCATAAATAAGCTCTGTCTCCACAGTGACACACTTCCTTTAACAAAGCCACACCTCCTAATAGTGCCACTTCCCATGGACTGTGCAAACCAAACTGCTACACTATCTCTGTCTCTCTCTGTCTCTCTCTGTCTCTCTCTGTCTCTCTCTGTCTCTCTCTCTCTCTCTCTGTCTCTCTCTCTCTCTCTCTCTCTCTCTCTCTCTCTCTCTCTCTCTCT
>JANHMN010000001.1:205500054-205550855 GCA_030674055.1 Rhabdomys pumilio | reverse complement strand
GTAGTTCTACATACCTTGTGGCATTCAGGAAGCAGAGAGACAGAGAGGGACCAAGGTCTCAACATCCTTCAATAGCATATCCCCTGTGGTGATATCAGCACCAAAAAGCAGCCTGGGGAGAAAAAGGTTGACTTCATCTTATAATGGATAAGCCCGTCAGCCAGGGAAGTCAAGGCAGGAACTTAAGGCAGGAACCTGAAGGCAGGAGCTGGCCCAGAGGCCATGGAGGAGAGCTGCTTGCTAGCTTGCTCCTCACAGCTTCCTCAGCCTGCTTTCTTATTGCACTTACTACCACAAACACAGGATCGACACTGCCCACAGTGAACAGGGTCCTCCCACATCAATTATCAATCAAAAACTGCACTATACCACAGGCTTGCCCACAGGCTTGCACCACAGGCTTGCCCACAGGCCAAGGCAGTAGGTGAATTTTCCCATCTGAGGGTCCTCGTTCACAGTGACTCTAGCTTGTGTCCAGTTGTAAAACTAACCAGCAAAGGAAGATGATGAGCAGGGATGGGAGAGGAAGGAGGAAGAAATATAAGTTTTAAATATTCAATATGTGGTGCTGGTAGAGACACCCTATGACATAAGCACAACTGAGAATTGCTCCTTAAGAAATGTGGAACCAGCAATAGAAATGTCATGTGCATAGAATGTAGTGAGGATAAACTGTACAGCTACAGGGAGGACCAATGGAGATAATGTTATTAGAACAGGGAGGGTCTAAGCTGGCTTCAAAGGGCCATGATGTGACTCTGTCAACACATTTGAAGTATATTTTTCTGTAGTGTCTGTATCTAAGCTCTATAATCTATTCTGGATAGACAAACCTTTCTCCTTCTGCATAAAATACACTCAACCAAATAATACCATGAATTTGACTAAGCTTAATAGATGCCTTTTTTGTTACTAGTAGGCCAACAAAAATACAGGCTAGGGTAGTTACATAGATGAAAAGGAATTTGAAACGTGGAATGTCAAAGCCAAGTGTCCAGTAGCTATTTATCTACACCCAATCTAACTATCCTGACCCAAGCTACCCAAGTTGCTATTCTAAACCCCAAACGACTAGGACCACATGACGTATTCCTTTGAAGTGCTAGAACAGATGTGGACTCCCAGAACTTAGTGATTCATTGCAAATTTGAATCCAGTGCCCGGCTGCCAACCTGGATGTCTACTGCTGCCTACATGACAGGAAGCAGGACACTGTGGTCCGGCCCAGGTTAGGGAAGTCCAGGAACTCTAGTGTGTTCAGCTGGCTTCAGTCATCTTCTAGCTCTGCTGGTCCCTGATATGTCAGTCATCCCAGAGTCCTGCTGGTCCTCTCCTGTGCTCTCCTGGAGGCCTCCACTGTAATCATGTCTCTGATCTCCCAGCTGACCTTGATTCTCATTTTCGTTGGCTCATTGAGCTCAGTCCTGACTAACATGGGCCTGCGTGGTCAGTCTGGTTATTTCCAAGTCTCGTCAGCCTGGGTGTGCTTAAATAGTTATGTTAATGAGAATAATTTAGATTTCACTCCCTCCTGATGAAAGAAGCCCTGGTTTTTGGTTTTCTTTTTTTTTTTTGTGGGGTTTTTTGTTGTTGTTGTTTTGGTTTGGTTTTTTTGTTTTGGTTTTTGTTTTTGTTTTTGTTTTTGTTTTTTGAGACAGGGTTTTTCTGTGTAGCCCTGGCTGTCCTGGAACTCACTCTGTACACCAGGCTGGCCTCGAACTCAGAAATCTGCCTGCCTCTTCCTCCCAAGTGCTGGGATTAAAGGCGTGTGCCACCAGTGCCCGGCCCTGTATTTTTGCAGAATTTTTAATAAAAGTCATTTTCAACAGAAGGCAAATTCCCTCTTCAAGCAATGCTTCATTGAGCTAATGCAAGCTAAGTAAGAAAGAGACATTAGCATCTAGTATGATTCTTGGTCCAAGCTAAGTAGGACAGAGACATTAGCATCTAGTATGATTCTTGGTCGTCGTCTTCCTCAACAGTAACTACTTCCTTCTTATCCAGATCTTCAACTCTGGCTCCTTTTCTGCAACTTCTGGGTCTCATTTGATGTGATGATTGGCCCACATCTTAGTTCAGAAGCCATGCAACCTGTACCTGAGCACCCACTGGACCTGAAATAATTGCCTACACATCTCAGAGAAGAAAAAAATAGCTATAAGCAAAAGGCTGGAGGTAGCTGCTTCTGCTGCTTCTCCTTCTCCTTCTCCTTCTCCTTCTCCTTCTCCTTCTCCTTCTCCTTCTCCTTCTCCTTCTCCTTCTCCTTCTCCTTCTCCTTCCCCTTCCCCTTCCCCTTCCCCTTCCCCTTCCCCTTCCCCTTCCCCTTCCTCTTCTTCTTCCTCTTCTTCTTCCTCTTCTTCTTCCAAAAGTTATGCCACATCTCCTACAAAATAAAAATTTTAAGCTGAATAAAATAATAACAAAATTTTAATGACACAAACATGATTGTGGATAATTATCAAAATAAATATCAAAATAAAATTGATTAATTAAAAGCAAAACAAAAAACAAACAAACAAAAAACAAAAACACTGGCTCTATGTGATAAAGAGAGGGAGATAAGAGTCTGGAAAGACCAAGACAGAGTTGGTAGGATGTGAAAAGTTAGAAAGTGGTCAGTCGCTGTGGAAGGTCACTTTGAGGGCGAGTTCTCTAGTCAGTGGATAAGTCTGAAAACTTTAGGAACTGCCAGAGAAAGCTCCATCTTCAATAATTACAAGACATAGAGAATTCATACAGAACAGAAAAATGACTATCCCTAGCAGCCAGATTGGACAATTTCATAATTTACATGAAATCAAGAGTATTTGGCAAATGGTGATTTTCATTCACAGTAAAAATAGTCCTGAAATAATCCATGATCTAGTCTTGCCTACCAAATAGTAACAGGAAAACTTAAGAGAATCAAATAGTTTATAAGTTCAATCTAAAAAGATAACCCATAGAGCAGCAAAATAAATAAATAAAAAATTAATAAAAATACATCATGTATTTGATAAGGAATTAACAACCAGAATACATAGAGTGGTCTTGAAACTCAGTTTTCAAATGAGCAAAAGAGGAGGCTAGAGAGACAGTTCAGTCACGGTCTTACCATCCAAACATGAAGACCTGATTTTGACCATCCCAGCAACTGCACTAAAACAAAGCCAGGAAGAGGAACACATTTTTAATCCCAGAACCAGGGATGCAGAGACAGGCAAACCTCTGGCAGATATTCTGGCCAGTCAGCCTCACCTAATTGGCCAAGCTTGTGTCCCAGTGAGAGACACTGCTTCAAAAAACAAGATGGACAATGTCTAAGGAATGACAATCAATCCAGGGCCAAGGAGTCAGAGCCAGAGAGATCCCCAGGACTCACTGGCCAGCAAGCCAAGCATCCTGGTGAATCCTAGATCTTGATTAGAGACTATCTCAAAATGTGAAGTGAGTAAATGAGCACCTGAGGAACAACATTTAAGATGTACTTCTGGCCTACACACACAGACACACACACAGACACACACACAGACACACACACAGACACACACAGACACACACAGACACACACACACACACACACACACACACACACACACGAGAGAGAGAGATAGAGATCAACTCTCCCTGCCTCTTTTTTTTGTGACAGGGTCTCAAATAGCCCAGGCTAGCCTTGAACTCACTATGACCTAAACATTGACTTTCCTGCCTCCACTTCCTGACTGACTGTACTACAGGCATGCTTCACCATCCCTGGTTTATGTCGGGCTGAGGATCAAACTCAGAAAGCTTGGCAAATATTCTGCCAACTCAGCTAGACACCCTACCCTGCAAGTTTATACTTTTTTAGAGTATGAATCTTGTACACATTCATTTTCAGTCATATACATCTTTCATGTGATACTAAAAAGAAATAGCAAGCCACAGTCACAAAGAGAAATAGCCAAGACACTAAGTGCATTGTACTGTGCAACTAAGTTAGGCAGGCCTGTGACACATAGTAAGCCTGGTGTATGGCAAGTTAAGCAGGTCCAATGGATTTCTAACATGATAGTTTCAACTTAAAATAGGCTCAATGGGGGCAAAGCCCACTGTGCATCTAGGACTATCTATAGACCAAGACAAATCCTTTGAAAGAGCTGCATCTTTTACAATCCCCAATAAAGTAGAAATTTCTGGTTTCTTTGGTGATTCAGTTGTGTTATGTGATGTTTTGTGGAAACTGTCTTACGAGAGGATGTTTACGCTGAAGCAGACACATGGGAGGATGTTTTGCTAAGAACAGACACATGATGGTTTCCTGGAAGCAGCCTGAAAAAAAAAAAAGGACAGATGACATTTTGCTAGAGCAGATGCTTGAGAGAACATGTGATGTTTGGAAAGGGTATAAATAGAGCCCAACAGACAGTGGACAAAGCTAGATGGTATTATATGGTATGCCTTGCCATGCTTTGCTGGTCATTGTTGAGCTTTGCTGATACTGGTCTTCACTGATGATGCTGGGTGGTATTGGTGTGCCTTACCATTCTTTGTTGGTCATCTTTTGTCATGACTTCATAGAGAAAAATGCACCAAAAGACTGATGACGTTCCGGCAGCTTCATGACACTGCTGCAGACTTGGGCCAATTGGCAGAGCCTTGAGGTTTCTTCTGGATCGACCTGCTGTTGCCGATTCATGAATGGTGTTTGAGAGACCTGCTGTCATGATTAATGAATAATGTTTTCTAGACCTGCCAATGCTGGTTCATGAATGGTGTTTGTGAATAGATCGAGCTGCTGATGCTGATTTGTGTAAACTAAACTGCTGAAACCCTGACAACACAGATTAGATTTACTCCAAAGAACTATTTCTAAACAGGTCCACATCCTCCTTTGCTCTATTAACTTTTCCTTTCCACTACCTCTGGTGGGTTGTGGGCTAGAAAGGATGTTAAAGCATTTAAAACCCCTTATTAAAAATAGGTTTTTAAAAAATCTAAGCCTACACCCCAAATTACAGAAACCTAACCTATCACAGTGGTGTCCTATTGGCTGGCCAATGGGACTAACAAGAGCTCCTCCTACGGTAGTGGTCTCTGTACCAGAGTAGGTAGAAAAGTCACATGATAGGATGTTTCTGATCTCCATCTAGATTGGACACTCAAAAAAAAGCTGGTAGGATGGTGTTCAGGCAGGTCTGTGACACGTATCAAGGGTGTCTCGGTTGGCCTCTCTGTTGGATAAACTGTTCTAAAAATGTTTAGCTCTGTTTAACTAAATTTAACATTTACAACACCCTGAGAATATCTTTATCATCCCAGTGATTGCAGGGATATCAGGTAAAAATGTCTCCCTTCAAAGCTAGGATGGCTGACAAACATCTTTCAGGAATTTATTCCTTGCCTGGGGTCACAGGGCAAAGCTGGGATGAAAAGTCCCTTTGGTGGGTATTCCTGCATACATCAGTCTTTGGAGGGACAACCTCCTTCTCTCTCTACCTGCTGTCACTCACAGCCCATGCAAGCTGCACAGGGTCTATGGCACTGCTGGTTCTGCGCCTGGCCCGGGACTAATCTATGCAGGAGATACTTCACAGGGGGCTGGTTGGTAGGTGGGGAGAGTTGATGAGGCACTAGATACCTAATCAACCTCCACCCTCAAAGTGGAGGAGAAAGACCCATGACTCTTTGGTGGCTTAACACCCCGCCTGGATGAAAAGTACCCAGCAAACAGAAGACAAGGTGTGTTTACCAACACCCCACAAGTCTAAAGAAGTCATACCATCATCAATGGAATAACAGTGTGTCCAAATGAACTAACTTGATCAGGCTGTTCTGCTTTGTGCCTATAGTTTCGGCCACTATGGAAGCTAAGATAGGAGGGCTATTTGAGCTCAAAAAAATTGAGATCAGCCTGGACACCACAACCAGACCCCATCTCAAAAAGGAAACAGACAAACAAACGAACAACAACAACAACCCTCTAACCTTCATCTGCAAAACCAAACAACTTCCAAATGGAAAAGAAGTACTCTCTCCAGGGTCCAGGGACACTCCAGAGGGGCCCATAAGAGCAAGATAGGGCTTATCTAGTACTCTTTTCTGTGAGGGCAGACATCATGAGCCCACATGAGACATCTCACTCGGAGGAGGATAGCGTTCCTCTCATTTTCCAGTCCAGTTTGGTGGCTCTCCACCTGTGTTTATTGAGGAGCTTGCAGAAACAGAGCATGGTGAGTTCTGTCTCTTCATGGGAGGAAATGGAATGTGTATTTGCCTATGGGACGAATGCACTACTAGAAGAGAGAAGTTCAAGATGCGGTTCAAAGAAAAGAATTTTGAGGGTTGGAGAATCTCCTGGGTGGGTAAATGTATTTTCTGTGCAAGCATGAGGACCTGAATTTGATCCTTGGCACACACACAAAAGCCAGGCAGGCCTGCACAGGCCTGTAACCCCAGCACTGGGAGAGTGAAGACAGGGATCCATCAAATCCTCTGCCCAACAGCCCAGGTGGGACAGCAAGCTTCAGATTCAATAATAGATCCCACCTTGAGGGAGAATGATGCAGGATGCTGGAAATCCTTCTTGGGCTTCTGTACTTGTTTCTGTCACACACACATCTACAAGAGAGACAGTGCTATACACACAGCACGCACCTCATACATGCACGCTGTATGACATACAACATGCACACATATACACACAAACACACACACAAACAAACAAACACAGGAAAGAATTTTCCTTCTCATTTATTTTAAGTTGAGGATCTGAAATGTTTTTCTGTATTCTTTTTTCTTGTTTGGTTGGTTTTTGGTTTTCCAGAGACCAAGCTGGCCTCAAACTCACAGAGATCCGCCTGCCTTTGCCTCCGAGGTGCTGGCATTAAAAGTATGTACCACCGTGCCTGGCCCCTGTATTCTTTCTTATGTGTTTTTACTCCTTTTCTCTAAAAGGATGATCGAATAGCATCTTGGTGAGACAGTATCAACGAAGAGTCCTTTCCTAATATTTCTGCTTTCTTAGCATGCAGCAGGAAGACAATGGCAATTGGCTGACTTCATACTGTAACTTTGAAAAATCCTAGCATATTGACATATCCCAAGCAAATTGAATGGTAACAGTCTGACTTAGCCACCCCAGACTCCCATGTCCCCACCCCATGTAAATAAGATTTGAAACTCCGAAAACCTAGCCTCCTCCCATTTAAAAACTGTGTCTGCAAATCACCCAGGAAATTTATTTCCTTAATAAAACAGGAACGTCATACTTCTTTTGTGAAGAGCCAAAGAAAACTTTTCAGAGTCCTTTAATCTGTAGACTGACCCCAGACTGAGGCTAGGTGCCCACAGTTGCTGACTATGCTATTCCAATTGGAATGGTTGACCGCTCAGCTCGTTACTTTCTCTCCTTCCGGTTGGGTGGAGAAGCACAGAGACTGTTTCACTGGCCTGTTTAAGCATCAGTATCTACTCTTAACAATCTCAGTATAAAATTTCCAGACATGATTGACAATGTCTGCTTGTCCCAGAAGCTCTAGTTCACTGCCCAGACCCATTCATCAGAAGAGAGGGAAACCCAGAATCTAGGATGTATTACAAGGACTCTGCTCCCCCCAGATAGGCTCCCAAATTCTTCTGCCTCATTTGATCTATGTTCCACCAGAAAACCAGTACCCTCTCTCCAGGAGTTGGAGGCACAGGGGGTCGGTCACTTGGAACTGGGGAGATGTGATAGCATTCTGTATCTGGTGATACAATTGGGTATCAGCATAGTCAAAGGAGAGTAGTGACAGCACAGAGTAGACTCGAATGGCACTGGTGTCAGAGCCATTTCAGAGATGCTTGTGCATCCATCCTGCATGCTCAGAGGCCCCTGGGTGGCAGACAGTGCTAAGCAAACACAGAGCTCAACACTTGGTCAGAGCACATACCTGGCACCACAAGCAAGGACAGCTGCTTTTGTGTGCATCCTGCTCTGTCCTGGTGTTTGAAAGTCAGACAACAGGACCTAGTGTCAGAGGGAAGCCAGTTCCTTGAGTGTGCAGACATGATACTCTATGACAAGGCGAAACAATGATTCCAACGCCCTTTATTTCATTTGTGTCGTCAGTGACTGTACATTTTCAGTAGTTTGTAGTTATAATGGACTGAAAATTATGCCAATGTTTCTATCAGCATTCAGGTCCTGGCAAGGCAAAGGAGGCAGTGCCCAGAAACATAACAAATGAAGACAGAGCTCAGCCATCCAATCGCCCCTTCATTCTGAACCTGGGGTGCAGGTGAGGAGACTGTGTAGCAGCTTTGCGGTTTTGCTTGCAGCAAGAACATTTCGTCTCTGAGCTGAGCTGTGCCAGTTGGTGACTTAATATCCATACGGTAATGTGATACGGTCAGTGCAAAGGCAACTCGCTGGCCAGACTGTGGCCTCATAAAGACAAAGGCTCTGCCCATACATCAACGGGAACAGCCTGGAACTCGGAGCTGAGCATTCTGAAGCAATCGAAGATGAATTCACCTTCAGGAGCTTAGGCGCTGATGTCACCAGGAAAGTGAAGTCATCAGAAATGACCTAAACTGATGGGAACCTGCCAGGAAAAGAGCCGCACTGTGCAGACACAGCTTAACTTCTCCTGACTCCTTCTGGGGTTCAGATTTCTTGGAGGCTGCTGTGTTCGTTCTCTCTCTCTCTCTCTCTCTCTCTCTCTCTCTCTCTCTCTCTCTCTCTCTGTGTGTGTCTCTGTTTCCATCTCCCTCCCTCCTTCCCTCCTCTTTTGTGTGTGTGTGTGTGTGTGTGTGTGTGTGTGTGTGTGAAAATAAGGAGTTTCTGTGTGAGGCCAACAAAGGATGCATGGTCCTTGTCATTAGACTGTATCATTTGGTGGAAAAAATCCTGAAAAAACCAATGAAGTTTCACCATTCAAACGCTCAAGAGGTAAGTCCCCACCCTTTCATCCAGGAGTTCTCATCTGTCTTTACAGAAAAATAACAGTAATATGTTTTTAATAAGCAGCCACCAGCGCAAATAGACTGTTAGCAACAGCACATCCCCAGAATCGCAGTCCTGAGGGGTGACAGACTCACACTACAAAACTAGCCTTTTACATTTTCAAAGAGTTTTTAGTTCTTTGAGAACTTCATTCAACATGTTTAATCACGTCCACCGCTCTGTAAATTCTTCCCAGATCTAACACCATCCCTTGCTTGTCAACTTTGTCATCATTTTATTTGATCTTGTTTTAGCCCATGAAGTCTAACTTGTGTTTCCCATATATTCTTAAATATGTGTCCTTCAGCTGGGGTATGGTCAGCTTACCAAGGGCTATATGGCTACATTTTTTTCTTTCTCTCTTTCTTTCTCTCTTTTTCTCTTTCTTTCTTTCATTCTTCTTATATTTAAAAAATGCTTTTAATAACTCTACTTCCAGCACATCCTCTGTGTCTCAGACCATCACTGAGGGAGAGCAGGGCAGGAGCACAAGGCATGACCTGAAGCAGAAGCCATGGAAAATTGCTGCTTACTTGCCTGCCCTCCATCTCCTGCTAAGTCTGCGTTCTTATACTTCCTGAGACTACCTGGCTAGGAGTGTCACTGCCCACACTGGAACCCCCACACACACACACATCAATCATTAATTTAAAAATACCCCACAGATTTGCAAAGTCTAATCTGATGGAGACATTTTTCCAGCCCTCAACTCTGGTTTTCTCTTCCCAGATGACCCTAGCGGTCAAGTTAACAAAAAAAGGGGGGAGGAAAGAAAGAAAGAAAGAAAGAAAGAAAGAAAGAAAGAAAGAGAGAAAGAAAGAAAAAGAGAGAAAGAAAGAAAGAAAGAAAGAAAGAGAGAGAGAGAAAGAGAGGAAGAAAGAGAGGAAGGAAGAAAGAAAGAAAGAAGGAGGGAAAGACTAATCAGCATAGGTAACTAACAATTATTTTATAAGTGGGAGGGGGTGGGAGAGGGAGGGAGGGACTTTATGAGGGGAGGATTGGGAGGGCAATCCCAAGTGTTTGAGAGGTAAATAGATAAATAAACTTGAAAATAAAAATAATCATATATTAATAGTTTTATTTTGTAATAGCAATAAATCAATATTCAATGGACAATAAATTAAATAAGATAAAATTAAATGATAAATCACTCAGTTATAATCATTTATAACGTAAGACTTACTTTATAGGGCTACACTCTTAAAGAAAACTGGTTTTTCTTTTCCCAGCAGCTATCAGTTGACAATGGCTCCTTAGAAGAAGAACTTCATGCCTATCTTCCCTCTCCCGGCTGCCATTTTATCTGACTTGAGCTCAAATAGAACTTGTGCATTCTGTGTCAGTCACTGTGAATCTATACGTGCAGCTCTTGTGTCTGGAAAATGCCGTTTTCTTGTAGCCATCCACCACCTCACACCCTTACACACTTGGTCCCCTCTCCCACAATGCCCTCTGAATCTTGGGAGGAGTGTTAGAAATGTCCCATTTAAAGCTGGGCATTCTTAAGCCTCTTACTCTACACTTTGACCGGTTGTAAGTCTCCATGTTATCACCCACATTGCTACAAGCTCCTGATCTTTGACAAAGAAGCCAACCACGTATACTGGAGAAGAGGTGGCATATTCAACAAATGATGCTGGTCGAACTGGGTCGCTACCCTGGACTGCACAAAATTTGACTCCAAATAGATCAAGTATCTCAATATAAAACCTGATCCCTTGAATGTGATTGAGGAGAAACTGAATATTCTTCAACAGGAAAGAACTTTCTGAACATGACTGCAATAGCCTAGGCTTTACAGTCTGTGCTCTCTCATACACAATCAACAGAATAGTCTTTAAAAACTACAACAGTGTTTCCTTACAGATGAGGACTTGTGGGTTGTTTTTCATCCTGTTTCCTGGGCTCTCTTTATGCTGATTTGATGCAGTTATTGAATTTAGAAACCACTAATGGGTCAAGGTTCAAAATTTGAAAACCACTGAGAATTAAGGCCATTTAGGAACAGAGGCATATAAAATATGAATTAGAGTCCACTGTGGGAAATAGCCTGGGTTTGGGTGGGGATTTATAATGCTTTAAGGCCAGGAAGTGAGAGATAAAGGCCAGCTGCTACCTTGCCATGAATTACTACCAATTGCCTCTGGAGAGCTTTCATTAGAGTCGATTGACTCACTACTCCCAAACTCACTCGCTCCCAATAAGAAAGAAAGAACATAAACTTCTGCTGAGGACCTAATGGGACTCACTGTGTACCATAAACCTGGGCTGCTGAAGCAAAAAGACTGCCGCCAAGGAATGGCATGCTTGGGGTGGTGGGCCAGCCATTGATATGGGGTGATCTGACACTAGATCTACTCAGACCCCTTATGGAAAGACAAGCTCTAGAAAATAGTACATTTAAGTAGCTATGGCAAGTCACCAAACTATCGACCAGAGTTGTCTTTGGGTATTGTTGTAATACCAAAAAGCTTAGGCCAGCTCTGTTGGATAAACTAGTATGACCAAAGTCCAGCAGACATTGGGCTGACCTTCAAAACAGAGCAAATATCTACTGAGCCTTTTCTAGGCTGTGCACTATAATAAATTTTCCCAGTCTTTAACTTGATTAAATAGAGCAGGTACTTGATTAAATTAACAGGACTCTAGCTTGAAAGACGGGTTTTAAATACCGTTCAACACGTGTTGGGCTGTAACCACAGGTCACTGATGATCCTTTGGGCATACTTTGCTGAACTCTCAAACACTAAGGTTAACATTGGAACAAATTCATTCCCTACAGAATGACCGTGTTCACTTCAAAAAGGAGGGAATTTGAATGGCTCAGTCTCCTGTTCTGTTTCCATTGGAAATAGTTCCCTGTGTATCAGCCTGAGAAGTTTCTCTGCAGTGTGCGCATGTGCGTGCTCGTTAAGATTCAAGTTGACTGCCTTTGGGGAGTATTAAGCAGTCAGCAGGAGCAGCGGTGTGCTAGTGGGGTGCGCTCCAAATATTTGGAAACCAGATCTTAGCTGTCACTTTCTCCTCTCACTCCACTCTGAGCCACCTTGAAGCAGCGTTGATGACAAGTTCATGAACCATGCAGCCAACCAATGAAGAAAGCAGGTTCAGTCCTTCCATGAGTGTGAAGGTGCTGGGCATCACAGATACGCTGACCTCTATAGGAATAGGAAACTTGTGGTCCCCAGTTTCAAATCATGGTGTCAGAGCATGGGTCAGGTTTCTCCTAGGGAAGTGACATACAGTGTAGAAAATACAGGTCTCATAGGTACTTTCCAACAGATTAATTCCATAATACAGCCTCTGAGCCAGCCCTGGGGATAGCCAAGGAAGAGGAATCTGAAGGAGCCCAGGGGAAAGTCTTCAGTGGCACGGAGAGACCTGTAAAGGTGCAGTTGTAAAAGCCCAGAGAACACATTGAAAGTAAAGTAGTGTGTAATTGGGTGATTCCCAGGGAATTAATGATTAGATTGGCTGGTGGAGAAGCTATGACCTGTTCAAGAACCACAAGGCAGGGAGTTCCTAGGAGTGGACTAGGTAGGAAGAATCATGTGCTTTTGGAAGGGACCCAGTGGGTGATTTTTCTATCCTGTGTTTTCCTTCCTTTCCTCCTCCATCTTCACCTTCTCCACACACTGCTTTAAGTAGTGAACTTTGCAACAGATATGTTGTATGATTCAAATACAGACTTACCTGTGCCTTGAGAAAAAGATGTGGCATGACCTACTTTTACAACCCTTTCATCTGTTTCTCTACGTCATGGCTCAATACAGCAGAAAGTCAGGAGACGCTGTGATCATAACAACTCTTCTAAAAGAACACCTTTAATTGAGGCTTACAGTTTCAGAGATTTAGCCCATTATTAGCATGGCAGAAGGCATGGCAGCATATAGACAGACAGGGCACCAGAGAGGTAGTTGAGAATTCTACATTGGGAAAGGCAGCCAGCAGCCAGGAGTGGGGGTGGGGGTGGGTAGAGACAGACAGACAGGCAGGCTCTGGGCCTGGCTTAAGCATTAGAAACCTCAAAGCCCGCTCAGTGATAATACATTTCCACCAACAAGACAACATCTCCTAATAGTGCCACTCCCTGGTGATCAAACCTTCAAACCTATGAGCCTGTTGGGGCCATCTTACTAAAGCACTGGCCTCCACATCTTAACCGAAAAGGACTAACTACACAAAGCAGGCTGGGCCAATCTGGGTTTCTGAGAACCAGGTATCAGAATGGAAATAAATGTTCAAGATTTTGTTAGGAAAAATGCTCAAGTGACAGACAGTTGTCAACTGCTGTCAGACTACCATCAAGTGGAAACAGTAGGAAACAAGGTTAACTGTAAATCCCAGACCATCGTACATCTGAAGCAAGGTTCAGCAAGGTTACTGGGAAATCTTAGAGCCAAAGTGTACAGAGGAGAAGGATCCTAGGAGTAGTTTGCCAATCATGCCTGCCCACTGTTAGAAGTCATCTGTGGCTAGTGTGAACCTGGATCCAACTGGCCATCGTTCACATGTGATGGAAGCTGCCAGACTGCCACACAGGAGGCCTTCAGCACACTCCTGCAGCCAGAGATTTTCACAGTGTAGTCTTGTGGCAACTTCCAAGTCTTAGCTTTTGCTGGAAAATTTGGAGAGTATTGGTATGAAATGTAAAACATGTGCAGTTAACATGTGTTGACATTACTGAGTCTCGAAAGGGAAAGAGGAATTGCAAATCAGGACAGAAGGGACAGAGTGTATTGACTTTCCACAAAGTCTTTGTTAGGGGATTGTTTCTTTTCTTTCTTTTTTGTTTGTTTGTTTGGTTGGTTTTGGTTTGGGTTTTGGTTTGGTTTTTGGATTTTTGTTTTTGTTTTCTGAGACAGTGTTTTCTGAGATCAGCCTGCCTCAGTGTCCCAAGCACTGGGATTAAGGAATGTGCCACCACCACTCAGAGAGTTACTGTCTTTTAAATTGTCATTTTATGCTTGGGTTTCATGAGGAGTTTTTTTGTTTTGTTTTGTTTTGTTTTGTTGCTTAAACAAAAAAAATCCAAATTAGGTTGATTTTCATGCTAAACAACTGAAGTGTAGTAACACAGAAAAGCAAATTCAGGTGAGGAACCACAAACAATGGCTTTTTATCAGACTCACAGATGAGCCTGTTTGTGTTTTGAAAAAGTGGAGCAACAGGACTGGGAGATGACTCTGTTGGTAAAGTTCATGCCAGGCAAGCATGAGGTTCTGGGTTTGGATAACTGGCACACACATAAAAACCTAGCAACGAAGGTGGACTCTGTGCCTGTGATCTTACTGCAGAGAGACATCTCTGGGGCTTGCTGGCTCTCCAATCTTGTTGAATCAGTGAGCTCCAGGTGGATCAAGAAACTCTGTCTCAAATGATAAAGTGGAGACTGACTAAAGAGAACACTTGATGTTGACATCTGGTCTGCATCTGCACCTGCAGATGCGCACGCGTGCACACGCACACACACACACACACACACACACACACACACATACACCAAGTAACACAAGTAACATAGGCAGGGCGTGGTGTGAGGCAGAGGCAGGAGAGTCATGAGATTTACAATGAGGAGAGTTTTGTCTATGAAACAACCACTCGGAGCTCCTGCACCCAATTCAATTCAATGAACTCAGGCGAGTTAGGCATGTAAATAAAGGTATCAGCTCTCTAAGACCCAATCTTCTGTTACTCACTTTATGTTTCTATTTCACACTGTTAGTTCACAGATGGTTCAACACAAGAAAGCACCAAAACTCAGCTCTACAATTGACCCAGAGCAGGAAAAATGTGACTCAGATTAGGATGTGACATCCACAGCAGCAGACCTACAAACTTGATTTATTTATCTGTCATCTCCCTAAATCACATTTATGCCAATAATGTGACCTAATAGATTTAAAACTGAAATAAAACAGCGCAGTGAAAACAGACAGAATCTCAGGCCCGGGCTATTGAGTGCCTCCATTAGAAGCAAGGCCACAGGCTGAGGAGTAGGAGAAATATCGAGAAACTGGTCTTCACCATGCTCAAAAGAGGTCGTGACACCCCCTCCACTGACGTCACTGTTTTCTGCCTTAAAGGCTTGCAAGAGGCATGATCTACACGTGGGGAGGTCTGTGTTCTCATTCCTTCCCTGCAATCAGTCTTTTAATGGATGTGTTTCCTGTACATTCTTTAGGGAGTTGGTCCTTAAAGGCAAGTGGTTGGGGGAGGAGGAGGAAAAGAAAAGGATAGGAAAGAATCAGTGTCACTGGGTTTTGTCACATGATTTTTGTTCCTTTGAGGGTTTTGGAAAACCATCAATCATCCAACAGCCCTGAAAACACTTTCTTCTTTGGACTCTTCTCCTGTTGCATGTAATTTTAAAAATCTACACTTGGTTTGGCTTTCTTAAGGCCTAACCAAATTTCTTATTCTCCCTCCCTTTCCCCTCTGCTTTAAAAATATTTTATCACCCCTATTCAGAAGGAAGAAGCCATGGAGAGTTGCCAGCCTGATTCCCTGGGTTTGGGGGGTCTAGAAAAAGTTATGCTGAAGGTTGTCATTCTAGGGAATTTGGGAATGATTTATAATTTGGACAGAGAGAAAATAGGTGGAACTGATTGTGTAGCCAGAATCTTAATTGGTAGAAATCTTTATATTGATGTGATGTTAAAACTATATTTTCTTACATTGGAACATTTCATTGGTATGAATTTTTTATATTGATAAAAATTTGGGATTAATACTGTTACCCTTAGACAGGCATTGTGCCTATGCAACTCCTCTAAGAATACGAGGCTTAGACCCAGTCCTTCTAACTGCTATTACAAACTGTTTGCAGTTGATTGAGATTGCTCAATCAACCAACGAGTTAAGGGCCAGATAACAAAC
Organism: Rhabdomys pumilio; assembly: GCA_030674055.1. Lineage (NCBI taxonomy): Eukaryota > Metazoa > Chordata > Mammalia > Rodentia > Muridae > Rhabdomys > Rhabdomys pumilio. The sequence continues at coordinate 205,535,029 of JANHMN010000001.1, read as the reverse complement.
TCGTGGTTCTGAATTAATTATAAAAAGATATTTCAATTAGAAATAGCTGAGAGTAGTTAAGGGGTAGCAGTTCAGATATACTTTGCATAGATAGTCTTCAAAAGCATCAAAAGTTCAAAGAATATGACAGTTAAGACATTCATTATTGTGGGGAGCCGACAGAAGGCAGCTATCATCCTTGCAGCCATCTTGAGCCATAGACTCTGACAAGAGACTTGATTACAATAGCCTACAACAGCTGAACACACTCTGATAACATCTTGTTTTAGATACCCAGGATTTTCCCTTGAGTGTGTGAGACTTAAGGGCGTGACTTAGAGATCAGATTTAGAGATAAGACCTAAGGGTGTGACTTAAAGGCATGGTTTAGAAGTGAGACAGACAGAAGAAAGAGACAGAGAATTGAACACTTGTAGTAGGCACCTGGGAGTAGGCACTTGAGACTTGAGAACTAGGAATTAGACACTATTATTAGACACTTGTACTTGGAGGCTCGAGGCACTAGGGACTAGGAACTCAAGACTTGGGACTTGGACTAGGAAGAGAGACTGAAGAATAAACGGGATTGAATCACACTATGTCTGGTCTCCATTCTTTGAGTCCATCCTCACTCTCTCTCTTGCTGAACCCCGACCCACGGACCAGAGCAGCTTGGGGCAGTGCGGGCTCTAACAATTTAGCCCCCAAGACTTTTGGCAGTGCGGGTTCCAACATTGATAGAGCAGTCTGCAACATCTTGGCCCCCAAAGCTTTTGGTAGTGTGGTTCTCAACACATTATTAAAAATCATTTGACGAGAGACATGTCTGCTCCTGACAGTAGCCCCTTTACAGTTAGGAGAGGATGTTGAGCATCGTCACCTCCAGGAGGTTGCTACAGACAATACTGTCCAGAGCAGGACACATGTAGCTGAATAATCGACTACCAGCTTTGTTGAGACAGGGACAGTGGCCCTTCAATTTTCTGCATAATAAGTCTGTCAGATAGATGATCCTTAGCCAGAAGGCCAGAGACAGATGCTCTTGGATTCTGAAAAACAGGAGACTGTCCAGATAGTCAGTTGTCTCTACATTGGCTTAGTTTTAGAAGCTATGTTTAGTGCTTTCTATATTTTCAGGTAATATTTAAGTCATTCTTGGATGTCTGATGAGGTTGAAGACTGGTTGTAGTCTCCTAACCTACCCAAGCTGTTTAGCATTGAGAGAGATGATATAAATTTGAGAAGATGTTTTCAGATGGTATACAAACTAAAACCAGGACATTACTCAGGTGTAGAACTGTAAGCCTTTTAAGTCAGGATAGATGGTAGAGTACCTTAATTAAATTGACAAATGGATGGACTGGATGTCATTTGTACCTCATACTGTGTAATTTGCTTGTCATAATTTTTTCACTTTATATCTGGGAGAAGAAGGTGGTTTTTTGTTTGTTTGTTTGTTTGTTTGTTTGTTTGTTGGGTTTTGTTTTGTTTTTCAAGACAGAGTTTCCCTGTATAGCCCTGGCTGTCCTGGAACTCCCTCTGTAGACCAGGCTTGCCTCGAATTCAGAAGTCCACCTGCCTCTGCCTCCCAAGTGCTGGGAATTAAAGGCATGCACCACCACTGCCCGGCTGAGAAGAGGGATTTTTTTTTTAATGAATTTTTTTTATTGGACAGAAAGGTGAGACATAGGGAGAGGAGTATGAATCATGTAAGGTCTGGGGGCTACTAGAACCTATGGCAGCTGCTGCCACCAGCAGAATTCTAATATAAGATAGCTGCTGCATTTAGAGCAATAGATTCTTCACCCAGCAGTTGTACTATCTGGCTGGTTTTAAAGTGTTAGAACTGTCTGGTGTTTTCCATCTTCAGTGACTCAGGTGGGCAGGAGAAAAGGCACAGCTAGCTGTAAGGTGATTGGCCAGTGGAGACTGGAGTGGCTTGGTGAAGCTAGCTGTGGGGGCTGGGTGAGACGGCCCGTTGCTGGCACCTGGCAAGGAGCAAGCACAAAGCATGGATTTTTAAAATTTCACACAATACTTTCCTGCCACTTTCCTGAGTTATTTCTCATCCCTGCAGTCTTCCAGTTATCTTGATGGGATCCTGTTTCTTTTCCTCACCTTTGAGAAGGTCAGTTCTCTGAGAATTTGTTGTGTCGGTGATTTAGTCAGTGGTCTCCTCTGCTTTTCACTTAAAAGTTGGGGCTCCTGTGAACCAATGATGCATCACAGTTACATGTTCCCAAAGGAACTTTTACAAAACAACTGCATTTCCTTACCTATTAGCATACATCTCTGTGACAGTGTGAAGCCAGGAGTCCTACAGGAAGGTAGATGTCTTACAGGGCCCATCATGCTTCTCCTCTGGGGGTGGTCGGGCATCACTGGCACGCTGCTGGGAGAAGGCATGGCAAAATCCAAAGTGAGGAGTCCACAGTGGTTCCCCATCTCCTCTCTGGGTAGCATTGTTAGCATCGGGCCTAGAGAGGAAGTTGAAAACCGGGTCCATGGGTCTACCTTTTCCTCCTCGTGCCTGCAAGCCAGTAAAATGGGAAAAGCATAGCTCAGGATGTAGATGTCTCAATGCAAATAGCATGCCAAACATGAATGGATTAACACAATCACAACACTAGACAGCCTGCCTCATTACATTTTAGCCTCATTCTCTGCATCCTGTAACTACTCTGGGCTGTCTCTCACTGGACCACACAGAAACCTGACCCACAATCAAGACAACCGTGTTTTGAAACTGGGGCCGACACGTTTCCTATTCCTCCCTAGGAGAAAGCAATCAGATGAGATAGTGATCAATGCTTACAACCATATTTGTCCCTCAGTAACAGGTGACCTCTATAGAGGTCAACACGCTGTGATACTCAGCTCGTTCACACTCATAGAAGAATTAGTCTTCAGCTTGTTACAGGGTACACGTCAACTAAATGGCTGAGCATAAATATTCACAAAGAGAAGATAAGGTCACTTCACATCATGCTAGCAAAAATGTATAAATGACATCACTACATACTAGCAGGGACATGGGGTGGCAGGATTTTCACGTTGCTGTTGAGTTTGCAGTTTGGGATATATGTTGTGGAGGGGAAAAAGTGAGTGTTGCCAGAGAAGTCAAACATGTACACATCTTGTGCCCTGATAGCTCTGATAATCCAACCCCTATGTAGATAACCTGGAGAAAATCCAGCAAGAATGTTTGAAGAAGTATGTCAAGAAAGTTCTTAACAGCAGGTTTTGTAACTAAGTAGAAGATAGTGGAATTTAATTTACATAAACTTTAAAAAACACCCCAAGATGAAGTAATATGCAATCTGGACATCTATACACACCACAGATTTCACCTCGTCTGATGAACTCCCTGACAGCAGTCTCTCAGGCAGGAGTGATTTCTAAGATGTCAACAGAAGGGTCCTAGAGACAGGAGTCAGTCAACTAAAGATGCATTTGAGTTGTGTCCAAAAAGACAAAAGTCAAAGAACTTAGGAACAAAAAACAAAACAAGTTACACAGAACTTAGGAAAGTCCAATGCAAAGGTAGGAAGGAAGAACGATCTAGCAGGGTCCTGAATGTCAGAGTTCTTGAGTGATCTTCCAGTTTCTAGTCTGACCATTTTTATGGTGCCGTTTTTAAGTGAAAGCAACTTTTTCAACTTACACTGACTGGTAACTTAATAGAACCCTGATTAAAATCCATGTCTTTCTGATTATAAAGTGGATGGTGTTTTAAGTACCCCGTACACACAGACTCCCCAAATACTGTAGTCACATAAAAATTTCAATCCTTAACTCACAGTCCACCCATCGAGGAATGGATAAACAAAACTATTGTGTAGGCTATGTGGAAAGAGAGTTAAGCCTTGAAAGGGAAGGAAATACAGACATATGCCACAATGTGTACAATGTGAATGAACCTGGAAGACACTATATACTAAGTAAAATAAGGCAGTCATTAAGAAGAAAGAAAGGCTGTATGATTCTTTTTTTTTGTTTGTTTGTTTTTGTTTTGTTTTGTTTTGTTTTGTTTTGTTTTGTTGGTTTTTCGAGACAGGATTTCTCTGTGTAGTCCTGGCTGTCCTGGAACTCACTCTGTAGACCAGGCTGGCCTCAAACTCAGAAATCCGCCTGCCTCTGCCTCCCAAGTGCTGGGATTAAAGGCGTGTGCCACCACACCCGGCTGCATGATTCTTCTTACATGAGATAAATAACACAATCAAAATCATATGAACAGAGAGCAGAAAGATGGCTGCCAAAGGCTGAGGATGTGGTACAACAGGGAGTTACTATTTAATGGGCACAGAGTTTCCCCTTTGCACAGAGACTTCTGTAAATGGATGCTAGAGATGGATGTTCAGCATGTGAATGAACTTCATGCAGCAGCTGGCAGAGTGTGCTGGTCAATGTGATTCAATCCAAGCTGAGGAGATGGCTTGGTGGTTAAAAATGCTTGCAGATCAAACAAGAGGACCAGAATTTGTATCCACAGAACTTGCAAAGAGAGAGTGTAGCAGTCCTCCTGTTATTACAGCCTCTGAAGGCAGAGACCAGGACCCCAGAGAGAACTGACTAAGGATACCAGCCACATCAGCAAGCTCTAACTGGCTGAGACAGTCTGTCTCAAAGAATGAGACAAAAGAGCAAATTGAGAAGAATCTTGATGTCAGTCTTGGATTTTGCATGCACACATATGCTTTCACAAGTGCGCCCACACACCCATGGAAACACATACATGCACACACATGTACACATATAAAAGAAAAAAGAAAAGTAAGTTTTAAAATTTATTTTTATTTGTGTATGTGTGCTATGGGTGCCCATGGAGACCAGAGGAAGACATCAGGTGCCCTAGAACTGGAGTTACAGGCGGTTGTGAGCCACCTGATATGGGTGTTGGGAACCAAACTCGAGTCTTCTACAGGAACAGTAAATGCTCTTCACCCCTGAACCGTTTATCCAATCCCCAATAATTTTCCAAATGACCCAAATGACAAATTTTCCTATGTCTATTTTACCATCACTTTTTATGTCATTTCTCTGGAGTTTTGTTGACACTTGACATTGATAAATCTGATCAACTGCCATTTTTCAATCCTTATCTGAATGGCAGTGGGGGGTGCGTGGCATCCAGAGGCAGAAGGAGCACAAGAAAAGCTGTTTCCTACTTCCCCACCCTTCCTACTCCCCTCTAGCTTTATCACCTGATTTTCTGAAAGTTGGTCTGTCAACCAAGGTCTGCCTCTTCTAGTTTGTCCCGTCTGCATCCCTTTAGCCATGGAATGAAATGCAGAGCAGCTGCCAAATGGCAGATGCAAAAAGGGTGGGATATGAGGTTGAAAGAAAAGAAACAAAGGAGTAAACAAAGGGTGGGGGTGGGGCGGGGGCGGGGCCAGGACTGGGGCTGGGCGGGGCCGGGGCGGGGCCGGGGCGGGGCCGGGGCCGGGGCTTGGGCTAGGGCTAGGGCTGGGGCTGGATCTTCACTTCAGTCCTCTGATTCCAGCCACATAGAGGGAGGCACAAGAGTAGAAAGCAGTATGAGTCAGAAGAAGAAAGGAGAAACAGACATCCACACCTGGAATTCTGGAGCCACCCAGCCTGGATTTCCCAAAGTTGAGCTGGAAGGATGAACACATCTTCAAGCAGAAGGACTCAGAGCTCACTGGACAGAAACAAGACACAACAAAACACACCCCAAGACACAGTGTTGAAATAGATGCGACTTAATCACACAGTTTTCCTTAATCATACCAAGAAGACCAAACTGACAAGTTCTTCCTGTCTGACTTTGCAGCGTCATGTCCAGCCTCAGTGTGCCCCAGATACCCAAGCATGCATGAGCAGACACACTCTGCACTGAATTCAACTTACGACATGATCAAAAGCCTATTGAGTAGACCCTGTTCCCGCCCAGCTACAAAGCCCTTCAAACCCATCTCAAGGAAAAGAGGATTCTCACACTCCGCTTGCTAATCTAGGAATCCCAAAAAAGGTCCTTAAAACATCAAAACCTGCTTTAAGAACAAACTGGGAAGAAAAGATGAAATGGTGCCCTTATAGCCCTCCGCTCTCCTATGTATCAAGGATGCTAGTGTTCTGCGTGCTATGGCTTCTACCACGCTCCTCATGCTGTGTGAGTACCTCTACGTGTCTGCCAATGTGACCACCTCCCACCAGAGTAACTAACATGTACCAGAACTAGCACCATCTAGGGGAAGCTGAGGTACATCTTGCTCCATTCTTCACCAGAGGTTACCAGAACTGAAATTCCACAGCTCTGGGAATCTCCAGCCAGGACACTGACTATCTCCATAGCGATAGCGACTATCATTGGATTCACTGCAGTTTTCCCAACCCGAGCCCGCATTGCTCAGGCATATCAATATGTATCGGTGTGTGTTTTTCTTGAATGCCAGTTCTCTGATGGTAGAAATGTCTATCAAGTTGGTTCTACAGAAATAAAATACAGGTGTTCTTCATTTTCAAATGGGGTTGCCTTCCAACAAACCCATCACAATTTGAAAATACCATAAGCTGAAAAAGCATTTAGTCATCCTAACCTGTCAAGCATCCTAGCTTAGTTGTCTCTTAGGTCCAGGGGGTAAATGAGAATGGCCCAGCATGCCAAGAATGTCACCCACATTTGGCCTAGTCCAGGTGAAGAGCTAAATTCAGCCTTCAGATGCACAGCTCTGCTAAGTGATCCCTTTTTCACCCTTGTTAAGGTGAATCCTGGATAAGCACAGACGGAGATATCAGCGCTTGGATGTTTACTGCTTGTTGTTACTCTCATCTAACAAGTTCCGTTTCCTCTTCCCATCCATTCCCTTTTCTCTGTTGATCTGACCTGAGATACATCAGCTGTTAAATGTCTTTGAATGGTGGGAGTGAACTGTGGGAAGGATTGTGAAGGGGGTTGTCCTTGTCCCTTGAACGGTATGCTCTGAGCCGGTCAGCCCCACCTGGTGTCCGTCTTTCCAGGCTGCGCTGCCCAGGTATTTCTGTACCTGTCTTAACTTGCTTCTGAGGCCCGTGCCACATTTTGCTGCTGGAGTCTTGGAGAGATGGCTCAGTGGTTAAGAGCACTGACTGCTCTTCCAGAGGTCCTGAATTCAATTCCCAGCAACCAAATGGTGGTTCACAACCATCTGCAATGGAATCTTATGCCCTCTTCTGGTGTGTCTAAAGGGAGCAATGGTGAATACATAAGATAGATAGATACACAGATAGATAGATAGATAGATAGATAGATAGATAGATAGATAGATAGATAGATAGATAGATAGATCTTTTTAAAAAAGAAGAAAAAGAGACCTCTTCAAGTCCACTGGGTGTCCTGTTGTTGGTCCTGTTTAGTCTACTCCTTCAGCCACCTTTCACACTGTCCAGGACACACAGGAAATGTCAGCTGTTTCCAGGACAACAGAAGACCAAATGGTTTCCCTTTGACCTCCTTGCCCCATCCCCAGTAAATCTATGGTTGCTGTCAGCTTTCTATCCTAGCTCCTGCCAATGCTCTAGGATGCAGCCTTCTCTGAGGGCTCCAGAAGAATAAATACACAGGCCTATTCACCCTAGAACTCAAAGTTTTCTTTATATTCCAGTCTTCGGCTCATCTGCTGCCAACACTGAGAGGCGAGGGAAGAGCAAGACACAGAGCCCCTTTCCACCCTGCCTCTTTCCCCTCCAATGCTCTAAGCTGTCATCCTCAGCTCCAAAAATTTTGTCGTCTGCTGTAGTTTAGTTGTTGAATGTTCAAAGGTTCTTATGTTAAATACTTGATGCCAGGGTGAATGTATTAGCAAGTAGAGCCCAATGAGAGGTTTTTAGGTTATTAGGGACTTGACCTCAATATTCATGATAAAGACTAAATGTTTGTGTTTGACTCAGCGCTCTCTGATTACTTCTTATCTAGCTGCTCAAATAAAGGTAGGTCATGCCTACAAAAAAGAATATGAAGGAAAAAATGCTATTTAACTCAAAAATTATATAACTAGTTGTTTATACATCTAGAGATTAATATTTTATTTCCATTTTGTATGTGAAAACATCTAGATTTAGAAGGGTTCAATGTGATCTTGGATAATTTATATAATCCCTATATACCTCAATTTACTCACTTGTAAATTAGCATAAACCACAACAGACTTGCAAGCTTTAAGACTTACCACACAATGACAAGCAGAGTCCCATGATGAAGATGCAGTAGGAAAGAACAGATCAAACAGGCTAAACAGGAGGCAACTTGGCTTTGGACAATCTGGCAACCGGTATAGCACTAACATGTCACCCCTTCTGGGCTCTCATTCGTCATTGTAGAGTAGGATTATTGGACTACCTGAGTGTTAGCCTCCCTTCTGTTCTTCAGATTCATCAACTATGTGTTCATCCCAACCCTGCCAGAGGACATGGATCCAGAGAGAGTTGGACAAGAGACAGGAAAAAGACAGGGAAGATGATTACTGGATCCCATGAGACGTGGATCTGACGTGTGTGTAAGACTGTGAAGTGTGCTGGAGGGAAGGCACACCCAGCCCCTGGGGAACTGTTGTCACACCATTATCCAGTGAGAGATTAAAACAGCATGTGGTAAAGAGTGAAGCCTGAGTGAAGGGAGGTAGGACTCCAGGGCCAGGGCGGGAATGAGCTTTGATTCCTCGGAAAGGAAGCAGAGCCCAGGGGTTATACCTGGGACATGATTTCAGTGTTATTTGTATTCTGCCAAGCATACCTTCCACCAGCATCCTCTTGCCATGTCGATGGGGTAAACACAAACATAGGTTCACAGTAAGCTGTAAAGAATTGCAAAAGTCAGATTACCGTCACTCTATGGATCTTCCCAAGGGGATTAATAGAAGACAGGTGAGTCTGGAAGCCTTAGAGGAGGATTAGAAGCTGGATAGGTCAGGAAAGCACAGCCTTGGTCAAGGGTGTAGCCCAAATATCACCTACCCCTGGGGCAGATTTTCTAAAATGGGGTGTACCCTCTTCTTTGTGCCCCAGGGCATCTTACAACACACAGTGCTTATCTGTCTGGCACCATTTCAAATACCAACAGTCTCATTCTACCCCTACTCCCAGACTCAAGGGCCTATAGTGTCACGGCTCTCAGCACGTCCTCTTTTGTGCTTAGAAATTCTAATGTTAGATGAAGTCCCTCCAATATTTTAACCTATGAGCAAGAACTGTTTTTTAATAGATATTTTTCCAGAATTAAAAAAAACAAAAAACAAAAAACTCAGAACCGCAGAGCTTGGGAGATAATAGTTCAGCAGCTAAAGTGCTCGCTGTGCACCCGCGGGAACCTGAGTTGGATTCACAGCGCACGTGTAAAAAGCCAGGTGGAACTCCAGGGCTGGGATTGGAGGAAAGATCTCTGAGGCTTATCTTAAATGGTGGTGGCTTGGATAGGAGTGACCCCCACAGGCTCATATGTTTGAATGCTTGGTCATCTGGGAGTGGTGTGTCCTTGTAGGAGTAGGTATGGCCTTGTTGCAAGAAATGTGTCATAGGAGAGTGAGTTTTGAGGGTTTTTAATGCTCAAACCAGGTTCAGTGTTTCACTCTCTTCCTGCTGCCTGCCTATTGGGATATAGAACTCTCAGCTCCTTCTCTAGCACCATGTCTGCCTGCACAGCCATGCTTCCCACCGTGATGATAACGGACTAAATCTCTAAACTGTAAACCAGTCCCAATTAAATGTTCTTCTTTTATAAGAATTGCCATAGTCCTGGTGTCTCTTCAGAGCAATAGGGCCTGACTAATACACCAGCCAGCCAGTCTGCCTAGTGATCCAGCCCCAGGTCCCAGTAAGAGATCCTGTCTCAACACACAAGATAGACAGCTCCTGAGAAAAGATAACCTAAGGTTGACCTCTGACCTCCACATATACATGCAAACACACAGATGTGCACATGTACACATACCTGCACACATATACCCGTACATGCGCGCATATGCACACAAACACACACACACACACACACACACACACACAAATACAAATACATCAGAAAAGTATTAAAAACAAAAAATTAAGAAGAAAGAAGACAATGTTGGCATGAGGGCAGGCAGGTCACATTTGTAGGGGCTAGGGCATGAGGCTGACTGTTGAGATAGATGGAATTTAGTAACAGAAATGGTAATCACAAGATAGGGAGTCAGAGATGGTCACAGAAGATGGAGACATCCCACAAAGAGGAGGTGGTGTGGCTGTGGGGCTGGGTGAGGACCATAGATAGCTCACAGAGACGGTAGAAACTAAAGATAGGACTCTGAAGATAGTGTCATTTCAGAGGCTGGGAAGAAAACATGGGTGCTAGAAAGGACAGAGATTTAGGAGAAGCCCCTGGAGCTGTACAGGAGAGCTGGGGACAGAGATCTAGGAGAAGCCCCTGGAGCTGTACAGGAGAGCTGGAAGAGCAACAAGTTTCCAGAGAGCAGAAAATGCAAGCATCTGAGCCCCTTTTATCACAAGCAGCATTCAGGGCCAGCTGCGACCCAGTGGCTTTATCTCAGGTTGTTCTGCCCCAACTGAGGTCTGATGGTTTTCAAGGAGACTGTGCTAATCTTCTTTGGGAATTACAGTGGTTTGAATAAGAATGGCCTCCACAGGCTCATTTATTTAAATGTTTAGTCACCAAGGAGTAGAACTGTTTAAAGAGATTATAAAGATTAGGTGTGGCCTTGTTGGCACAGGTGTGGCCCAGTTGGAGAAAGTATTCAAAAGCCCACACCAGCTCCCTCCACTTTCCCTCTCCCTCTCCCCTTATCCATCCCCCTTTCTACCCCCATACCCTCACCCCCCACCCCTACCCCCACCTGCATTGCCCTCACCAGGATGATAGTAGGCTAACCACTGAGAACTAGGCAAGCCTCAGCTAAATGTTTTTAGATGGCTTGCTGTGGCCACAGTATCTCTTCATGGCAGTAAACAGTGACTAAGACAGTGATGATGAAGCCATTTATGTTCCAGGCTTATTGCAACAGACTAGGTACTCAGAACTGACTGCTTTGGAAAAAGAGATTCGTAACTGTCCTTCATTGAGGCCTGAGACTCCTGGAAAGGTCTGGGAGAGCTGGTGTGACTGAAAGTGACTGACAGGCCACAGATACAGGCTAGGGAATACTTCACTGAGCAACTGTAAGGCACAGGCTCTTTGTCTGTGTGAACTTGCTAAAATCCTGGGATCATTTTTGTTATTGTTGCTATTGTTGCCTTTGGTCTGTTTTACTATTCAACTCATATTAAATTTCATTTATGTGTGCTATATTTCTATCAACCACTGCCCCGAACGCTCCCATTTCCTCTCTACTCCCTCTCAAATTCCTGGCCTCTTTTTCTTTCATTATGATTGTTTCAGATGGCTCTTGGGTGCAGGAAACTGCTCTGACCGGGGTCATAACAGTGAGTCTTTTTTTTTCAGCAGGATGCTGTTGACGCCTGTGCCATGGCGATGCCCCACAGTGAGAGCGCCTTCTTCTCTCACCGATACTTGGTTCCCAACTTTGCTCGTGCACACACCCTTTTAGTCCCATATTCCAGCCCTAGTAACATCCCCGAGTCTCGCCAAGGTGAGTCTATGCACTAACTAGTCAATCCATTTCCTATCTAGTCTTCAAAATCAGGCCTTCACAGATCCTCTGTCTCATGGATAAGGGAAGGGAAACTGGTTTGAACGTGGCATGTCCCCTAGAGTCCCGTGAGTTTGAACACTTATTCCTCAGCTGGTGGCCCTGTTTTAGGAAACTTTGAAAACTGTGAGAGCGGAGCTCTACGGGAGAAATGGCTCGCTGGGGGCAGGCCTTGGGGCACTGTAGCTTTCCTGGTCTGCTAGCTACTCTCCGCTTCTGCAGATGCAATGTGACCAGCCCTCTCATGGTCCTGCAGCTACGCCTTCCTCACCACAGAAGACTCAACTGTTTCCCCTTTTTGAACAAAAGCCCAATACAACTCCTTTTTCCTTACGTTCTTCCGGTGGGATATCTGAGCATGGCAACAAGAAAAGTAGCTGAAACTGAACTAGACTAGGTGCAGGAGGCGCGCAGAGATGAGGAAGGTGGACCATGGGCTCTGAGAGACCCATTACCTGCTAAAACACAAGCATCTCAAAGAATGCAGATGCAGGGTTACACCGTGCACTTCACAATGCTGAAAAAATATGAGGATAGGACCTCTATGAATTAAAGCCACGGTCCAAACAACTTAGCAAAAGTAAACAGAAAAGAAAGAAAAAGAAAGGCATAAAACATGCTCGTCAAAACAAAAGCCTAAGTGAGGGGTGCTTCTGAGGCAAAAGGTAGCAAATCGTTGGTAGAAAAACCTACTGATGTAAAGAACAAACTTGAGCTAAGCGCCCAAATGCCAAAGAAGGTACACTGGATAGCAGGATGGGTTGACAGAGGGGGGATTAGCCAATAGTGATGAGGAAAAGAAACAGAAAATCTAAATCAAGCAACCAAAAGAAAAATTTACTTTAAGGTCATGGGAATAACGAAGTGAATTAAAGGCCTACAGATTCTGTTTTTTTTTTTTTTTTTTTTTAAGGAAAGTATTTAAACTACATAAATAACACAGAGGTAACGTAAGAGATTTGGCATACTGTTTTCGTGGGTCAGCAAAGATTCATCACGAAACTGCAACAGAGACTTCAAGATAAATTACATTAAGCTTTTACAAGAAGCCAGTGTTTTTAAAAACTGATAAACAGTGCCGTCTTCAATTAAGATTTTACAATAAAAACATTTTACACAGCTCAGAGCACAGAACTGGTGTAGAAAGCTAACTCAAACCTTGGAGTCACCAGCCAGCCCTGCCCCGGCTGCACAGTGCCTTACTGTCAGTGACAGTTTTGTTGGAGAAACTAAGAGACTTACCCAGGCACATACAAACAAGAAGTGGAAGAGCCCAGAACCCCTACAGGTTACCCAACAGTTCCTATCTGCTGTCCTCCCAAATTACCTTGACCCAACATTGCCCTTTTTTGTCCCTATCAGCTGTGAGGAGAGTGAAGGACATCACAGACATGGAATTGATTGGTTGTAAGTGCCTGGCTGGCCTTCCTGCACTCACATGGCGCACTGGTGCAGACACGCCTCTCTGTGAGTGAGCTTCCCGTCCTCACACTTTCTTTTCCTCCCACCTTGGCAGCTGACAATGTTCTAGATAAAGAGTTAGACAATATCACAAATCGAGTAGCCCTGTCTGTAGCCCATCACTTTTTGGTGAAGAAATGGTCTAAAAGAAGGCAATACTTGTGTTTTAAATCACTAAACGGGAGGGGGTCGACAGATGACCTAAATTCATCCTCAATAAGTCATTATTAATACTTTTTTTTTCTAAGACAGAGCCAAGCACAAACGCCTGGCAGTACTCCACAGGAAGCAATTTCATAGGCCAAATACCATCAATCAGTCATTTCTGGCTTCAACCATTTAACCGGTTACTACTCCCTCTAATGGCACTATCTCACAGTCTGCTAGACTATCAAGAAAGAAAGACTATCAAAGACATCATATCTATTGCATTGCCTTTCTTTGTCACAGGGCTATGGGGCCAAAAAAGAGATGAATTGGCACATACTGACTTTTCAAGGATCCTCACAGACTTCTTGTGAACAGCTTCCTGAGCTAAATGTCCAACACACCATACACACACACACACACACACACACACACACACACACACACATACATATACATATACATATATAAAGTTTGTGGGGGTGAAGAAGGGTAGTATTTGAACTGAATCTTTGAAAGGCAAATACAATTTTTTTTTTCCCAGACTACAAGTAGAGGGGAAAGGATAGTTCTGACTAACAATGTGTACTGGTTTGGAGCTGGAGCCATGGCTCAGCAGTTAAGAGCAGATACTGTTCTTTCTAAGAACCAAGTTCAATTCCCAACACCATTTTGGGTAGCTCACAACCACCTGTAACTCAAATTCCAGGAGTCCCAACACCCTCTTCTGGCCTTTGCCCACTGTCTTCGATGACAAACCAGACCTCGCTTCATGCTTGTCAAGCCCAGGGTCAAAGCTCTTCTGTGTAGCACTCAAAGCTGCAAATTTCCAAACATCCTAAGAGAACACATAAGCACATATGCACATGAGCATGACCACACAGAGATAAGTATTTTCTTCTTAAAATACACAGATTTAAGTCACCTAAGCTTTTGACTAGTTTAAAGCACAATGCAAAGGTGGATAGAGTGACCTCAGGTGTAACCAAGGAGTGTTAGAGGCAGGGAAAGAATGGAGGGCTGAGAGAACCTGGATCTGAAACTTAGGCAGCTTATGAAAACTGGCCTAAACTTATCTCTAAATCAGCATTTCTCAACCTTTAGGCCAAGACCCCTTTGGGGATCGAATGACCCTTTCACAGGGGTAATCTATGACCATTGGAAAACACAGATATTTACATTACAACTCATAACAGTAGCAAAACTATAGTTATCAGGTAGCAACAAAAATAGTTTTATGGTTTGGGGGTCACCACAACATGAGGAACCATATTAAAGGGTCACAGCCTTAGGAAGGCTGAGAACCATTGCTCTAAATGTACCTTGAAGTTTAAGTATATAAAGAATTATACAGTAAGTATATAAAGAATTATACAATAAGTACATAAAGAATTATACAATAAGTATATAAAGAATTATACAATAAGCCTTCCCTCATATTATTTCCTAAAGAAACAAAAAAATGTTCAAAGACAAAATAGAATTATCAATTCATTTGTGAGATTATAGGCAGACACATAAAAGAGTTAAGAGTTTTCCCTGGAGAAATACATTCTCTTTATTAAGACTATTTTCTGGCCATGAATTTGTTTCCCATGCTCTTAGCCAACATTCAGAGATTTCAGGACAGTGATAGCCTCTGCCGAGGGATTACTGTCCACTAGCTGAGAGGACAAACCATACATCTCCTCATGCTGCCATGCCCGAGGTCAGAAGTCTTCTGTGTTGTACACAAAGCTGGAAATTTCCAAATAGTCTAAGAAAACGCAAACCATTGCAGACAGTTTTCCCCATTATTTATGATGTTACCCACGATAAGATGGAGATGTTCTGAGCCTGAGATGCTCTGTGTAATCAAGACAGAGTTAATGGCTTGTTTGAGAAGTAGGATTCTGGTCTTGCCTGAAGAGGTCATTTCCAAGCTCTCTTCCCTTGACAGGGTTAAGCTACTCACAGATTCTTTGGACACAGTTCCAAAGGGCCAGTGCAATACAGACCCAAGTCTTTAATGCTCCAAGATAAGAATGAGCCTGGGGTATAGATCTCTTCCTCTCACCTCCGTCAGTTTTTCTGCCTCTATAGAAGACTGAAATGCAGTGATTTCAGTATATTGACGCTACACAGCTGGGCAAGCAGCACCAAACCACCTAAACTACCCACGAATTTGAAGCATGGGTTTCAAGTATTGAGTCGTGGTGCCTGTACTTGGGTTCTTGATGTGTCTTTGGGCTCAGGAAACAGTGGTGGATGATGATGCTGGTAACAGAGGCAAGGCTTAAGCAGACTCTGTGCCCTGCTGCCAAGAAGCCTTCCTCCTCTGAAGCTTTCACTGTGCAGCAGGCAGGAGCTAACCATGATGGTCTTTCTAGCTACTGTCAGCTCAGTTACAAAAGCCGGAAGTGCAGGCTCTGGAAAAGAGGGAGTTCCTATTTTCACGAGATTTCTTGGGCTGTTTCACAATTTCAAAGCACTAAGGCATTGCTTAAAACAGAGCTGTGAAACTGTGGAAGCTGTGAGAGACTTGAAAGAGCATCGATTCTAGAAGGTCTTGTGACAGATGAGGAAGCGGGGCCTTCACAGGGGAAGTAGCTGTAGAGACCTGAGGGAGAGGAATAGGGCTCCTCACTTCCCTCTAAGTTGTGTGTATGCTGCCTCCTCTCTACAGATTAAATCAGTCGATCAACACTAGGTCAAAGGTGGGAAAAACAAATTCTCCATTAGCTCCCTTCCACATCTGTTCCTGTCTAGCCCACATGTGGATGCCCTTACGCTCCTTAAGTGTTGCTGGTAAGCTCACTGCTTTCCTAATGTATTACCCAAACTAAAATATCTTCTTCAATCCCTCTCTTTGGTTTTTTTGAACTCAGTTATTTGAGATGGCATTAGGGCATTCCTTCATGAGAAGGGAGTAGACTGTGACAGACTAGACGAAATGCTAGGTTTGGACATGGCTTCGTTGCATCTTCCAAGAGTTCTTGTTGAAGCTTAGTCCCCAGCACCATCATATTAAAGAGTAATGGGACCTTTAAGAGATGGGACCCTCAAAGGAGATCACTAGGCCTTTGTAAGCATGCTCAGGCAGAGGTAGCTATTCCTAGGATACCCTGTCAAGTTTTTCTCAAAGGTTATGAGATAATGATATTCACCTGCTCACACACACACACACACACACACACACACACACACACACACACACTGGCTTCCTGTTTTGTCATATAGTTGTGGCTTTTCATCTATGGTCCCTCCATGACATCATCCACAGTGAAGTGGTGAGGTCAAGGGGTCTCATCAGAGCAGACATCAGGCTTTGTCCTCTCAGACATCAAAAATCAGAAGCTAAATGCCCTTCCTTTCTTCTTTCCTTCCTTCCTTCCTTCCTTCTTTCCTTCCTTTCTTGAGACAGGGTCTCACCATGTATCCCAAACTGGCCTAGAGCACTGAGATTTGCCTGCTTCTGCTTCCTGAATGTTAGGATTTGGGTATATTTCACTTACTATATCCAGCTAATTCCATAGGACAAACGAGGAAGTAGGAGCCAAAGATAAAACACAGGGCAACCAATCACTTTTTAATGAATTATAGAGAAAAATAAATTAAGGTCGTGAGGGTCTCAGAAAACACAATATCTGCCACGAAAGCTGTTGGCTCTCTCATTCCATCCCACAGTCTTCCCACCGTCTCAGAAGGAAATCTTAACAATGCTGACATCCTCAAAACCTAGGTAAGCAAAGACACAGACTTAAGCATAAATTAACAGTTGGCTAAATGAGGCCAGGAGGTGCCTGGATTCACTGAGAGGCTAGTCAGATTGAAACTCTAGCAGGTGAGTGATGGGTTGGGAGTTCAGAACCACTAGGCTTCTAACACACACCAGCCAATCCTGAACTGATATTCTCTCTCTCTCTCTCTCTCTCTCTCTCTCTCTCTCTCTCTCTCTCTTTCTCTCTCTCTCTCTTTCTTTCTCTCTCTCTCTCACATACACACACACACACACAGACAGACACACACACAGACACACACATAGACACAGATACACACACACAGACACACACACACACACACACACACACACAGTGAAAGAGGAGGTGGAGGGAGAGAAGCCATTTTTGGTTTATTGGTCAGTCTGCCCCACTTCAGTTTTACCTGGGCTTCATCCAGTACACTGCTGTGGACTGAACCCCTCAGTGAAAATAAGGCAGGAGAGGCTTTGGGAGTCTGGCTTGTGTTTCTCAGTCCAGCATCTCACTCATGTCAAGCACACAACTAAGTCAAGAAGACTATAAAGGAAAACATTGCCATTTTACTGTCCCTGCCTTTGTAACTGAAGAGTGACTGGTGAAGGTTTTACTAGTAGTAAAATCCTTCGCTTGCTTATAAAGATTGCATGATGAGAATACATTTTATACAAAGGGAAATGAATATGCATTTTTGAAAGTATTAAATAATACCTAATTTCCCCTGAGCTTCCAGAACATGGGATTTATTGGTACTGTTCAGAATTTGCATTCAAGGGCTATGAACTATCTAAGTTTTTATGAAAGGCATTTGGTTTTTAATTTACAAAACACCAAACAACACCGCAAAATATTCACTATTAAAAAATTGCTTTGCAATTAGAATAAGGGCTGACTTTCCCATTAATAATTATGGTTTCCAGTCTGGCTCAGCAGCTAAGCAATGTCATGGCTTTGATGAAGTTTCAATAGTCTCTCACATGTGGAGTAGAATGATAGCAGCTGCCCTGATTGAGTATTTAACAAGAAATGAGGAGCCTCCTGCAGTATCTACCTACCTACCTATCTTTCCATCTATATGTCTCCAGGGTCTCACTTTGTATCTCTGGCTAGTCTGGAACTCACTAAGTAGATCAGGCTGGCCTTGAACTTCCAGAGATCCACTTGCCTCTGCCTCCCAAGTGTTAGGATTAAAGGCCCGTGCCACCCTGCAGTTCTTAAAACAGTGGACTTCAGGACAAACAGTCCTACGGAGACAGAATAAAGTATGAACCCTATATTTCCCATAGCTCTTCCGTTAGAGCTTGGAATTTAGACCTTTCTTATGGAGGAGATTCCAGCATAGCTTCTTGCTTCTACCAACCTCTTCCCATTCACATCCTCTTCCCATCCCCAGTGAGAAGCAGCAAAAGCGATTATTACCAATCTCCATTCAGGAGTTAGGAAATCAGATGCTAGGCAAGCTAGATGACCTGTTTATCATCACCTCAGCCAGAGCAGAGTGAAAATGGAAAACTGCTCTGAGTATTTCAAGAAGCTCCCTTTCTTTTCCCTGAGATTATCAGGGGTCAATGAAGATACTCTCACAACATGAGAAACAGTTTCAGAGAAGGTGAGAGAAAACTAGAAGCTCTGTTCACAGGCCACCTAGAAACAACGGGTTCTGCAAGATTGGAATAAAGGGATCACTTATCAAACAAGTCCAGCCAATGGACCAGCAGTAAGATGGTGAGGGACACTAAACACCCAGATGTAGGAATAACTTTGTGTATAAGCAAATGGACCTATGCCTAAATAAATAAAGACAAAGACTCTGCAATACTGTTGAGCTAGGTTATAAAAGCACACTTCATGATGAAGCAACACCTTCCTAAGAGACCACATGCACACAGCTTTTCCAGTAAAAGCATGAGCAGGACCTTATTATCAGTGGTCCCCAAATCTATAATGCACCTAAGGCCAGATTCTTGCTTGCTGACTCACAAAACTAGTTGTTAAGCTGACAAGAGGCTAGCGTGCCCACGGCAGGGACCCAGTACTCCACATCAAAAATGCCTTCAGTTCTGGTCCAGCCATATGACAGAGGAACTTTATTAGCCTTTAATAGTGCATGGATTTTGAATGCTTAAATTTCAAATAAGAATGTGCAGGTCTGTGTTGTTTTTTCCATCTTAAAACTAGAAAGTAACTCAAGTCCAATTAATTTTTATTTCACTTTGTGTTTAACACAAACCTCCAGGTAAGACTACTCAAAAGAAGTAAGCCAAGAAATCATATGACAGTCATTTTTAAGACTGTTTTATGCCTGGGAATAAACCCAGGATATGTCTATAAAACCAGGGGAAATTAGTTCAAAGAAAAATCAATCACATATAGAGTTCCCAAGGTCACTGCTAAATAACTGTAACACAACTGCAAAAGAAAATGTTTTCATCAGACCGTGTTGTTAAAACCACTGAGTTCTGATGTAAGAGAAGACGCCGGCCAAGTCATCTGATGGGTGTTCATAAAGATACCCCAGAGCAGTTGCCTACATTTTCAACTCTGCCTTGATATGTACCCCGGGAGCAGCCAAGGCCTCCAGACCTCGCCTCTCTTGGATGACTGCCTAGAGCAGGCTTGAGAGGAGAAGACAAAAGTTACATCCTGAAAACAGCAACATAAAAGATCAAACAAAGCCACAAAATTCCTCTGCTTGAGGGATTTTTTTTTTTTAAGTTATAAGGTCCCTGGGCAGAGAGGGCTTAGGTGATTTCAAGGTTTGCGTGGCTCTGAATTATTTTGGGTTGTCACATGGAAAATGGGGTAAAGGCAGTCTCCTGAAGTTGCTGAAAAGCATCTGCTTTCAATCAAAGTATTGGCATCAAGTTTGGAAGTGAGGAATGAATCCTAAGGAGAAACACTGCTGAAGGAAGAAAGGGTGCGTGCATCTTGGGGAGTGGGCAAGGAACTAACGGAGATGGCATCCACCTTAGTCCACTGAGTTTGGCTATAACAAGATACCCGAGACTAAACACTTGGTACAGAAAAGAGGCTTATTTCCGTTACAATGTAGGAGGCTGAAGATTCAGGATTAGGTAGCCCCATCTGCTTGGTCTCTGGCGAGGGCTCTCTGGCTACTTTACACCATAGCAAATGGCATCATGGAAGGAGCAGCATTACAGGAAAATTGGGGTCACTGACCAGACAGAAGAGGGCCATTTGAAGCACAAAGAAAGGAAGCTGGAGTTTCAGGAATGGAGTAACCAACACTGTCAGACACGGCATTAAAACCAGCTCCAGTTGTTCCATTCAAGGGCAGGGACTAGATGTGACCATTGAAGGCCATTGGTAACCTTCACCTTACACTTATTTTCTGTTCTTCTCTACAGTCCTCAACACTAGGCTGGTCTCTGGTGCTAAATGATGAACACAGTAAGACAAATCCTCCTGTGGCAGGCAGAGGAGGCGTGATTTGTCAAATAATCATGCAAATGATTCTATGATAGATGAACTAGACATGGACAGACAAGATGGGTCAGCTGGGAACTGCTTGTACAAGACTGACAGCCTGGGTTGGATCCCATAACCCTTCGGGGGGAGAAGACAATTGGATCCTATAAGTAGTCATCTCATCTCCATGGCATGTGCATTCACACACACACACACACACACACACACACACACACACATACATACACACACACACACATACACACACACACATACATACACACACATACACACACACATACACACACACACACACACACACACATACATACACACACACATACACACACACACACACACATACACACACACACACACACACCACCATCACCACCACCATCATCACCACTACTACTACTACAATGATAATAATTATAATTAGCTTTTAAAAAAACATGAACAATTGAAGCTGGTCAGAGAAGAAGAGTACCCTACAGAAATGATGTTTAATCTAATCTGACAAGAATAGTAGATCTTAAAGACTTGTTCATGATTCAATCCCTAGCACCAGGAAGAACAATAACACAGACAAGGCCCTGTGTGGAAAGGAACATGTCTGAGGGACTAGGAATCCAGCACACAAAGCTGAAGAACAAAGAGGCTCTAGGAAATGACCAGGCAGGGCATGGGAGGCCGCACCAAGGAGGCCGTGGATATGTTCTTTCGTTCATATGAATATAGTTTATAACAGTGGCTGGTGATGGGTGGGAATGGTGGACATGGGGTGGTGGGCAGGAAAATATCATCAGACTTGAATCCTGGGGGTGGGAGGAGCACTCTGGGTAAAGATACTAAAAGTCAAAGAGGAGCAGAATGTCTGAGCAAAGTTTCTAATGACTCAGCAAAGGCAGGAGTGAAAGAACCCTGCTTGAAACTGAACAGGCCCATACTGGACTCAGAGGCCCATACTGGACTCAGGGGTAAGCTGGCTGATTTTTGGAAAGCACTTGAACCAGGGTTCAGCACTCAACTAGTCCATGGATTGATCTCCTGATGAGTTCCTAATATGATAGCATTGTAAGAAATGGTTAAGAGTCGGGGTAATATCTAACTGAAGGAAACAGGTCCTTCAGTCTGATCCCCTACCCACTTCCTGTTTGCTGTGTTCCTGCTGCCGGAAATCCCACCTGCCTCAAGTCCAAACGATGAAACCAGCCATAACCATGGACCAAAACGTCTGAAACAATGAACCAGAGTAACCCTTTCCTTTACATTTTCTCTCTTAGGTTTTTGTCACAGAATGAAAAGTCTAACGCAAGAGAGTGTCAGTCCTGAGAGGGTGTAAGGCTGGAAGGAAGATCCAGGATGTTTATATTTGGAGGGGAATTGGAAACACTTGGTTAAAGGTTGATTTATCTACCAAAAATAAAGAAAATGTGGCTCGGATGATTGGGTGTAGTGTCTACTAGAGAGCAGGTCACATTCAGGATTTACTGGATGTTGGTGGGTGTTGAGGCTTAAAACTGCTGAAAATGGAAGACACAGCTCGTGTTCAGGGATCAGGTAGCAATTAAGGAGTGAGTACTCTTCTCATCCATGTTGGCGGCCACCCATGCCCATAGAGAGAAATGTGAAGGTTTCAAAATATCCTAAACTTGCAGACACTGTGGACACCTGCACCAGGAGAATCTGAATCACATTGTCACATTACTTTCCATGCTCAAAACGATAAGAGACATCTTCAGTGCGCCTGATTCCAGTGATTAGTCATGGCTGGTTGGAATACATAAGAATGATTTCTGCTGTTTGCACTTTCTAAAGAAGCGTAAATTGTGACTAAGTTCCTCCGGTTTATCGCACTGCTGTGTCTTCCCGCAGCTCTCATCAACAAATAACAATCAGAGCGATTTAACTAAAGAAATATCAGAACTGAGTCTCCCTCCTAAGACTGCACTGTGTTCAAGCTACACTGCCAGCTGCTCTCTGTTATCTAATGTCTCCTTCAAGCCATAAGGGAATGAGGTGCCCTCTTGGAAACTGTGCTGACTAGTTTGATGTGTTACTTAACACGAGCTAGAGTCATCAGAGAGGAGGGGGCCTCCATTGAGAAAATGCCTCCATAAGAGCAGGCTGTAGGCAAGGCATTTTCTTAATCAGTCATTGATGGGGGAGGACCCAGCCCATTGTGAGCGGGGCCATCCCTGAGCTGTGGTCCTGGGTCCTATAAGAAATCAGGCCGAGCAAACCATGAGGAGCAAGTCAGTAAGCAGCATCCCTCCATGGCCTTTGCATCACTCCTGCCTCCACGGTCCTGCCTCCAGGGTCCCACCCCCACTGCCTTTGATGATGAACCCTTATATGAAACAGTAAGTGAAACAAACCCTTTCCTCCACAAGTTGCTTTTGATCATGATGTTCCATCACAGCAACAACAGCAAACCCAACTAAGGCAGAGAGCAAACACAGCAACTGGAAAACACAATTTTAACGATTTGATGAGCCAACAATATTTTTCTCCTGATATTGCATCTTGGTGATAAAAAGATCTTTATCAAAGGAACAAACAGACTGACCAGAATATAGAATAAAGTATCAGAATTTGATTATTTTTCTCTTTGTTGTTTCCTGTTTGAAAGGCTAGGGAGTGAGCTGACTGTGTCACATTTATTTTCTGGCTTGACAACGACCTCTTACTCAGTGATGTATCAGAAGCCATATGTCAGCCATGGCACCAGTGTCCCAAAGCACAGGAGATCCCCACTGGAATTCTCTCCTGTTACGTCTAATGAGATAATGAGATAGGTTTGGGAGTCACTTCATAAGTCGGCGTTGATGAGACGTCAGCTCTTGCCTGTTGATCTGTGTAGCTTCAACAGAATCCCAAAATCCAAGTGGGGACCTGGTTCTAAACTTCATATGGAAAAGCAAAAGAGCTAGAACAGTTAAAAATAACTTCAACAGCAGGAAAATAATGGAGGAGTCAAGAATCCTAGATTTCAGATCTTATATAAAGCTACAGTGATGTGCCATTGGCAAAGGGAGGCGGGTCACTGTGGAAAACAGAGAGGCTAGAAATAGATCAAATGCATGAACAATTGATTTTTCACAAAAGTACAAAGAAAAGTCGGAGGAATGTTGGCAGACTTTTCTACATACGGTGTTGGAATATCCACATTTTTAAAAAAAGGAAAAGACTGTGATCCATACTTTAAGCTATATGAGGACACCAGCTCAAACGGAACAGATCTAAATGCAATCATAAAGTTAGTGACACGTTTACTGAGATATTAGATCAAATAGACATTCTCCTCTGTAATGCCGTATGTATGGCTCGCAGAGGAAAACTCAGCCATCAAGAACTCAGTGGTCTCCAGGAGCAGAAGTGAGATTCTCTTATCCTGGATGCTGGAGACTGATCCCAAGGCTTTGTGAATGCCGGGAAAGTGCTCTACCCCTGAGCTATGTCCCCAGCTCTCTGTGTCTTTGTGACAGGTGTGACTATGCTGACAAGAGCAAAAGAATTCTGAAGGGAGTTATTTGTACTCTGCCCTTTGACAACCAGACTATTGAAAAATGGTCTCAAAGATTGTAATTTCCCTGATAATCTCATGCTGGAGGAGAGTAAAGGCTGACACTTCCACACCAGCCAGACACTGCCCTATAGATACACACTCCTGACAACATTCTGAGCCACCTTGGAAGACAACCAGAGCTAAGACAAGGATGGGTCAGAAGAGGTAAGGACCACATCTTGACCAGCTTGATTTTGCATACAGTTTTTCCTCTCTCTAACTCTAAATTTCCTGTCAGTATCCTGAAGATGTGAAGATGGTCTGGAGGGTCTTTGGTCCCTTTATTTCTTCCTCACTGACATGTTCCTACCAAATCCAGCTCTGCCCCCTGCTTTCCTCTAGTGCCCCTTGCTCTTCTCTAGTGCATTAGCTCCTTGGGATTATTGGGGCCTGTGCTTGAACCCAAAACAGTCCAGTAACATGAGCTCTGGTTAAAAAGCTCAGGCTAGCCTTTAACCTGCTGTCTGCCCAGGTTGGCTTGAAACTCACAAGTCTCTTGACCCTGCCTTCCAAGTACTGGGACATAGGCCTGGCATAACTTGTTAGATTTGATAAGAGAATGAAAAGACAAGCTAGAAACTGGGAGAAACTATTCATAAATTATGTATCTTGTAAAGAATGTATACAGTCAATTGTCAATAATAAAACAACAGGTTTGTTTTTTCTTAATGAGCAAATGTTTGAACAGACACTTTAGCAAAGGAATTATATGGTTGACAAATGAAGTCAAGCAAAACTGCTTGGCAATCCTAGTCCATGAAAAATGTGATTAAAGCCACAATGAGGTACCATGCCATAGCTGCTAACATGCTTTAAAATTGAAAGTCTATGCTCAGGGTTGGCAAGGATGAACAGCATTCTCACGGACTGTTGCTGCAGACCCAGAACAGCACAGTCACTCTAGAGACTGGGTAAACACGGAGCTATGTAAATCGAGCCCCTCTGCCCTCACCTTTTCAAAGATTTTTAAAACGTGTGTGTTCGTACAAAGACTCATACTTGTGCACAAATATCCATCGGTGTTTCTTTTGTAAGAGCAAAACCTGGAAATAACCAAAATGTCCAGCATCCACTAAGTGGAGAAGCCCATTGAAGTTCAACAGCTTGTTCATCAATGACGAGAGATGAACCGTTCTGTGCTAGCCACCCATCCCAACCCATAGTCTCAAAATAATTTTTCTGTTTAACACTGAAAATTAATCCAATTTATGAGTAAATGACTGTCTGTATCACTATTAGCCAACTGACAATGCTGGGAGGCTGTATAATGAATATCCCTAACAAAGTAACAAGGACAAACGTTACTGGAAAATAATTCAGTGTTTGTAGTTACCACATGCAAGAGGACTAATTATGGCCAACAGCTAATCTTACTCAATCTCCTCATTAAATTTAGGACGTAACAATTCTTAATAACAAAATGCAGCTAAATGGTCTATTAGTTGTCTTAAGAACTGCTGAATAGCTGAATACGATGGCGTGGAATGAGCTGAGCTAGACGTGTTTGTACCCAGCGTTCCCCTAATGGGACAAAACCACGCAAATGGGCAAAGAGCAAATTCTGTGTTTAACTGACAAAGTAACTGGAAAGAAGCAAATGTCTCTGCAGAGTTCTGCCCCCGGAAATTCATGGAGGAATTAAAAAATAAAATTAGGTAATTTATGATCACATTTTGTGTGGTTATAATATACAATTCCGTTCTGAATATGAGGAACAGATAACATTACTCGCATTAGAACTGTATTGTCTAAGAGTCCAGCATTGTTTATATGAACGTTGGAGCCTCTATAATCTAAAAGTATAAACATTTTCAACTCTTACGTAATATGCCTGGCATTTTAGTCGAAATTCTGTTTGCAGTTCCAATCACTGGGAGGTTAGAAGAGTTGTTTATGTGCATTCTGTTTTCTCTCGTGAGATGCAGATGCCCGGAACACCCCATGCACGACGATCTGTGGTCATGCGCACCGTAATTATCATCTGATATTGTCTCAGTAAAGATTCAAAGATGATGGGGAGGAAAGAGAAAAAAACCTTTTCTAAAAAGGTACATCTTGTAGTTTCCTAAATAAAATTCTAGCAATTGCAAGTTAATATGTCAAAACAGAAAGCTCACCATGACAAGTGTGGGGAGAGGGGACAAGAAGAGGGGGAGTCTCCTGGGATTCAAGAACTTTTAAACATAGTAACTAAATACCTTGGTGGTGATGCCAGCTTTAGCAAATCTGTGCATGTATAAAAATCTGCCACGTTGCACCCCACATATGCTCAGGTTATTGTATGTCATCATACCTCATACGTGCAGATTACTGTATGTTATATCTCAGGGAACAGAACGAACCACCACTGCTACCTTGCATTAAAGGACTGCTCGGGTGGTAGCCTGATTGTAACACCTCCCTGACTAGTTATGAAAGATATTAACCAGTATTGATCAGGCCAACTGAGAGCCCAACTGGCGTACAAACTGCCTTAGTCTAAAAGTAGGGTGCATTCTCCAGTTCGTTGGTTCTGGGTATGACTGTTGGCTGACATATTCCTAAATTTTCCATGTAGACAATTGATTTGATTGTAATGTTAGTTAAACATATACAGTCATGACTTATAGGTGAGTGTGTTAGCATACTGAGAAAGACTGTATTCTGCATGCGACTTTTGTCTTTGGTTTATTCGCTGTGTAAAATAAAATGTGCTAAGTAATGGTGGCAGTCATTTGAGTTTGGTTTTTTCCCCTCTGAAACACAGATTGAAGTGTGATTGCCATTTTGTCTGTAATGTTTTGTAAGGCCTTTGAGAGATAATTAGGTCTAACATATATGTGCCTTTCTCAAGGGACTGAGATGTGGATGTGGTATCAGAAAAGCTGTCTTGCTTATCTCTTGTTTGCTCTTCTACTTACCAGCACAATGAATCAGTCCAAGGCTCTCAATTGGGGACTTTGCAATGGTAGATCCAGTAAGTATAAACAACATTCTGCTCGACTCCCTCCATTAATTAAACCATCAAGCACCTTGAATAGACGCCTTCAGGAGAGAACTGGATTTGGTATTTAACTGTCACAAAAGAAAAGCTCTCCTTGGATCTTCACATGCATTAACTAAATGTCCTAAACAAGAAGTGTGTGGAGAAATAAAATCAGGGGCTTCAGCGATTTCTTGCTGGTTAAGGGCACTTCCTGCTCCTGCAGAGGATTCATATTTGGTAGAGTAGTATATCATTGTAGCGTCCCTGACAGACAGGACATTTTTAACCTTGAAAACTGACATGTTCAACTTGATAAGATTTTCCTTAAATGGTTCAGAGGTCGTATAATTTAGCATACAATTGAGAAGCTGAAAGTGGAAGAAAATTTATTTTCAAAATGCTATGAGAGTGAGTGTCCTCATACTGCTGCTAGCACTTGACTACTGACTGTTCTCCGTACTCTTCCAGGGAACTTTGCATAAAGGAATGATGTTATTATATCATGCTATTTGTTGGCAGAGAAAAGTCTCCATAAAGAAGCAATTCCTTGAGGCTGCCCCTGGCCAGCCTAGGCTCAGAATACCCATTGACTCATGCTGGGTACTTCTCTTTGCCTTCTCCTCTGGCCATAATGGTTCTGGTTTTAAGTCACCTCTGGCAGATCTTCCAGAGGCAAAGGCATCTTGACTGTGCATCTGCCTGGAAAGAAAAAATTAACCCTAAAACCTGCCTCTGGAGCATGCATGCTGCTCTTGTGTGTGTATACTTAGCAGCTGTCTTCTGAGTGTGTTTGTACCAGCGTCAGGGTCCTAAAGAAACCCACTGTGTGTCTTCTACAGGGTAGCTCCTGGCCTCTACATCTGTACTGGTCAGTTTTTGTCACCTTGACACAAACCTAGATATATAAGGAAGAAGGATCTCAGGTGAGGAATTGTCTCTATCAGATTGGCCTGTGGCCACATCTGTGGGGACATTTTCTTGATTAATGATTGATATAGGAGGGCCTAGACAACATTTGGTGACATCTCTGGGCAGGTGGTACTGGGTTGTATAATAAAGTAGGTTGATGGAGCAGTTAAAAGCACTGGTTGCACTTCTAGAGGACATGGGTTTGATTCCCTGCATCCACGTGGTGGCTTACAACCATCTGTAACTCTAATTCTAAGGAGCCTGACTCCCTCTTTTGGCCTCCAAAGGCAGCAGAAATGCATGTAGTTTACAGACAGATATACAGACAAAACACACATAAAGTTACATTTACAAATATAATAATAATAACAATAGCAATAATAATAATAAATACAAGCTGAGCAAACTAGGAAGAACAAGCCAGTAAGAAATGTTTCTTCATGTTTTTGCTTCAGTTCTGGGCTTTGTGTCTCTTGTTTGAGTTCCTGCCTTGACTTCCCTTCATGATGGAGTGTGACATAGACGAATAAGATGAGGTAAACCTTTTCCTCTCCAAGTTGTTTTTGGTCCATGGTGGTTTAATCATAGCAACAGACACCAGACTAGAACATGATTTTGTAAATCCCAAAGAGACATTCCACCCCACCTCAGGTGAGGAGGCATGAGCAGTGTAGAGACTATGCAAAGGGTGGAGATCTAAAAAGGAAGAGTCCTGCCTCCTGACCAATGCCTTCTCTCTGCTTCCCCAAGGGAAGCCTCCATCATTCCCATTTCTTGACTTTAAACTGGTAGTTCTAGTGTTATTCTCAGTCCCTCCAAATGGCTACATTATTTCTGAACATGCCAATCAGACATGTTTACTTAGAAGGCTATGATTATCTTTTTTCCAATCAAACTTACGTCACCTTCAACAATATCATTTGAGAGCTCCTGGGTGCTGGGAACCATTCTGTCACATGTAGTTGTCTACTGAAGTTCTAGTGCATAGGCAAGCCTTTATTCACATTTCTTAGCCATGGATTTTCACCATAGAAGCCTCATTTGAAGAGTGTTTTTATTTCACCTTTCCTTCATTATTCAAATGCCCCAAATGCTACTACCCACCTTTAACAAACAAGAAAACCGCTACTATTTCTGAAAAGTCATTTTTATACACAGAAACACATCTTAGACCCTTTACACATCCATCTCCATCCTATGAATCCAAGTGGGTTTGTTTTGATGTGCTCACAGGCAGTTTGGGAACAAAGGAAAGACTCAACAGAAGTTTACTTTAACTTTAAAAAGTCGTGTTAAATGGATTAATATTGGAGTTACTACCAAGTAAACAGTAAGTATTGACCAATGAGAAGCTGTGTCATGAACCAAGGATTTTGAAAAACCCAATTCCAAGCCTTTGATAGCCATTTTGAAAAAAAAAAGAAAAACAACAGCACAAAAATTTCATTGTTCCTTAAGGTTTTGTGCACATATTATTCTATTAGTAACTAGAAAATTTTAAGTTTATTTTAAGAACTTTTGGCAATAGCAATTCTAATGCTCAAATAATTAAAACTGAAATTTTAAGGCTAATATATTCAATTTTATCTTTAAGTATCTTTAAGTATCAACTACTTAAGTGGTGAATTCTTCATGTTCATTAAGTGATTTGCAATTGATAAACTTATAAATATGGACATATCTTGAGTTCTATTAAATTTCCAGTTTATATATAAACTAGTTAAAATCTCAAGTTAAAAAAAAATCACAGCTTGGGGCACTCAGAGGCAGAGCCAGGCAGAACTCAGAGTTCGAGATCAGTCTGAGCTACAGAGAAAGTTCCAGAACATACAAAAAGAAATTCTGTCTTGAGAAACAAAAACAAACAAACAAACAAAAAGCATCATTGTTTAAGGCTGTAAACTCAGCACTCAGAGGCTGAGGCAAGAGAATAGTTCAAGATCAAGGCCATCATGAATGACAGAGGCCTTCTTTCTAAAACACAAGCAAAACTATCACAGCTATGGGGCTGGTAGTGTTTAACTAGCCTGACATGTCCAATGCCCTGGGATTCATCCCAGGAATGAAAAAAAAAAAAAACACTTCAAAATTTAAGACTCAAAATGTAAGAGTTGTGTCTGGGTTTGTTTCCAGACATGGACTTTTCACTGTCCTCACCATTGAGGACAACAAGGACCATCCTCTCTTCAGCAAGTGTCTATACATTTATCGAAGGTCTATTGACTGTATTTGCATGGGACATTTTTCAATTTTCTGTTCTATTCCATATTTATCTTTTCTTAAATGCTTTTTTTCTTTTCTTGCTTTCTTTATGTATTTTATTTTTAATTGATGAAATCATTGAACATGTTTGTAGGATGCCAAGTAGTATATCAATACATGGGTACATTTTTTTTAATGATCCAATCGGACACTTGGCATATCCATCAATTCCATTTGTTTATCATTTTGGAACACTGACTCTCAAAATTCTGTCCCCCCTTCCAGGTAATCTGAAATACACAATACATTGCTGTTAATTAGATTTACCTAGCATGCAGATTGCTCCAATTTATTCACCTTTCCTAACTTCAACTTTGTACTCATCGACCAATCTCTCTCTAACCACCTTACCTCTGCCCCTCTTCATCTCTGTTCAAGTCTCAGCTTTTTAGATTCCACATAAAAGTGAGACCATGTAGCATTTGTTTTTCTGAGTGTAAATTATTTCATTTAATGTGATGCACTATAAAGTCCAGCCATGTTGAAAATTACAGAATTTTCCATTCTATGGATTAAAACTCTTTCATGACTTTGTCTTGACAGGCTGGTAAGCCAAGGACAGGTAAGATTCTGCACAGAGCCTTACCAACCTAAGACAGAAGTGTATTGCTTTTGATAATGCCTATTCCATGACAGGTAAGGAAGGCATTCTTGTCAGAACCACCTAAGACAGGCTCAGTTTGGTTTATACAATAAAAAAGGGGGGAGATGTGGAGAGCTTTTGGGGCTGCCTGGCAGTAGTCAGACATTTGGCAAGAACAAAGAAATGGCTGCAGGCAGAAATTTGACATTAGGCTAGAACAAAGAAGTAATTTCAGGCAGGAATCTAAATCTTAAGCTAGAACAAAGAAGCAGGCTTCAGGCATGAAAATGAATTTGGGCTAGGACAGAGAAGTAGGCTCAGATATTTTGGTCATCCTGATAAGCCCTTAGAAATAGTGATCACAGGAGTGATCTCGGAACTCTATTTATTGTCCTGCTTGTTCTTTGACTATCTGGGTTTGCATCTGTTGTATTGCTAGTTCCTCAACCTAGAACTGCATGTAATTTAAATGGCATAAAAGCAAAAAAGGAGGAGGAGGGATGGGATAAGAGGCTAATGGGGAGAGGGATGGAGAAAGGGGATAACATCTGAAATGTAAATAAATAAAATATCAAATAAAAAAAGAAATCCTTGTGATTGAATAGTGTAAGGCTTTGGACTTCTTTGTTCTTTTGGGGAGATGTTTTTTATTCCTGCATCTCCATATGAACTTCGAAGTTAGCCTGTTGATATATGAAGGAACTCATGTTAGTCAGCTGAGGCATGGCAAACATGGCTCAGGCAGACCTTTTCCTTCCCCTTTTTCCTCTGCCTTACTAAAAATCATTATATTACATTCCTAAAACTAGCCACCAGGGTCTATTCCCTTATTTGGCTATTCCTGAGGCTGACCACCAAGATCCAACATCCAACTATCAAAGTATTGAAGTCCAGCAAATCAAAAGCCCTCTTTGGCTCACCTAATTAACATACCCAATCAAAATTAAATATTTCATTCTAACACAGGTTAGAAATGGAAACTTGTGGTTTCTTTGGAAAGTTAGTCATATCAAATGATGTTTTGCTGGGGCACACAGGTGAAAGGATGTCTTGCTGAAGCAGACACAGGTGAAAGGATGTTTAGCTATAGCAAATACGTAAAGTATGCATGATGTTCAGAAGGAATATAAATATGAATCCACAAACAGTGGAAGCTCAAGAATTGGTTCACTTTGCTCTGCCTCAATTGATATTCTTTGCTGACAACACACGTGCATTGGTTCACCTTACATTGCATTTCGGAGCTTCTCTTTAGTGGCTTCATAGAGAGAAACTCACCAAAGAACTTTTTGTGAGATTCCTGTGGCTTCTTGCTGCTTTTGCGGGGCAAGCCTTGAGGTTTCTTCTGGATTGAACTGCCCTTCTGCTCCATGTGTGGTGTTTGCCAAGAGGACTGGACTGTAGCTGCTGGTTTGTATGTAGCGTCTGCTGAAAGGACTGGACTGCAGCTGCTGATTCGTATTTTGTGTTTGCAACTAGACTAAACTGCTGATATTCTGACAATGAAGATTGAACTCTCCCCCAAAGAACTATTTCTAAGCAGGTATACTACTCCTGTGTCCTAATAACTTTTCCTTTCCACTACCACTAGTGTGTGGTGGGCTACAGGGGAGGTTGAACTCTTATTAAAGTAGGTTGGAAAAAAATCATGCCTACATGTTTCCCCTTTACCTTTATAAACTGTCATTTGCCTATGTGCAGTGCTGTCTCTTCTCTATCCAGAGACAATTCTCTGTCACTGGGACAAATATCTTGTCCCTTCCTCTCTTGTTCCCCTACCCTTCTCCCTAACCTTCTATCCCCTGTCTTTGTCTCTTATTCCCTGATCTTTGTCCCTCAGGGGCAAATAAATCTCCTTTGTGCTGTGAGCTTGGTTTTAGGGTACATCATGCCAGTATAAGTCCCTTTAACGCACATGAAATCTCCCATAAGATTTAACTGGATTTTTATGGAATCTTTGTAAGTCAAGTTGGTGAGGGAAGGCTTATTAATAACCTGTCCTTATCACAGACATCTCTCCACTTACTTTCTTTCATAGTGTTCTTTAATTTTCAACATGCGCCGGATGGTGGTGGTGCATGCCTTTAATCCCAGCACTTGGGAGGCAGAGGCAGGCAGATTTCTGAGTTCGAGGCCAGCCTGGTCTACCGAGTGAGTTCCAGGACAGCCAGGGCTACACAGAGAAACCCTGTCTCGAAAAACCAAAAAAAAAAAAAAAAAAAAATTTCAACATGCATAACTACATATCTCATTTATTAGATTACAAAAAAGAATTTCATCCAGGAAATACTATTGTAAGATATTTGGGTGCTTTTTTTTTCTCAAAATCAAACTGTTTATTACTGGTATTCATAAAAGCAACAACTTTTATACATTCCCACCCAGCAAGATTTGCTTTTCAGATCCAGGTAGTATTTATGCTAAAGCTATGGAATTTCTACACAATCATGTTACCTGTGAGTAGAGACCATTCATTTTTTTCTTTTTTAATCAATGTACAATTTTATTTCCTTATCTAACCTTACTGTGCCAGTTAGGACTTCAGGTACAATGCTAACAGGAATAGTAAGACAAAACATCCCTGTTTACTCTCATCCCTGTTTCTTCTCTAAGAAGAAAGGGAAGACATTGGGGCTCTCATTTGTAAGTATGTTCATTTCAGGATTTTCTTCATCAAGCTGAGGAAGCTCCCCTAGATTCTTTATCTGCCAAGTTTTCATAATGACCAGTGTTAGACTCTACCAGAGCCATTTATGTTTTAAATGGATGTAGTTTTGTGATGGTTTTCCATATGTTGAACTAACCTTGCATGCCTGGAATGAATCTCAATTGGTCATTCTTTGTAGTTTATTTGAGTGTGTGTGTGTGTGTGTGTGTGTGTGTGTGTGTGTGTGTGTATGAGGGAGAGAGAGAGAGAGAGAGAGAGAGAGAGAGAGAGAGAGAGATATCCATATATGAATGCAGGAACATACTTACCTTGAAAAAGGTGTGGAGGTCAGCAGGCAACTCTCTTTCTTTCGAACATATGGTAACATATGGATTACAAGGATCAAATCTAGGTTGTCGGGTTTGACAGCACATGCCTTTAAACACCACTTAGCCATCTCACCAGCTCTTACATTTTTTAAAATGAAACTTTACTTCTTACCAGAATTGTGTACTGGTTGGTTTTTGTCAAATTGACACAAACCTAAACATGACTAGATAAAGAGACTATTAATTGAAAAATAATTTCTGTGGGCTGTTTTTTTAAATTAGTGATTTATCTTCCTTTAGCAATGGACTGTGATGTGGAAGTGTAAGATAAAAGAAATCCTTTCCTCTAAGTTGCTGTTGATCATGATGTTATATCTCCAGTTGAACTGTAAACCTTTGGTGTACAGGCCTCATATTACTTCTCAGGTATTCACACTCTCATACAACACATATGACAGAGAAATACATGTAAGTGTTCAACGAACAGAAGGATAAAATCTCCCTTGACTCTCTGACAGGTCACTTGAAATAGAACTGGATGTGTTATTTTTGCAGATAAAGAAATAGATGTGCGACTGAGGTGTATCTCCTTGGGAGAAAGTTACATTCGGGAAGAATGGTAAAGGGGAGGAAGGGAATGAAGAAAAAAGAGGAGAAGGGATGGGAAGGAAGGGAGAACAGAGGAAAAAAGGAAAAGAAAGAGAAGTGTACAGGAAGGGGAAAAGGCAAGAACTGGAAGTGGATGCTAAAGAAACATTACCCTACGACCTTTAGAAAAGATATTTAAAATGTGTTTCATCATGAGTTATTTTATGCTAAATTCATGTTTTGATAACCATAACTTGCTAACTATAAGTGGTTTTGAGATTTTCACACATGCGTATAATGTGTTTTGCTCAAATCTGCCCCACTCCCTCCCTCCAGTTCCTCCCCTTCCTGTTACCACCTTTGTCCCCAACTTTATGTTCTTTTTCTTTTAAACCCTCTGAGTCCACTCAGTATTTACATGGCTAAAGGATCACCTACTAGAGCTTAGATGCCTTCTCAGGAAGTGCATTCCTGAAAAAGAAACTAGCTCCCAATGCCTCCTTAGAATTGGACTTCATGAGCAGTCCTCCATCCATGCTGCCTTGTTGGTTGGGCTGATCTTGTGCAGGTTTTATGCATTCAGTCTCAGCTGCTGCAAGTTCATGTGTGCTATAGTCCTGTCATGACTTGCAAGTATTGTTTTGCTGAAGAGAGGCACTACCACTGGCTCTTAAAATCTACCCCCTAAACACACACACACACACACACACACACACACACACACACACACACACA
>JANHMN010000001.1:205452120-205500044 GCA_030674055.1 Rhabdomys pumilio | reverse complement strand
ACACACACACACACACACACACACACACACACACACACACACACACAAACATGTACACTCTTCCAAATTGATCTCTGAGTCTTGGGGTAAAGGGATATGATACAGATGTCCCAATCAGAGCTACATCCTTACAATTCTTTCATGCAGTTGATGAATCTGATTTGCAAATATTTTGTTGAATTTTTTGTCTATATCATGTAGATATACTTCTTGGGATGTCACTTTTACCTTATAGGGCAGTGCTTCTCAGCCTTCCTAATGCTGCAACTCTTTAATACAGCTCCTCATGTTATGGTGAGCCCAGACAAAAAATTGTTGTTGTTGCTACTTCATAACTATAATTTTGCTACTGCTAAGAATTGTAATGTGAATATCTGTATTTTCTGTATTTCTTGGGTGACCCCTGTGAAAGGGTCATTTGACCCCCAAAGGGGTCCTGATCCACAGGTTGAGAACTGCTGTTCTAGAACGAGTTGTGATGTTTCCCTGTGTTATTGATTATTGACTCAATCTGTTTAATAGATGTTCTCTGTGTAAAATATCTGTTTCCCCTTTTGAGTTTTGATAAATTATATCTTCCAAAGAATTTATTTTCTTCCTATAAGTCACCAAATGCCACGTTATAGAATTGTCCCAGGCACTCCATGTTTTCTTTTTGATGTCCATAAATTTTTTCGTGAAATATATGAGCTATTTTCCAAATATGCCTGCTGAAGACTTTTGTCCTAACACAGTGTCAGGCCTGAAGGTAAAGAGTCCCCATGCCCAGCTGCTCAGCTGGCCCAGCTTGAACACACAGTCCCTCACTCCCCAGACTGCCATGTCGTTAAATGTGGCTCCAGGAATATCCCACTTTTTAACTTGAAGGTGAAGGTAGGAAGAATAAAACCTTACACTGAGGCTTTCTAAGACACTTTGGAAGCTTAGCTCAGTGGGACCTAGTACCTGTCCAGCACCCACTGTAATGCTGAGTGACAGGGCAGGTGCACCAGGCTTAAAGCTTAGCCTCAAACAACTAGCCAGCTGAAATCAGTAAATTCTGTCCTCAGAACTGCTGTGTCTGATGTTTGTTAAGGGCCACAAAATACAAGATTGCTTTTTTCTGACTGTGAGCAAGTTATCACGAGCAAAGCTGTCACCTTTACTGCTGGCAAACAAAATGGGCACAAAGAGGAATGAATGTGACAGTGGGGCATGTGCCACATACTACAAAAATTATGTCAGTCAACAGCACACACAACAGCAGTTAATGATAGCACTCTTGCTAAGTGGTTGCTACTATCCTCGTTTAGCTAGCTAGCAATGGAAGCTCACAGAATTTTAATCGCTTACCCAAGGTCATGAAGCAGGAAATGACAGTACCAGACTTGGACTTCCTGTGTTCTGCTCCTAATTCAGCACTGTCCAA
The DNA here is from genome assembly GCA_030674055.1 of Rhabdomys pumilio. Taxonomy (NCBI): domain Eukaryota; kingdom Metazoa; phylum Chordata; class Mammalia; order Rodentia; family Muridae; genus Rhabdomys; species Rhabdomys pumilio. Next base: position 205,498,636 of record JANHMN010000001.1, on the reverse strand, counting down.
TAAAAATAGCATGCAAGCCACATGTGTGAGCCAGATATGTAATCTGAAGTTTTCTTGTAGCCACATTTGAAAAGGAAAAAGATGACACAGATGAAATTAATTCAAATAACATATTTTATTTATCCTGCTATAACCAAAATATTATATTTTAGCATATAAATCTGCATAAACATTATTAACGACACAGTTTACTTTATTTTTTATGCTAAGTCTCCAAAACCCAATATGTATCTCTACACATCTGAATTCAGACAAGGCGTGTCTGAACACGCTCAGTAGCCAGGAGCTACTTCAAGTTTACTTCAGGTTGCTTGCTTTATTCTTTATTTATTGTTGGCAGCTTCATATGTATATGTGTGGTGATTATTATTCACTCTCTATCACTATCTCTCATCCCCCTCTCCCTGTAAGCCCTGTCTTCTGCCCAACTAGCCGCTGGATGCTCTCATGTCTCCTTTTGACCCCCTGATTTAATGAGGGTTGCTTCTATAAGCATTGCTAGTGTGTGCTGACATAGGACAACTGACCAGTGGCTATACCATTGACAAAAATGACAGTCTTCCCCTGCAACCACTAATTACTAATAGCTCCTCGGGAAGGGGCAAGGCTGTATGGACACTTTGCTACCCGTGATGGGGTGTTGAAAGGCCCTGTCGTGTACAGGTAGCCATAGCTACTGTGTATTCTTGTTTGCAAGAATACACAGCCGTGTCACGTCTACTGGTTCATAGCACTCCTCCTCAGCCTCTCACTAATACAGTCTTTCATCTCAGATTCCACAATGTTCCCTGGGCCTTGGAGAGGGTGATATAGATGTCCACTTGAACCTGAGCACTCAACAGTCACGTGGGTCTCAGCACTTTGACCAAATATAAGACTCTTCGTTGACCCGCTCACTGAAAAAAGGCAAAGAGCCGCTTGCCGGCCCACGGCTGAGAGCAGCACGGGTCTGTAGAGAGAATAAGTATTTAGAAGATAGTTTGACCAATGTGTCCATTTAGCAAAACATTAGTAGATTCTCCCCTTTGGCCTATGGTCTCTCATGCCAGAGGCTTTTGACTAACTTTAGAATGCCAGGCAAACTGCCTGTGGAACAGGCCTCAGATCTAACCAGGAAATGGTGCTCATGCCCAAACAGTCATGCCACAGTTGCAGGAGAAGACATCTCTCTCAGAAGCAGGCCAGTGTTATGTTGTGCAGAGTCCACAGCTGGGTAAGCACATTGATGTTACACAGGCTTCTGTGGGAGAAAAGTCAAGTTATTTTTAAGTCAAAGTTGAAGATGTTCCCTCTCAGCAAGATCAGAAATGGACATGGAGGCTTTAAAAGAAAGGTATTAGAGAGGCTTAAGCCACTGGGAAGCCATGTGCGTCTACAGTCCCAGCAGCTAGACTGACATGGCAGGTGTGGCTGGCTTAAAGCTCAGCCACAAATTCCTCCATCTGGTTAAGTACAGTGACTTCCCTTTTCAGGCCTCATGTGGACAGGCAAGGTCTTACCTCTAAGCCACCTAACCTCCGCGAATGAGAACCATCTGTGCTACACCTGCAATCACGCTAAAAGAAGGGGGAGGGGAAGCCATCGCGCATTAAAAGTCAAATTGCTAGGAAAACAGACGTTTTTCTGGTCAAAAGACAAATGAAAGGAAGTAATTTATCATCTACGTCCCTCTACACGATAATCATAAATGCCCTCGGCACGGAGCTATTTACCTCAACAGGAACAAAATAAATAAGCTACAACTCATAAATCCGCACAGCCAGAAAGCCTGGCTGCATAGGAAGGAGAAAAACCAAACGAGCCCCCCATGAATTTGGTAGGCTGTCTTTTTCCAATTGATTTGAGAGGAACCCCCATAAATTACACAATCCTATATGAATCTTACCCACCCCCTCCAGGCCTTCTAGCACACGTCTCTCAAGGGGCTCCGTCTGAGTAAAGGAATTTCATTTATTTATTTTCCATTTCCTTCCTGTTGTAACCGTATTTTTATCCTTCCTGTTCTCCCTGCCCCCTCCCTCTTTTCACTGCTGTGTTTCTCAGACTCTCAAACACACACTATTTTTTTTGTTTTTTGGTTTGTTTTTTGTTTTTTGTGGTTTTTTTTTTTTTGTCTTGTTAAACTGTGTAACATTAGCCAAATTTCTTTGCTGATGTTTTTTCTTACACACACACACACACACACACACACACACACACACACACACTGCTTCTTCCTGCTTGGGGAAGAGCGAGGGAAACTTTTAACACCACCTGGAAGGAACAGGGAAGCCAGCTGAGTGTAATGACGGGGACAAGCCCACTCTGCTCTGGGATGCAGAAGGGCATTGGAGAAGGGTCCAGAGGCCAGTACAGGTTTTCAACTAAATAAAAGAAGCCTGACCAGTGTAAAAGTTAACTTTGGTTGTTAGTGTTTACAATCACAAAATATAAGTAGCTTGATTTTTTTTCTGTTTTTGGCATCAGAAGAGAAAAAAAAAAAGAAGGAAGGAAGGAAAGCAAGCAAGCAAGCAAGCAAGCAAGCAAGCAAGAAGGTGTTGAAGGGTTGGGTACCTAAATTCTACCAGAAACAGGGTTGCTTCTTCCAATATAGCCCTACCTCCCAGGTTCCACCATCTCCCCACAGGTCACTTAACCCACGAATCCATCAATGGTTTAAACCATTGCTTAGTTTGGAGGCCTCTCAAACCAATTGTCTCTGGCAATGACCTCACAGACATACCTAGAGGTTGTGTTGTTAATATCCTGGGTATCTCTTAATACAATCATGCTTACAGTCAAAGCTGACCACCACAGCTCCCAAACAGCCCCAAAAGGACCCGCCGGTGGGTGGCAGAATTCGGAACAGCTTCATTTATAGCCTACAGCTCAGCTGCCAGCGTGCACTTTTCTTTGTGTAAGGAGTGTGAGGGGAGCTAACCCAAATAACCCCGCTGAACATGGCTGCACAGGCAGAAAGGGCGCCACAAAGGACAGGCAGTCTTTACTCTCAAGGGAGGACAGGGAGGGTCCCTTTTCCTTAAGGTGGGAAAAAGAAGATTCCTGCAGATCAGCCAAAGCCATGACGCATTTGCTGGAGGGTGGTCCTCTCTTTCCTGACCTCCTCCAGCATCTATCTGGTCTGAGAGGACCTCCCACCATGGACAGACAGTGTGGAGAGTGGTTCTTTCCTAGCCTCTCCCACCAGCTATCTGTTCTGAGAGGACCTCCCACCATGGACAGTGCTGCACCCAGGGACCACTAAACTGCAGAATTCCGCTGCTTTCTGGCCAACATGAGCCTGTACATTAAGAAAATGCTGACCTGCCAAAGTAGGAGACCAGCAGTCTGACACTGTGGGTGGAGATGACAACTGTGAGACACTATGACTCTGGGATAGCATTTATTAGGAGTTATTGGAGGTGTCAACCAAACCCACAGGCTGAAATTTAGTTCATTCCCAGCATCTTTCAACAAAGGTCTCCTGAGAAGAGATAGCAATAGCATGTAAGCTCAAGATGCCAAAACTGGCCTTTCCAAATGACTAACCACCCACAATCCTCAGTAATTCTTGTCTTTGGCAACTTTTGCCTCTGTGATTATTTCTCTCACCTGGAAATCCTGCTGCTGTGTGGAAAAGGGGAAGCATGCCCTGCTGGCTAATTCTCTTGACTTCCTCCACCCCTGAGATCTCAATTAGACTAGGCAGGCTGGGTAATGAGCCCCAAAGTTCCACCTGCCACTGCTTCCATAGTGCTCAGATTACAGATATGGACCTCCATGCCCAGCTTCTTTAGTTGGGTTCTGGGCCTTGAACTCCGATCCCGATACTCACATAGACGTTCTCTGGCCAGTGAGCACCTCCTCAGCTTTCAGCTCTCATTCTTGCACACTTTCTCTACATCCTCCTGACCTGGAGGCCAGGTAGAAGCCCTCAGAACTAACAGATCCGGTTTTCTGCCAACGTTGCTTGCACTGACTATTGAAACTCTTTCCTGTACAAAACAAATAAGAAATGCCACCACTGTTTAATTCACCATTCCCCATGAGAAATAGTGGTTGGGACTTCAGGTGAAAATACAGCACCAGACATCATTTAAAGCCAACTAATTTACTCCAGTGTTGTAAGAGTTCGCCATGGTTTGGTGGTATTTTTTTCCATCTCAGTAATATAAAGATAGTATATACCTTCGTCTGTGGGTCAGTTGCAGACCTCAGAAGCCCTTTGGCTCCCACATCAACAACTGGATTAACAAAGCGAATGATGATTGACAGTTAAAGTTCCAAGAGCAGAAAAGACAGAGCTAACTAATGGTTCAGTCAATAATATGTAATTCAATCATTTAATCGTCCATCAAAATGATCTATAACAAATATACTTGGCTAACTTTTTGTTTATCTTAATTGGTGTTTTCTCATTGTGAGTTGTTTTGTTCTGTTTTTTTTTTTAAAGACAGAGTCTTCTTGTGTAGCCCAGGCTGACCTTAAACTTCACACCTTCCTGCCTCAGCCTCCCCAGTGCCGGGATTATAAATAACATTATCCACAGACCTGGCTGATTTTAATGTGCTCCTTGAAATGGGCAATGTATTGGCTGAGAAGGAAGTCATGAAAAATATATTGTAACAAATTTTATTAAAAGAGTATACAACTTGTTTGTAAACAATAGATAACATGTTTCACATGAATGTACTTGTGTTAATTTTCTCATTTTGAATGTGGCCTCCCATAGTCCTTGGGCAGTATCATACTCTTAACTTACAATGTGGCTGGCACAGTCCGCACTCCTTCCTTTGTGACTTTCATGACCCTCGCCTGCCCTGAACTTCCTTTAACCTACAAGCTTCTCACTTTCTATGTTGATTCTACCTCGACTGTCCTTGATTCTACCTCATCTGTCCGCCAATGCTTTTTCTCCCTTCTCCTTGGAAATTCACTTCGGCAATTTCCTACCTGGCATTTTAGTACTGTATTTTTTATCATTTTCAATTGCTTTCATTACCCTAGCTTACTTTTATTTCCACATAAGCTTTTAGCCAACTTATCAATTTTCACCAAAACCAAGTATCTGCTATGATTTTGATTGGCATTGCATTGGCCCTGTCGATGTGAGGAAAAGGGCTTCTGATCCGTGAGCATTGTCTTTCTATTCATTCAAATTTTTATCTTTTCTCAGCAATATTTTATGGCTTTTGGCATAAAGACCTTAGGCACATTTCTAAGCTTTGTTCCTAAGTATATTGTGGTACCATGTCATGGTGGAAACTGTATCTCATTACCAAAGGTTTATTATAAGAACTTAAGGCTGAGTCAACATTTGAAGTCAAACAATGCAATCTATCGTGTGCTGGAAGAAAGTAGGAAATCCCTGAGATCGGCAGCAAGGGCCTTTGCCCACTGAGCTATCTGTAGGCCCCACACAAATACTGTTTATTTAGCTGAGGAAACACCACGCTTTCTGGTTAGCTGAGATTTGCATTGTGTAAACATTAATTTTGGAAACTGTTTTTGCATCTGTTTAAATGATCTTGCTTGGGGGCTGGAGAGATGAGGCAGTGGTTAGGAGACCTGGCCAGATTTAATTACAGAACCCACACCGCAGTTCATAACCATCAGTAACTTTAGTTCCAGGGGAGTCGACAGTCTCTTCTGGTCCCTGTGGGCACCCCAGGCATGGCCATGGTATACAGCCTTACGATCAGCTAAAATACTCACGCACATTTAGAATCAAGGGAAGACACGGGCACTACTATATTATTTTGCTATACAAAACTAAAGTCTTTGGAAGCTTTACTTAATATTTACTTCTGTTTAGAAGTTCTGGGCCAGTGAGCTAGCTCAGTGCATAAAAGAACTTGCCGTACAAGCCTGGCTGCCTAAGTTCAATCCCCAGATCTTGCCGTGCAAGGAGGGAGTCAGTGCTCATAACTTGTCCTCTGACCTCCACATTGTGGCAGTCACTCACTCAAAATTCACACATCACATGCATACACACACACACACATACACAAACACATGCACACATATACACACACAAACACATATACACACATATGCACACACATACATATACACATATATACATACATATATATATACACACATATACACATACATATACACACACACACATACATACACACACATACACACATATATACACACACATACATACACACACTAATAATAATAATAATAATAATTTAAATATGTTATGGATCACAACAAAGTTATGAGTGGGCTGTAGGGTTGGAGGACAGTTTTCTAAGCACTTAAGTTTTCTAGTCTTATAAATTCTTATCTCAAAGTGTTTTGCAAGGGTTTTAGTAAGACAGTAAAAATGTAGTGTTCAGAACAGTGTCTGGTAAATTACAGACATTGGTAAGTATTCGTTCCTCTTCCAACTACTAAGTATAAAGTGTGCCATGCTGCTATGACAAAAATAACTATGACGGATACTGAAGTGCTCAGACGAGGTCCTGTCGTCTAATTATCATGTACACTGACTGGTTCTCTTTCTGTTCTCCGTGTTACGCCGTCATTTTCTTTAGTTTACTATTTCTCTGTTGCTAATAAGCATGTCTCTGAGAGAGCACTGAAGTCGAGCACAGCTATAGCACTGAGAAAGGAGAGTCTGGTTGCCTAGCTCAGCCCTGTCCTGAAACCTTAAGTCAACTCGGCCTGCTTTGCATCGTTGTCACATACAGTGGAATTGCCTGAAAGGAAACCACAAGGAAAACAATAATCTTCTAAGCCCAGAATCACTTCAAAGGGATGAGGTTCTCCACATGGAGCCAAGAATACCAGCGTGCACTGTGAGCAGCACACAGCACTCAGCAGTAGTTAACCAAGGATTCGTGCTACAACCTCCAAAGCTGACACGATTTGGAGAAAAGAAAGTAAGGAGAGAGAGAGAAGGAAAGGGAAAAAGAAAAAAATTCAAGTTTCTATGTTCCTTAAAAAGCTAGGGAGAATTCTACCCAAAATATAATTGTTCCAATCCTTCTGGTCTTGCAGCTAAAAAATTCTGAGCCAATCCCACAGTGGCAAATCCATTTACCACAAATAGGTGTCTAATATCCCAGGTCATGCTTAGACTTGTCTTTGTGTTTCTGGAACTTTGTAAGCAAAGAAGAAAGAGGAGGGAAAGGGGGAGGACTAGGATAACAACAACCCTGGTCATCCTCTAATGCACACACAAATGGAATTTGCTGAACCCATTTTTGTTTGCCTCCGATTCATTTCAGGGCTAACTTTGTATTGCATAACCATTGATAGAGATCATCCCTAAAAGAGGGCAATTCCCCCTCTCTTGGCAGCCATTAGTTTACCTGTAACTCTTTATATAGGCTCTGACAATCTTTCCTCCCACGTTCCTCAATCTTTCCTGAGTCTTAGGTACAGGAGTTGTGTTGAAGTTATATGATCCTTTGATTTCTGCATCGTTTCCAGTTGTAGTTTCCCATAATGGTCTCCATTTACTACCAACAGAGGCGTTCTTGATGAGGGGTCAAAGCTATACTTACCTGTGGGGATAAGGATAAGTCGTAGAATGCAGTCAGGAATTATGCTGGTCTAGTAAAGCACTGGCAGTAGGCTATCTTCTAAGGCAGTGGTTCTCAGCCTTCCTGATGCTACAACCCTTTAATACAGTTCCTCATATTGGGGTGATCCTCCCTCCAAAAAATTGTTTTTGTTGCTACTGCATAACTGTATTTTTGCTACTGTCGTGAATCATGATGTAAATATCTATATTTTCCAGTGGTCGTAGACAACTCCTATGAATGGGTCATTAGAGCCCCAAAGGGATTGCCACCCATAGGTTAAGAACCACCATTCCAAAATTTATGATGTCACTATCCCCAAGTAGGTGGCTAGGCTTCTAGTACTAGGCATGACTTTCCTCCTATTGAGTGGGTCTTAAGTCCAATCCGACAGCCTTTGGTTACTGCCAAGATATGAGCATCACTACTGTACCTTGCCATGATGGTCATTGTTCTGGTTGATAGGCATCATAGCTAGATATGACTACTGGTGGCTTCCATACCACGGAAGTTTCTAGTTTCACAGTACTTTCTAGTAATATAGAAGTTGGACCCCAGGAAGGAGGTTTTAGTTTAGATACAGCTTGTTTCACTGGGATCATGTGTCATAAATATGTGGTTTCTTGAACAATAGGAGCATACCTTGAACCTCTTAGAGGTGACTAAGGACAACAGTAATAGTCTATATTGTTTTAGGAGTCACTTGGACTAATTTGATCCAACATGAAAGACTTAAATGATGGTTTCTTATGCCTGGTAGTGGGAGGTTTTATTAGGTAGTCTATAGCTTTTGAGGGGAATACTGTCAACCCAAGTGTCATAACTTTGTGTGTGTGTGTGTGTGTGTGTGTGTGTGTGTGTGTGTGTTATTTTATATAACATATTATGTAATTTTAGGTAAATATAAAGTAATATGATTCCCTAAGCCTTATCAAACAACTTTGGTGTTGTTTGTCCCTCCTCCATCCTTCTGTGTTGACCTCCATTTCCCCTCCACAATTAGACTTCAACACCCCACATTTTCTAATAAACAGATTATCCAGACAAAAAATTAATAGACTCGGGAATGAACAAGGAAACATTACAACAGACACCAAAGAAATTCAGGATATTATAAGGGAAAACTAAAAACCTTTACTCTGTAAAGTTAGAAAATCTAAAAGAAATTATTGCATTTCTTAATTCATCCAAACTAACAAAATTAAATCAGGAAGAGACCAATAACCTGAACAGACTGATAGCATATGAACAAAACGAGACAGTAATAAAAATCTTCCAACTAAAACCTCCTAGGCCTGGATGGGTTCATAGAATCCTACCAGATTTCCAAAGAAGATCTAGAACCAAAGCTTCTTAAACTATTTTAAAAATAAAAACAGAAGAGCACTCCTAAACTCATCCCATGAAGCCAGTATTACTCTAGTTCCAAAACTAAGTATGCACATGTACACACACACACACACACACACACACACACACACATACACACACATACACACCAGAACAGAACACATATTCCTGATGAACATACATGCAAAATCATTATTAAAATACTAACAAACTAAATATAGGTACCTATCGAGATCATCCATGATGATCAAGTGGGCTTTCTCCAGGAAGTGCAGGAGGGTTCAACACATGGAAGTCAACAAGCATAGTAAATCTTATAAAAAGGCTTAAAGACAAATTCACATGATTATTTCAATAGATATAGAAAATCTTAGACAAAACATAACTATATGCTTTTATGATAAAAATCTTAAGAGAGCATAGGGATAGAAGGAACATACCTCAACATAATGAAGGCTATGACAAACACACAGCCAACATCATCCTGAAGAGAGAAACACTCAGAACAATCCCACTAAAATCAGGAATGGCACAGGGACTGTCCACTGTTTAAAGCACAAGCTGAAACAGTAAGGCAGCCAAAGGAAATTTTTAAAATGCACATAGGAAAAGAAGCCAAATTATCCTTGCTTGCAGATGAAATACTCTCATACATAAAACTTCCCACAGAAAACTAGTCAACCCAATCCACAGTTTCAGCAAACTGACAGGCTACAAAATCAACTTATAAAAATCCAACCGCAAACACTGACAAAGAAAGATATCATGGGCACACATTCACAATGGCATAGAAGACATATCTCTGAAGAGAGAGATAACAACATCCATGATTGTGGATTTATACACTCAACATTATGAAAATAACCATCCTACCAAAAGCTTTGGCTTTCTGGAATCTTTCCTGGTTCCATATGGGTTTTAGGAATTTTTTTCTATTTCTGTGAAAAATGTTGTAGATATTTTGACTAAGATTGCATCCAATATGTGAATTGCTTATAGTATGATAGTCTAATGATAGCCTAGCAATATGCCATTAGGAATCATCTTACTGATATGTTTAGCAGAACAAACAGTATTTGGTTTTCCTTAGGCCCATGAGCAGTGTCAGGTTCTTGGGCACTTCAGCGCTGTCAGGTATGGGGTCCATCTGATGGAGCAGATCTTAAGTTCTATCAAAAAGTGGTTGGTTGCCCCCATAACATTTGTGCTCCTGTTGCATCCGTATGTGTTAGAGGCAGGTCACGGAGGTCATAGTGCTTCTTGCTGAGTAATGGTAATGATTATCTTTCTCCTCCAGTAGTTTGTAGAGCACCCTCCAGGACCACGATGCTAGTCAGTCGGGGTAAAGCATCTAATTAGGCAGCAGTTCAAACTCTTTACGTTCAATAACGTAAGTAAGTCGTCAGCAATAGGGTCTTACAGTTATGATCACGTCGTAGAGAACAACCAGAAGACTTGGCAGTAGCCGTGATATTTGGGACTGTGGGTTCCATTGGCCAGTGACTCAACAAGCTGCTACCCTTCTTGGCACTGGAGGTTTGAGTTGGTGGTATAAATTGTCTAGTTAGTACATTGTCTCGCCTGTTATTTGGTGATGCCATTAAAAATCCATTTCATATATGTATGTATTTTAAGAAGTGTCTATATAGTAGATTTTCATATGATTTTAATGGTCTTTAGTGTTAGTTACTCCTCTCCACACTCCTTCTTTTACCATCCTCTCCCTATTTAATTCTCCTATTACAGTTTCCCCTTTATTTCTGCATAACACTATATTCTATTTCCACTTCCTTGAGAGATCTCTACTCTACCCTGGTCCTTTACTAGGTAGTTCCTAATTCCTGTAGTTACTCAAATTGAAGCACATTTTGAAAGTTTAAGTGCTAATATCTTCATATAATAGAAAACATACACTATTTGTCTTTTGGAGTCTGGGTTACATTACTCAGGATGATTTTTTTCTAGTTCCATTTACTTACCTGCAAATTCCATTTTTCTTAACAGGTGAATGATATTCCATTGTGTAACTGTATTATATTTTTCTTATTTATTCATTAGTTGATGGACATCTAGGCTATTTCCAAGGCAGAGAGGGAAAGATTTTGGAGCACTCGGTCATAGATGGGATGTCCTTATTAACCTTCCTCTCAAGGCTTAGAGAGCTATGAAGAAGGGGACACAGAAAGACTGTGACAGGCAGAGGAGATGAAGGACTACAAGGAAACAGTGTCTTCCAGAAACAAGACTGATACACATAGGAACTTACAGAGACTGGCAGCATGCTCAAGGCTTCAAGCCAGAAGGGAGTCTAGTGCTGGGAGGGGTTGTGGACATTGTGTTCATCCCATCCCTAATCTAAAAAAAAAGTTTAAAAATTAAAAAATAAATAAATAAATAAATAAATAAAAGTAAATTAAAAATTTAAAAATTAAAACTAAAAATAAAAACATAATAAATAAATAAAATTTTAAAATGTTTAAAAAATATTTTAAAAAGCTATCTGCAATGGAGACCTGTTAGCAACTGGAAAATTGGTTTTCTTCAGTGGACTGCCACTAGAGCAAGCACAGGTCAGGACAGGCCCTGTGACAAAGAATAGTTGGCCAACACAAAACTAACCCCATATTTTTATTTTGTTTGCTTTATGAACTTTTGGGTTTGTTTTAGAATTTTTTTTCTTAGTGATCTTTTTCTCCTTTGCTTTTACTTTTGTTTTTATGGGATTTATTAGGTTTTTTTTTATTTTTGTTTTTGAAAGAGAGAGAGGAAGGAGAGAGAGAACACACAGTTGGATATGTAGGAAGGTGTGGGACTCTGGGAGGAATTGTGAGAGAGGAAGAAATGTGAGCGAAATATATTGTATGAAAACAGATTTTAAGTAGAAACTGTGAGTGCTTTTCCCGGAATGGCTTAGTAGCTTAGAAGCCTTGGTTTAGTGCAAAGGTGTTTCTTGAGCTTTCAACATATGCTACCATTGAACGGCAAATACTAGTGCCTCATACAAGGTTCACATGTTCAAAGATAAAAATCACTGCCATTCTCTTTTAAGAAGTGACAATTTTAATTGAGTGATAATATTAAAACATCAAGTTGTCAGATTTTGTTTGGTTACAAGTTAATTAAGGCGAAAGGCAGATATGTTTTATCAATTGACTGATTGAAATGGGCTCTTGACTTGTATCTCAGGCTATAGAGCCAGGCTAGCCTCAGACTCCCATTCTTCCTGTCTCAGTGTCCTGAGTGCTGGGATCACTGGAGTGAGTAGTGGTGCCTAAGTGGAAATATGGAAATTTTAAAACCCTTATTTTATAAAGAAGGGAGAGAATGGAATGAAAAGAAAGGGAAAGAAGAGCTTGGAGAGGAAGGGACAGAAGGAAAAGACAAATGTCCCTCTTGGCAGTATTAAAGAGTACAGAAGAACGCTACTTAGGAAAAAATGTGAACAGTACAATTCTTCTCAGTTTGACATTTGTTTAACACTTTAGAACTGAGCAGACTGAGGCCCAGTGATGCTAAAGGATTGGCCCAAAGTCAAAGAAGTGGTTATGCAATGGAACTATGATTCTAACCTAGCTCTTTGTCTTAGTTACTGTTGCATTACTGTGAAGAAAGACCATAACCAATACAACTTAGAAAAGAAAGAGTTAATTGGGGGTCACAGATCCAGAGGGTTATAGTCCATGATTATCTTGGTGGGAGGATGGCAGTAGGCAGGCGTGGTGCTAGAACAGTCTCTGAGAGCTTACATCCCAATCCACAAGCACAAGGCAGAGACACAGAGCTAACTGGGAATGGCATGAGCTTTTGAAACCTCAAAGCCCACACCCAGTGACACACCTCCTCCAACAAGGCCACACCTCCTAATCCTTCCCAAACAGTTCTACCAACTGAGGACCAAGCATTCAAATACATGAGCCTATGGGAACCAATCTTATTCAAACTACCACACTCCCTGCTTCCAAATATGCTTCCAAGTTTGTGTATAATATGTGCCCAGAAGCACACTAAGCTGCATCCTGAGCCTAGCTGTGTATTTCCTAACTGCCAAGTAACTATACAAAAGTCCCAGCAGGTGTGCCTCTACTGTTCTGAAACCGAATCGTTTCACCACCGAGAATATTGTGTTCCTTCTTCATATTTTCCCTCTTAGAGTTATGTTCTGAGTGGTAAAATTTCTCCAAATCTGTATCTTTGAAGTAACAGCTTACTTTCCATATTGTGATCAATACATCCTTTTATATTTTATATATCGGTTAGGGTCTAGTGAAAAAAAAATGGGAAGCAAGCACTCTAGAAATGCCAAGCAGAAAAGCCTGATGCAAGGACGTCATCAAACAGGAGCTGGAGAGTTGGTGCCCATCAAGAGCCGCACCTGTGGAGCAAGCACAAGACAATTACTGCCATGGCTAAGAAATCATGAAATGTTGCTGCCATCATCCAAAAGCTGAGACTGATAGTGAGAACCCGGACCTCAGTAGAAGCTACCTGATAGATGTGACCAGAAAGGAGAGACTTTTCAGTGGGGAGCAGTGCCTCTAGGCACACGGAACCACACAAGACAACAGCCCAGGGCTGAGCAAGAACCAAGAAATACAGAGCGTCTTCCCTTCAACCACCCTCTAGTTATCCTCTGGTGCCTCCCGTTGGTTGAACCTTCTCAAAAGCCCCTGGCAAATCACTTGGGAAATGTTGTTCCCTTTGATAGAGATCACAGGGAGAGAAGGTAAAGTGTATTTAAAGTGAGTACAAACATGTCCTACACAAGCCAGCGAAGGATGGGGCCTCACTCTAGCCCTATGTCAGATGCCCTTTAGAAGATAATTTCTTCATTTTCCCAGGCATCTTCTCCTCAAACGGGCAGTAAAATCATCAACTTCTTGAGCTACAAATCATTACAGGATTACAAAACCACTGCTGATCTTCAGGATGACTAAGTGAAGTAATACAAGGCTCTTAATTTACTCACACCACACCTAGAAAATGAGCTACATCTCAAACACAGAAAATATTCTGTAGTATTTCCAGAGTTTCAGAAGAATCTGACAAGTAGAGGGACATTGCTGTTCAGATTAGGACTGTCAGTCTCCGGATAGGGGATCGTTATCAGGAAATACAATGGCACATACACCATATATTCAGCGATGCTAATGAAGATGGAGAGGTGACTGCATAAAGCAAAAGGTACCTGGGTACAGGAAAGCAATGCTCACATCACAGACCGAGTAATGAGCAAGCAGATCAGAGACGTAGCCATGCTAACGGTTATACTTCATTCATACTTTTTAAAAGATATATTACTGTATAGAAATTACTCAGAATACTGGGTTTCATTATGACATTTTATACATATTTATAAGTATATTTTGATCATATTTATGTCCCCATAACCCTTTATTGACTCTCCCACTCTGACCTTTATCTCTCCAATCAATTATACACACTGTAAAATTGTTGTTATTTTAGTTTAAACAGTATCTATAAGTACTTTGACCTGCTCTTTGAATCCAGGACAGATACCATTTGCTCACATCATTAAGGGCTATGACTATGACATGCACAGGTCTCTGTGGCAGGGGTTTTCCTCTGGTCCATTTCGAGTACAGTTTCTATGACTACTGCATTGCTCAGTACCACAAAGTGGTTTAACTTCTTCCTTACCAACTGAGTACAGAGATATTTTGCCTGCATTCTCTACAGCCTGTTTTACTGCTAAATAGTCTAAAAACAGGAGAAAAAACCACTTGGGCTTCTTGTTGTTGCTTGATTCTTTTGTTGTAACTGGGTTTTGTTTTCCTTTGGTGTTTGTTTCCGAGAGTTCAATTTTCAGAGAGGGAGGTCCAGGCAAGCCATTAGTGGACTGAGAGGCCAAAAGAGCTAGATTATCCCAGGAGCCTGCCAGAGACATTAATTAACACACTGAGTTTCAAATTATTATGGTTTGCTTTATGATGTCTCACCTTTCTAACAGCATTTAGAATGATACATATTCAGTAGAGCCATGCTTCAAAAGTTTAATCTTGATATTTTCCCAACATCCTCTTTGTCTATACTAGTTTGAGATTTGAGCCACAGCACAAGGGTAAGTGAAGACTCTGGCAGGTGCGTTCAATCTCTGAACTTTGAAATACTACAGAGTTGTCCACAAAGTCACCACAACTGAGTTGCAAAACATCTCACCATGTTTATAGTAGAGTTATGATTTTGTGTTAGGCTGCATTTGACAGTGTCCTGGGCCATTATCTGCCATCTTGGGTGGGTACACATGCTGTATAGATGCACAGAAGGTCCACAGGTGGCAGATTCTTCTAAAACATGTAAAAAAAGAAAAAAAGATATGACTTTACCACTGGGAGAAAAACAATCCTGGTTACTCATTCCTTACATAACTGCCATTTACCTAGTCACTTGTCATTTTGAAACTTTCTTGTGGCTTTTCAGTTCAATCTTACCACTAACTGAGAAGAAACTGAAATATTAGCTTGAAAGGCTAGCCTTTAAAGCTCCTGGCAAAGACTACTCAGGTTAGGTGCTAGACAGCACAGCTTCCTCCTATAAGATGTTTAGAGTCTCAAAGATCAATTTCCACTTTAAAAGAAATTGAACTACACAGGTAAGTTGTTTAGAGGGAGACTTTCCAAGGAGAATGTGGTATTTCCAGTGAGTCTGTCCATCAGGTAAAGAAAAGTAGGAAAAGTATTCCAGAAGGAGTCATTGTTATAGAACAACCCATTGTGTGCCAAGCAAGGAGAGCAGACAAGGAAGACAGAGAGAGGGCAATGCAAAAAGGCTCATTTGCCTGCACCCCTGCACTTGGGTGCCAACTACAATGGCACCATAAAACAGGAAGTTCATGACACCAGATCTGAAGTGAAGGTGGAATAATCCAGCCATACTCTAGCAAAGGGAGCCAACTTGAATTTTGCTCATCATTTGATGCAATTTGAAAAATGACAGTTTACTTACCTGTATTTTTTAGAGTTTAATTTTGAAATTCCACACAAATCAAATCCTGGGTGAAACACAGTTACAGCACACATGAGCACAGGAAGGGGAAAGGCCTCCTACCATCAGCTCTCAGAAACCTGTTGCCCACACTGCCCACCGCTTCCCACCGAATCAGCTGTGCCAAGGAACTGAGCAGTTGAATCAGAGACAGCTCTTCTTCGTGACCTTTTCAGACACACTTCTGAAAGACAGTTCATCATCCTTGTTCTAAGGAGCAGAAAGACAGGAACTCTGTCCTTAAAGAGACATGTGCATGGGAACTTTTGATTTGAGTGATGGATGTTACTTATTGCTTATTCACAGTATTTTATCCCGACAGGCCGCAGCAGAAGGAAAAAATTTAGTTCAATCATAGTTCTCACTGGTGTGTGTGTGTGTGTCTGTGTGTCTCTGTGTGTCTCTGTGTGTCTCTGTGTGTGCATGTGTCTGTGTGGTATGTGTGTGTCTGTGTGAGTTGTGTCTGTGTGTGTCTGTATATGTGTCTGTGTGTATGTGTATGTGTGTGTGTTGTGTGTCTGTCTGTCTCTGTGTGTGCCTGTGTCTGTGTGGTGTGTGTGTGTGTGTGTGTGTGTGTGTGTGTGTGTGTGTGCATGCGTCTGTGTGGTGTGTGTGTCTGTGTGAGTTGTGTCTGTGTATGTCCCTGTGTGTGTCTGTGTCTGTGTTCTGTGTCTGTGTGTATGTGTCTGTATCTGTGTGTGGGGTGTGTGTGTGTGTGTGTGTGTGTGTGTGTGTGTGTGTGTGTTATGAATGAGTTGTGAGTAGGAAATCCCTATGCCTGGGCATGTGAATACTGGAACCCAGTATCAATGTCAGCTCTTCTATAGATCTCCTCCTCATGTTTTCTGTCTTCCCCTGAACCTGAGGGTGTGCTTGTTTAGCAAGAGTGGCTGTGCTCCCTCACACCCAGCTTTAAACACCCAGGTTTTTGCACACTTGCCCAGCAAGGACTTTACCTGCTGAGCCATGTTCCCACCCTGCTAATAACCTTTTAAAGCCAAGTCAAGACAATAGGGTGTCATACAACTAGAATATCAGTTTTGTAAGTGACTGAGATGCAGTGTGCTCTGTCTGTCTAAGTCCCTTATCTAAGACATTATAAAGGAGACCCTGCAAGCCTCCTTTGGCTGATTGGTCGCCAGACAAACTGTTATCCCCCATCTCCATCTTTGAATGAACTGCATTGGTGATAAGGTTCATTTTCTGCTTCTGGACTGCAGATGCAACATGACCAGCTGCTCCTTGCTCCTGCCACCACGCCTTCTCTCTTTAACTAGCATTAAAGGATAAGTCCTTACTTCCTTACATTGCTTCTTGTCAGGTATTTGGTCATGACAACGGGGAAAATGACTAAATGTGTTTCTATGGCTCATTCCTTCTTCAGTAACTTGAAGAGGGAACTTCTGCAACCTCAGCTCTTTCTAAAATGATAGCTTTCTCTCAGAGAAGCATCCCACACTTACAGGCCACATAAACAAAGCCCACAGCCTTAACTACAAAGTGACCTAAAGCTGTAGCTCACCGTTCATGTCACTCCATTTTCATTGCTGTGACAAAACATGGGACACAAACAACTAAGAGAGGAACAACTAACTGAGTTTCACAACCCAGGGAGTCATAGCACAGGCCTATGTGAGGCAGGACACCATGATGGTATGAGCATGTGGCAGAGAATACTTACTAAATGGTGGTAAGAAAGGGGTGAGGGCTTTCTTTTATGTCTTTTTTATTCTGTTTAGCTGCATGCCACAGAGATGGCATCTCCCACATCCTCCTTAATCCTCCCTGAAAGCTCCCTCTCACATACACCCAGAAATTCCTGGGCTTATCTAATCTCTAGGGCACTTAGTCCAGTCAAGATGACAATCGAGATCAGCTGTCACATCCCTTCTCTGGAGTGAAGCCAGTCTGAGATTTCTCTTATTGGTTTCAGTGTGTTCTACCATTCCTTGAGCATGTTCCGAGAGGACCAGTGGTCCACTAAATAGTGAACATTGCCTTAGCTGCAGCCAGTGTTCCAC
This sequence comes from Rhabdomys pumilio, assembly GCA_030674055.1. Classification (NCBI taxonomy): domain Eukaryota; kingdom Metazoa; phylum Chordata; class Mammalia; order Rodentia; family Muridae; genus Rhabdomys; species Rhabdomys pumilio. The sequence continues at coordinate 205,480,740 of JANHMN010000001.1, read as the reverse complement.
AGGCTGTACTGATGGTTACTCTTCCCTGTCAACTTGACTGTAAATATCTCCGAGTGTATCTATGAGGGTCTTTTCAGAAAAGTTCACCTTGAATGTAGGAAGCACCAGCACCTGTGGGGCATCCTGGACGGAAGAGAGGAAAGGAGGAAGTCAGGTGAGCACCAGCATTCAGATCTTCCCCCAACCCCTACTCCATTCTTCTTGCCCCTTGTGCCCCATTTCCTCTTTCCATACACAATGTGACTCATCCTCAGGCTCCTACTGCATGCCTTCTTCCCATGATGCACTGTATCCCTTCTGAAACCATGAAACGAGATAACGACCTTCCTTCCTTAGGCTTTTCCCCATCTGGCATACTGTCACAAGAGTAAGAAAACCATGATTCACCCAGTAACTCCTTCATATCCAAACTCATTCATTATCTGTCCAGAGGACTGTTCAGTCCACCCTCAACATCTTCTAGATGCTGATAGAATACTTGTTGACTCTCAAGTATTTGGTGTTTCTTTTTGTCTAAGATATAGATATGTTTTTAAAAAATTTTAAATTTAAACAACACTAAAATTTAAAAGGACACTAATATTAAATAAAGTTAGGATTAGATACCCCTGTGACACGCGCATGCGTGTGTGTGTGTGTGTGTGTGTGTGTGTGTGTGTGTGTGTGTGTGTGCGTTTTCTCAGGCTAGAAGGTAACTCCATTGCATTACCCAGAATTGTGTGATGAGTACTGAGGAGTAAAAACCACAACACAAAATCTTGATGTGAATATTTCCTCTGAACTACATCTCTCTGAAGCTTTGCTAATGAAGGAGAGTCAGGGTGGGGAGGATGCTTAGAGGCCAGGAAGACCAGAAAAGCCTCTGATAGCAAGTAGATATGCCACAGAGAAAGGAATTGTTGTTCCAAAGTGGAAAGAAATAGTCTGAGTCTGCATTCTAATCAGCCCTAAAGTCAGAGTTTTACAGGGACCTCCAAACATAATTTTAATACTCGTCTCTGACCAAGGTGGCTTTAAGTTTGTAGAACATCAACGGGGATGAGGGGATTCTAGGGCCTCTCAGGAGTCTGGAGTGCTTCTTTGGTGGGGGGTCTGCAGTGTGAAAGTCAGAGAAGCATGTGGAGGCTGACCAGACAGCCCATCAGTCACTGGTACAGCCAGAGTGTCTGGGCATGAGATGGGCTGTGAGATTCTCTCCTCACCTCCATGCCTGCTGGAGTCTGAGTTGACCTTCCTCTTTTTCTATGCGGGTTTCCTCCACCTCTACTTTGAAAATAATTGTTTCCTCTATGAAGGACCCAGTGTGTGCAGCTCTCCCTGTGTACAGCTCCCACTGTGTGCAGATGTTCACCTCCTTATGTTACAGTCATGTGACTGCACATCCAGTCTCCCTCACTTCCTGGAAGAAAAACTGATCTCAGCCATCTTTCATCTCCCTCTGTTGTCATGGAACCTACTTCTTCGGTGAATCTTTGAATCTTCGCTAGGTTGGATTCTACTTCCTACCCACTCTGTATAAAAGCAGCAGTCGGGAGCGGGGGTAGAGATAGGCAGGTCTGTGAGTTCAGTGCCAGTCTGGTCAACATAGTGAGTTCCAGGACATTCAATACCTAGAGAGACCCTGTCTCAACAGGGAATGGAAGGACCAGTTTATATCCAAGTCACACCAAATCCCTAGCCCTGCACTAAACTGGGACCTTAAACCTGCCGTGCTATGTAGGCAGTTCTCATGTCAGTCCCACAAGACACAAGTACACGAAATATGCCCACATGCGTGAGTTTGCCCTGGGAAACTTGTCCATTTCCCTGACTAGCTAACTCTCCAGCCTAACTAACTATTCTTAATATGAATCACTCCTTCAACTAACGTACAAGACCTTCAGAGTTCTCTTACCAAAGCTGGATCTGTCATGTCTCCCCTCAGAGCAGTGTAAGGGAAGAGCAAGGCAGAGACTGTTCTCGACCTCCTCATAAGAGACCAGTGGCAAATGATAACAGGGAAACAAGCCTCGGTTAGACCTGGCAGCTTATCTAACTCACAGAGAAACCATTTCATCTACCTAACTGTGAACTAAGAAACAGCCAGGATGCTACAGAGAGTGTAGACCACAAATGCAGATGTGTGCACAGTGCACACACACACAGACAAGCCAATACAGGTGACAGCTCTGGAGACCAACACCACACCCAGTCTTCTTCACTGAACTAAAGCTGCAACTAGAAAAGCCAACAATGAACAGAAGCTCCAGGTCTTCCATGAAAAGAACAGTGAAGTGTCGTTAAAAGTCATACCTAGAAACTCCTTTTTTAAATTTTATTTTATTTTATTTTATTTTTACTTTACGTGTATTGGTGTTTGCCTGCATGCATGTATGTGTGAGGGTGTCAGATCTCAGAGTTATAGACAGTTGGGAGCTACCATATGGGTGCTGGGATTCAAACCCAAGTCCTCCGGAAGAACATTCAGTGCTCTTAACTACTGAGCCATCTGTCCAGCCCCAAACTGAGGGAATGTCTAAGCACTGACTGGCCCAGTTTGAGACCCATGCCATGAGAGAGAGCCCGCCCCTGACATAATTAATGATATTCCACTATACATGCAGACAGGTTCCTAGAATAACTGTCATCTGGGAGACTTCACCCAGCAATTGATGGAAACAGATGCAGAGACCCACAGCCATACGTTAGGCAGAGCTCAGGGAATCCTGTGTATTATGGGGAAGAAGGATCAAAGGAGTCGGAGGGTCAAGAACTCCACAACAAGACCTACAGAATCAACCCGGTCCCATAAAGGCCCAACTAGATAGTATGCATGGGACAGACCTAAGCCCTCCACACATGTGTAACAGCTGTGCAGCTTGGTCTTCATGTGGGACTCCTAACAGCATGAACAAGGACTGTCTGACTCTGTTGCCTACCTCTGTTTCTCTTTCTCCTAACTGGGCTGCCTTATCTAGCCACAATAGAAGATGCACCTAGTCCTACTGAGACTTGATATGCCAAGGCGGGTTGATATCCATTGGAGGACTCTTCTTTTCAGAAGAGAAAAGGAGAACTGGAGGGTGGAGGCATGGGAGGGGAGAGGGAGAAACTGGGAGAAGAGATGGGAGGGGAGGCTGTGATCAGGATGTAACGTGAATTAATTGTTTAAAAAGTGATACCAAAAGTCACTAATGGTTTATAAAGGAAAGGAAGAACAGGTCAGTGCCAGCCACCCAACACACACACACACACACACACACACACACACACACACACACACACCAAAGTTTGGATGGTAGTATGTGAGAGTCTTTAGTGCCAGAAGACAGTGTCTTTTCTTCCTCATCCCACTCCCACCTCAGGCCTCAAGTCAGACTTTGAGGCTGTGACCTGCTTGTCACACACACACACACACACACACACACACAAACACACCACCACCACCACCACTAACAACAACAACAACAACACCATCATCATATAATCATCATTATATCGTCATCATCGTCGTCATCATTCCAGAGCCCCACATCTCAATTATCTGGTGTCTGAGTTCCCTTCTCAGTTCTCCCTCTCTATGGCTCTCCCCACACATCCTGTTAACCTCACTGCTTGCTTTCAACCTGAGGCATCTGGCCCAGGGTTTCTTTTCTGGTTTTCTACAAGGCAGGATATTTTGACCTTTCCTCCCAACTCCTAATCCTTTCCAGCCTGCAGTGCCCCCCTGGATCACACAGCGCCCCATGGAAACACAGTATCTGTCCCAGACACATTGGGAGAACAGCTGGAATGTTCCTAGAGGGTGGCAGGTGAAGGATGTCATTGTAACAAATACGTGAAATAATCAACTTAGGAAAAACAAACGTTGATTTGAGGCTCACACATTTAGAGGTTCCAAGACTTAACAAATGGCCTCTTTGCCTTTGGGCCTATGGTAAGGAGCCACATCCTGCCGGGGAGGGAGGGCATGCTGGAACAAAGTCGGTTCCTGATAGCCAGAAACTAACAGAGAAAGAAAAGGATTGTGGTCTCATAACTCCCCTAGCACTTACAAATCTCATGGTAGACCTCACCTTATGACATTCCAGCATCTCCTAAGAACTCCTAAGGGCACCACAGTGGAGATCCAGCCTTCAGCAAGCCTGGGTCACAGCTCAAGCCTCAGTAGGTGGGAAACAGCAATTGATAACGGATTTTCAGTCTGCCTCTGCCTGCGCTCAGAAACCTCCTTGCAACCAGCATGTGACCAAACCTCATCTCCACCTTCCATTAAATAAGTGAGAATTTTGACAATTTAACAAAAGACAAACTATAGGCTGGGGACACTGTTAGGAAGCTGACATGGCTCATTTCAAACACTGCTTTCAAGCCAAAGGTTAGCCTTAGACGCAAGGAGCTGTGGAGAGTGACGGTGTTGAAAAGTGTGTTTGATTCAGTGCCACTTTGGATGCTTAAAAATCTGAGAGCGCTAACCGGGGGACCCAGCATCCACCAGCCAGCCTGGTCTTGAAGCACTAACTGGGGAAGGATTGGCAGTCGATGTTATTACCTCTGTGGAAAACAAAATCCCTTTGAAGGCAGTGAGAACTGAGGCAGGCAGAAGGCCTTCACAGAAGTGTGGGCCACAAACCCGTCCGGGACCGGAGCAATGACCAGCTCCAGATGTGTGCAAGGACTTTCTCTTGGAAAAGAAACATCCAAGCATATCAATTCTCCTCTGCTGTGCAGCTCACCTCTCCCCTAAAAGCAACAAATCCACCAAGCATTTTCTGCTACACTGGAGGGTAAGAGTAGGAGCTGCCAGCCCCATAAATGTTTAGGCTGCAATATGGTTTCTACAGAAAATCTTCTTGCTCCTTTCCTCTAGGGGAACCTTATCTAGACTTTAAAAGAATTCCATTTGATTAAACTAGGGTTGAAGCAAGATAAATCTACAGCAGGCAACATAGTTTTCTATCAACACAGAATCAGCAATGAAAGAGTGTCTGGGCACGTTGTAAATTCATTAGAATAAGCTAACGGCTCCGCTAACATGCTCAAAATAATACATGCTTGTCATAAATGTAATTAAATAATTCAGTGGAAAATTAAATGTTGAAACAATTACCCACATGGCTTAGAGCATTATGAAAATATTATGGAAAAGAAAAATGGAAGCTGTATTCATAGAGCGTGGGGATTTTCAGTCATTGGCTTTTATTCTTGTCACCAACTAATGAAAGGAAAGATAAAACAGTACTTATGAAGTGCCTTATGTGTGACAGTAAATACTTTCACATATATCATTTCGTTTGATTATTGTAACAACTTTGTGAGTTCATTTTACCAATAAAGTAATGTTAGTTAAAGCTTGGAGATGTTGTTAGTCACTGAGAGGTCTTTCCAGTCAAGACCTGTCCAGCTCCACACCACCATATGTTTTCATCTCTCTCTCTCAGTCTCTCACCTCCACCCCGTATCCCCACTGCTGCTCTGTAGAAGCTCTGACTACAGCCTCACATCCTTGGAAGCTCCTCTCCCCATCCTGTCCTACAGCAGCCAATGACTTTTCTTCCTGGCCACAAGACTTTGACTTCTATTTAATATTTAATTCATAAGTGTAAAGAATCAGTAGTGTAAAAATTAATAATTAGAGAAAACAGGAGTCAGGCAACTGGGGCTCATGCTCTCTCACGCTGGCTTGCTCTTGCTCTCCCCTCCCTGCACCACCCAGCCCCTGCCACCAAAATCTGACTAGTAATATAAGTCCCTAGTGGTGAGAAGGTACCGGGAAGGCCGCCAACTGTAAGTGGGAGTGGGTGTGGGAAAATGCAAAAGGAAAAAGGAAAGCTGCTTTAAAAAAAAAAAAAAGCCACTGGCCATCTGTAGCAAATTATAAATAAATCCCCTGGCTACAAATATAATTTCTGTAGTCCGGGGCCCCTTAGGGAAGAACACCTCAGACACAATGCAAAAACTACAAAGTAGAACCCCAGAATGCCCAGGCAGGGCACCCAAAAATTCTGGAAGCTGATGCTGAGAGACTGGCAACCTGGTACGGACAGGGATAACGTCACTTCAGGCTGGTCTTCTAACTCTTCTGCCCAGCTTCAGCCCAGAAAACAAGTGGACATCCTGTCAATCTAAACTGTAGAGGTTTCTGAAAATGTCAAATTTTTCCTTAACCCAAAGGCACAACCATCAAGCAGTGCAGACTTAGAAGTGAAGGGACGTTCTGCACTGACTAAGAGAGACCTGCTTGTGCAGGACAGTACTGCTGGCAGTCCCCAGGGGTGGCTTTCTGCACAGCAGAAACTGAGACCTCCATTGCGTGGCTCAGAAACACCTTTCTCACAAACTCTTTCCTCTGGTATCCTGATCCTACCTGGAATTCTCCTGCCCCTTCTCCATTTACAGTAAGATATTCAGAGCCTACTTTTATATCAGTTTGACTCAAGCTAAAGACACCAGAAGGAGGGAACCTCAATTAAGAAAATGTCTCCTCAGCTAGGTGATGAGAGAGAGAAAGAGAGAGAAAGAGAGAGGGGGCATGGAGGCAGAAGTTTTCGTGTCTCCACCAGTCAAAGATAGTTTATATATCTAGGTTGGGTATTGGGTTACACTTCTGATTGAGCATTACCATACTTATAAAGCCTTTGATTAACATTTTTTAAAAAATTGTATAAAAGCAAAAAAGAAAAGGGGTACGGGATAGGGGTTTTCTAGGGAGGGGAAATGGGGAAAGGGGATGGCATCTGAAATGTAAATAAAATATTCAATAAAAAAATGGAAAAAAAAAAGAAAATGTCTCCTCTGTAGGCAAGCCTGTAGTGCATTTTCTTAATTAGTGATTGATTTGGGAGGGCTCAGCCTATTCTGAGTGGGGCCAACCCTGGGCAAGTGGTCTGGGATTTTATAAGAAAGCAGACTGAGAAAGCCATGAGGAGCAAGCCAGTAAGCCACACTACTCCATAGCTTCTGTGTCAGCTCCTGCTTCCAGGTTCCTGCCCTGTCTGACTTCCTGCCCTGACTTCCTTTGATGATGAACTGTGATGTGGAAGTGTGAGCCAAACAGGCCTTTTCCTCCCCAAGTTGCTTTAGTCATGTTGTTTCATCACAGCAAAAGTAATCCTAGAACAGGCACCATCCTGGGGAATTAACAAAAGTCAGGTGAGGCCCAGCACAAGGGCAGCCGCTACTCAGTTCAGTTCTCATCACCAAACATCGCAGTGTCTACCCCTTCCCAGTGCAGCCATTAACGTAGGTAATGAAGAATGCATCTCTCCTTCCTCCTCTCAGATGTGCAGCTGTGTCTGGCAGAGAGGGCTGTGGAGAGGGTTCCACTCGCTGCAGATTTAAAAGGGAGGGACTTCAGCCAGAACTCTTACTTCCCCTCACAGCCTTCCTCATACACAAGGACTTCCCTTGCCAGGTGCCCCAGTACCCTGGCCCCTAGGACTGCAGAGCTGTCGGGAAATTAAAGATGACGTCTCAGATGAAGTCTGAACCTGTTTCTATATCCAGCACAACACAGGATTTGTTTTGACATTTCAACAACTTCCGGTAATACTCTTAAGTAAAGTGAGACTGGTGTATTTTGTACTTCTGTGTGTTCCCACTATTTTTTGACACACACAGGAAGACACTCCCACACTTTCACTTGCCTCAGAGACCAAGACACCTTAGTATACAGACGTGGTCCAGTTTACTGCAGCCTCTTACATCCAAGTGTTTCCCAGCATCTTTATTCTGTTGTTTCTTACATTATAACTTGTGTTTCTGGGCTAATACACCATGACCAAGGCAACTTATAGAAGGAATGGTTTATTTGGTTTACAGTCCAGAAGGACAGAAGTCCATCACCATGGCAGGCATGGCAGCTGGAGCTGGAAGCTGAGAATTTACATCTTGAAACACAAGTAGGAAGCAGAGAGCAAATGGAAAGGATGCCAGGCTTTTAAAAGCTCAAAGCCTACCCTCAGTGACATACCTCCTCCAGCAAGGCCACACCTCCTAAACCTACCCAAACAGTGCCACCAACTGAGGACCAAGTATTCAAATGCCTGTGACAATACAAGACTTCTCATTCAATCCACCACAAAATTCATTTTAAAATCACATATTATAAATGTCATGAAATAAATGATGGTGGGGGTAGTCTGATAGACGATACTTCTCCATGTGTAAAGCAGGACATTGTGACGGGTAGAGGAAAGCATGCTGGGAAGGAAGCCAGGTCATCTTGTAACCAGTCCCTCTGGCTTCAGTGGATAGAATGTCATGCAAGACACTCATCCCCTGAGGGACAGTGGCTTATGTCTGTCCAGGGAGGGGAGCTCTTTAAGAACTATTCCAGAAGCCCACTTCTAAATCTGGAAGACAAATTAAAGGGCATTTTTCCATCTTTCTGCTTCCTTCTTTCAGAAATCTTTCTAATCTAAAGTATGTGTCTAGAAGGAGCAGCAGAGACCAGGGTCTGGGTGCATCTTACAAGGAAATAGTAAAGAGTAGGTGAGCAGATGTGGGGTGCACCCTGAAACAATGAACCACAGATGGAAAAGTACCATCCTAGAAACCTATGCTTGTCTCCTCTCATCCTCTTTGAGGTTGTGACTCTTGGTACAAGTTGAGTGTAGATGTGCCATGCATGTGAAGGAGATAAATTATTAATGACAGAGCTTGGGAAGGTTGATCCACTCCAGGCATTGATCATGGCAGTCACTGAACACCCAGGGTGGGGCCTGGCCAGCAGAGTGGACTCCAGTCCACAGCACAGTTGCACATGATGGTCTTAACCCCTCATGTGCCCCTCCCACATGAGAACTGGGCCCTGTCCCATCAATAGCTTTAAAAAATGTCTATTTACAGCCCCATCTTCTGAGACTTTTTTACTCAATTCCATTTTCAGGTGACTCTAGTCTTTGTCAAGTTGACATAAAACCAGCAAGCCCAGCTTCCTATAGGAATGATGCACACATGAAATCAGACCATGGCAGCCTGCACAGGTTTAAGCCAGATGGGGTTCCAGCGCTGAGAGGGGGATGTACACACTGACTCCTACCCCTGACCAAGAAACTATCTGCAACTGACACTCACTTGCAAAGGAAAAAAAAATTCTCCAGTGGAGTCTCACTGGGTATATTAATCCCACATCAGGGTAGGCCTCATGCCCCGTAGTCGATGGTCAACACAAAATGAACTCAATAGAATTTCTGTAGACTTTTTTGTCTTATGTTCTTGTATTTGGATATTTTTTTGTCTTACTAGTCTTTTGCTAATATATTATGATTTCTGATTGTGTGTGTGTGTGTGTGTGTGTGTGTGTGTGTGTGTATAAGATAGAGAAACAGAAGAGAATGAGAAGAGAAAGAGAGAGAAACTTTTTAAGGATTTGTTTGCTTGTTTTTAAAAGAGAGAGAGAAAAAAGGTGGGCAGGGGGCATCTAGGAGGAGTTGGGGGAGGGGAGATCATCAGAATACAGTATATGAAACAAAAAGAATGTTGGGCCTCCATCTATCATCTACCTGTTATTTAATTTCAATGCTGTGGCATCCCACAAAACAAGAGCTTGACTCTTCCTTTATCTTCAGTGAAACAGTGTTTCCTCCCCTCCATCCTGGCTCCACCTCTTTGGAGTAGCTGTCCATCACTCCATGGCTTTCAATGTTGCATAAATAAGTTATATTTGTAACCCCAGAACACAAAGCAATAATAAGAACACAAAAAAAAGAACACAAAAAATAAACGTACCTGAATTTTTCTCTAATTTTATGCAGGGGGGGAGGGGGTAGTATACTAGATCAGACTACGTGGTTAGGTAAAGTCTAAGAAAATCTATATTCTGGCCAATTAAGAGGTTAGCAAGCAATGACAGTAAAATAATTTTTGTTGCTTCAACCAAGTGCATTCAAGCATCTTAAAGGACTTGGGTAAAGTTCTGACCAGTGACTCTATGGACTGGTGTCCTCATCGTCTACAGCAGTCTAAGCTCCAGGACAGGGAGACTTGGTCAAAGCAGACTATCCATAGCTGAGACGTCAGTTCATTGTTGACTCACCGAATCTATACTGCATGACGTGGAGATCCTGCAAACGAAGCAGCTCATTAGATAACTTGATTGCTATCTGAATTTTGGCCAATGTACACAGCCTGCAGGTGGAAGAAAGAAATATAATATCCAATTCAGTAAGAAACATTCAACTGCAGGTGTGGAGTGCAGCTGAACCTGCCTTTTCACTAGAAAGAAAACTTCACTGAAAGCGTCCCTGGTTTAAGGCAATCCTGGAGGTTCTGCCTCTTTTCCTGTCTCTTGGTTCTACTTTCGCTGTGCTTACACCAACACTTAGACTCTTTCTCCCAAGAATGAAGCTGGTCATTGGAAACTTTACAGTCACTCATACTGTCTTTATAGCAAAGGAGCCCAGCAGAAAGACCATCATGCCTTCTCCCAAACAGTTCCAGCCCAGGGCAGGCTTGGACAAGCTGGCTGAGTAACATGTCCTCTCCCCAAGTGTCACTACAGTCTGGTGCATGGGGCTCCTTGATGGTCCAGGCTTGGGTCACATGCAACCTTGGGTCTAGATGTTACAGTCAGTCCATCAAAGACTGTGGAGGCATGGTATCCACAGAGACAGCAGGCAGGCAAAAGCTTGCCCCCAACAATAACTACATTTCACAGCATAGTAATTTGGCATTGACAACTGTAGCCTCAGGCATTGGAAATTTACCAAAGCTCTGTCTCCACTACACGGATGATGCTGCTAACCTGGGATGGGAATAAGTAATTCCAAATTAGAACCAAAGAGGCATTCAGGGAAAGTCTTCCTGCAGATCGCTTTGACTCTGAACTTGAGGGAGGCATGTGTAAGATGCATCTGAAACTGGAGTCTTAACTCTTGTGTGTCAGCCTATGTGTGTGCTGGCATTCATAATGGGTGTATAAATACGATTCCATAACAGCCCCTGATGGGGTTTACAAGGCTGTGGAATTTAACAAAGCAAATGAATATCTTGGAACTATTTATAGTCTTCGGACGGACATGTAAAATCATTAAATAGAAACCTCTCAGGATGTTTTTCTTCAGCCTCATATCGTAGGAAGAACCAAGATTTCTGTAGGCTGCAAATGATGGAGATGATTTTATACAGAGTGCTCCAGGTATCTAATTGCTTGTTGCTGCTGTTGCTGGCTCCTCCTCCTCCTCGTTTTCCTCCTTCTCTCTTCCTCTCCTCTTCCCTCTCCCTTCTTCCCTCTTCTTCCTCCCCCCTCCTCCTTCTCATCCTCCTAAAACCACCCTCCTCCTCTTCCTCTTCTAGATAAAGGTTCACTATGTTTTCAAGGCTTGCCCTGAACTCCTGGGCCCAAGTCATCTTTCTGTGTCAGCTTCCCAAATTCCCTGGGACTACTGATCCACACCACCACACTTGGCATTATTTTCTTAATACTACATAATACCATAATGCCTTGTGGCTGTTTGAATATGCATGCCCCGCCATAGTCTCCAGTGTTTGAATGCTTGGCCCATAGGGAGTAGTACTATTAAGAAGTGTGGCCTTGGTGAGTAGGTGTGGCCTTGTTAGAGAAAGTGAAAGTGTATCACAGGGGTGAGGGTGGAGAGTCCAAGGGCCCTGGGGCTTTGAGGTCTCCTTTGTTCAAGCTATGCCCAACATCACTCATCGTCTCTCCTTCTGATGCCTGCTGATCAGGGTGTACAACTCTCAGCTCCTTCTCCAGCACCAGGTCTGCCTCCATGCTGCTATGTTTCCTGCCATGATGATAATGAGTTAGACCTCTGAAACTGTAAGCGAGCCCCAATTAAATGTTTTCCTTTATAAGAGTTGCTTTGGTCACGGTGTGTCTTCACAACAATAAAACCCTAACTCACACTCCTCTCAGGGGAAAAAAAAAAAGTATGTCTCTTCAAAAATGTAATTCAAAAGTTGCCTGCAATATGTACCTCAGTTTATGATGCATTACCCTGGCTCCTTTGAGAATACAGTATGTTTTCAAAGTCTGAGCATCTCCTAGTTTCATTCTGTTGCCGTGGTAAAACACTAACCAGAAACAGTTTGGGGAGGAAAAAGTTTATTTGGCTTACACTTCCAGGTTGTAGTCCATCACTGAGTTAAATTAGGGAGGGAACTCAGGAAACAATCATGAAGGAAAGCTGCTTGCTGGCTCAATCACAAGCTTCTGCTTCACTAACTTTCTTATACAGCCCAAGACCAGTGGCCAGGGATGACATCACCTATGGTAGCAAGGGAACACACAGTCTTTCCTTTGTGCCTCAGAATTATGATTTTAATGATCACACAGGGAAAGTGTACTTCCATTAAGAAACCACCAGCCATATCCACCTCCTCTACAGAGTTGTAGGGTTCTGACAAGAGTGACAAATTCCAGTTTGAGCCTATCAGCAGGAGATTGATACTTTACCAACTATTTGAAGAAATACCATTAAGGCACAAAACTGAGTTTATGAAACTAGGGTAAGGAGGCGCCTCACAGGCTTCAAGGACACAGGTCTGTATTGAGTATATGAAGACTCAGGGCGTCTTTTAAAGGCTGAAATTCAGGCTGCTAAAGAAATAACATTGATATTTGATCCTGGCATCTCCCAGCTTGAAGGAAGGGCTCCCTGTGCTGAAAGCCTTGAAGAGTAGGTACCATTCTTCCTGTGCTGGTATCGCTGTGATGATGCGGGTGAGACAGACCCTACAAGTGCTGCAGAAACACAGCCTGGATTCAGTTGGTGCTGCAGCCCAGGAACTGCTTTCACCACAGTTAACTGGGCTAATGCCCACAGGGGTAGGAAGCAGTTTCCCAGGATCCCTCCAGAGCCCCCTACAGGCAGAGCTTGACATAGACACTGCAGAGCAAGCAGAGCACAGTATTCGGGGTACCAATTCCAGCACCCAAAACAGGAAACGAGCCACTGAAAATCAGTGTTCTTTGTTAGTGAAGCAAAGCTTTGCCTAATCTCAAGACCAACAGGGGATCACAGACATCAGGAGATGGTCACTCCTTAGTGACTTAGAACGCCTCAGGGCTGGTGCTGATTCACGACCTGGGTGCTAGTCTAAGTGAACAGAGGTTTGTCTTTAGCACGCTACTGCTTCCTGATTCTGTCTGAGCTTCCTTGTTCTGATTTTGCAATCTACAAGATATAAACTCTGCCTCACTGCAGCACGGAGTTACAGTCACTCAAGGAAAAGCTCTTAAGTTAAAACACTACACTCACTTCTCAAGGAAAGCTTTGAATTAGAAAAGGTAGTAGTGGGAAAAAAGAAACATATAAATAATTGTGATGTATATAAAATACCATTGTGTAAACTTACATAAGACCAGATATAAATTATAAACACTTCTCCTCTCCACTTCTTACACCAGAAAATATGTGGTGCATCTGTGTGCAGATGTGTGTGTTATATAATCGTATGCCTTACAAGTCAACCGTCAAGAGATTGTCACCACGGATAATCTTTTCATTTTTCCCTCAAGTAGACAAGCAAGCACACTGCATCAGAAGGTCATGGTACAAAGAGAAGAGAAAGGAAGTCTATACAAGTGCAGATGGACTGCCACTAGGGCAGCCACTGGACTCCATGTAACTGATGTTGATGGGAATGTAGGCTTAAGGGTTGGTAGAATTCATGGGGCCTGTTAGAGGGTCTAGCTTGGATCCCAGTTATAGGTTGACTGTGAAGTCCGAATAAGGCACCTCTGCTAGTCAGAGCATTTCAGGAGCTGATCCATCCCTGTATCTGAGAAGCTACATTTGCATTGGGCTACTCAAACAGACAGAAGTGAGGTGGCCACAGGGAGTTCCCTCCACACAGTCTCTGGGAGCACCCAAGAACACAGCTGTGGAGCACTGGGAAGTAAGCCTTGGTGTTTCTCTCATGGCACTTGAGTTCTGTGGAATTCTGTAGTGAAGTTAGTTCTGGGCATGAAAGCAAATTCAGGTGACAGCACGCAGGGCCTGTGGTAGGAAATACATGCCTGTAGTATCAAAGTCTAAAGTAGTAGTTCTCAACCTGGGGGGTATAATGCCCCTTTCACAAAGGCCTCGTATCAGATATCCGACATATCATGTGTTTACGTTATGATTCATAACAGTAGCAAAACTACAGCTATGAAATAGCAACATTAATAATGTTCTGGCTGGGGGTCACCACAACATGAGGAAGTATATAAAAGGTTCACAGCATTAGGAAGGCTAAGAATCACTGGGTGACTGACTACAGCTAGACCTCTGTCCTCTGAAGGCCAGGCCAACACTCTTCCAGCTACTTCCAGAAGTTCCTGGGTATATTGAATTACATTGAAATTATAGTTTTAAAGAAATCAAACAATTTGCTATATTTTTTAAAAGGCATTTTGCCATTCACATAGACTTGAGACATGCAGATGTCAAAATTTAATAGATATTCTACTATAACTCACTGGGAGGAGAATGTCTGGGAACAGCATCTTCAAATAAAAAGCCTTGGACCAATTATTGACTCATCTTTAGTGCCCTTTCATGCCAAAGCTAACACATTTTTAACAATATATAGCAGAGCTCAACACCAAATATTAACTTCTCATTGACACAAAGTTTATATGTTCAGGAATATGTTTATATATTTATATGTTTATCATTATATGTTTATCACTAAGCACATTCAAGTGACCAGAGAGTAGACACCCACACATTTATCTACTCAGTAAACACATCTGCACATAGAGACGTGAACAGTGGAAGCAGTAAAGGATACGTAATATAAATGATAACATGAAATAAACATTCAAGCCAAGGGGGATTTCAAGGGAAACTAAGAGTCAACAGCTATCAGAGAACAGTCTCACACCACTACTCCTGGCATATAAGCTTTGTGTGAATGGGAAGTTAATACTTGGTGTTGAGCTCTAGTGTATACAGTTAAAATATGTTAGCTTTGGCATAAAAAGGCACTGGGATGAGGAAATAATTGGTTCAAGGCTTTCTGTTTGAAGAGACGTTTTCCTCCCAGAAAGTTATATTTATATAAATATAAAGTACAAATATAAATATTAAAAATGTATGGTACTAAATGTTGACACTTGGATGCCTCAGACGTATGTGAATGGCAAAATGCTTTTATTTTATATGAGACTGTTCATTTTCCTTAAAAATACAATTTCAATGTAATTCTATTAGTGGTGATGTCGCTTGAATATGGAACATCTAGAATTAGCTGGACCAGCATTAGCCTGGCCTTCGGAGGACAGAGGTCCAGCTGTGGTCAGATGTTGGGGCAGCATGAGAAGGTGGTGATAAGAGATGGATGCAGCAGCCACACACCCCCACTACATTTATGTTATTCTGAAATTATTTTTGGTACTCAAATTGGAATTGATTTATGAGGATAATGGTTGTATAAGTTTTATGGAGCTATTGGAGGTATCTGCCCTGGATGCTGACATTGATCATATGATGTGTTACAAATGAGTGTTCTATTGCAAGAATTGAGATGAGTGGGTGGGCTGCTCATATGTGCTTTCTTTGAACTAAAATAAATGCTAGTTCTTGGGGTTCTTTCTAGAGAACATTCTGAAGGGAAGCTTCATGTTATGCAGAGCCTCAGAGAGCAAGATTTTAGGTATCTAAAGGGGAGAGACAATCTACAGAAACCATGAAAGACAAAGCAAAAGTTGTTGCCAATCCTGACAAGCATGCCTAAATTCAATGAGCTCCCTAGGCTCCTCCTCTCATGCCCTTCCATCCTCAGGGATGAGAGACATCATGCCCTGAGAGGAATCACAAGGTTGGTGTTCCTTAAAGAATAGCAGATACACTGAGAGAGGATGGCAGAGAATACTTAACAAAAGGGATTGAGGAACACAGTCCTCACATCAGTGGGGGAGCATTCAAGCGTCCTGTGTGGTCTGTGCCATGTTTTCCTAATTTATCCACACTGTTCAGATGTAGCAGGAGAATTAACTCAGTGTGTGTTCTGGAAACTCCAGCCCCTTCTCCAACCTTCCCTTGTCAACACCTCAAACACTCACATTCTAATCAATGTCATATTCCAGATCAGGGGGAGGGAAATGGCAGAGAAAAAGAAATAAGACAAACCTAGACTCAAAACACCTAACCACTTCTAAACTTCCAACTGGGCTTCTTGTAAAGTTACCACCTCCCTTTGAGCTGACCTCAGCCCAGCCAGGAACTTGGCCTGCATGGCTGGAAGACATTCTTCACGTTAGTGTCTCTTACCTCCCACTCATTCTTCAGTCCATTCCACTCTGGCCTTGGTATTTCATCACCCTTGAGACTCCTGGGGAGGAGGGGTCTAGCTTTTTGATGAGGTCACCAAATGACCAATAACCAATGGGTTGCTGAGAAAACCATGAAGTCAATTCAAAGGGCAAAGGCAGGAGTAATTCCCAACCCATGACCACATATTCACAGTTTGTCTTATTGCTGTGGCAAAAATCACTGACAAAAGAGATGTAAGGAAAGAGAGTTTATTCGGGCTCATGATGTAAGAGTCTAGTGCACCACAGCAAAGAAGGTGTGTGTATAAATAATTTTTTGTTGCTGTGATAAAACACTATGACAAAGGAAACTTCTAGAAGGAAAAGATTCTTTGGGCTTACGGTTCCAGAGGGATAAGAGTCATTGTCATTGTGGTGGAAACACACAGCAGCAGGTGGCAGGCATGGCGACAGGAGCGGGAAGCTGAGAGCTCACACTTTTCAAACGTAAGCACCAAGCAGAAAAAGCAACCAGGAAGCACAGCCCACCCCCAGCGGCATACTTTCTGCAGCAAGGCTGCATGCACCTCCTAACCCTTCCTAAGCAGCATCACCACCTGGGGACTATGTGTTCAAACACCTGAGCCTTTGGGGGACATTCTCATTCAGGCCACTACAGTGTGGCAGTGGAGAAAGAAGGCAGCGGCTCATGCTGCCCTGGTAAGGAGAAACCTGACAAAGACAATGCTGGTCCTCAGCCTGCTTTCTCCTTCTTATTCAGCTCCGTGC
Source organism: Rhabdomys pumilio (assembly GCA_030674055.1). Taxonomy (NCBI): domain Eukaryota; kingdom Metazoa; phylum Chordata; class Mammalia; order Rodentia; family Muridae; genus Rhabdomys; species Rhabdomys pumilio. The sequence continues at coordinate 205,463,768 of JANHMN010000001.1, read as the reverse complement.
CACAGCTCATGTGATGTTGTTGCTCCTGTTCCAGACAGGCTTTTACCTGCTCATTTAAACCTCTCTTGACATGTCCTCACAGACACACCAGAGGTGTATCTCCCGGGTGATTCCAAATCCCATGAAGCTAACAAGATAAGCCACTGCACCAGGAACCTTGCTGTGCCGGGTTTCCCAGTTGCCCTGGATGCTATTAGCCACTATCCCCTTGACATTCTCTCCATCAATCACCCCAGTCAGTCAGTCACGTCACTCCCTTGGCTTCCCTTCCACATAGCCTTTGTTTCCCTCTCTATTGATACCTATTCCCTCTTAGCCCAGCTATTGAATGCTGAAGCTTCCTCACAGATCACTTTTCTGCTCATTGCATCTTCCTTCAGTTGGCCCTCTTGTCTCCATTCATGCCCATTCCTCTGCCTAGGAAACACAATTCATAACACAACCTCGGTAAATGGCTCCCCTTCAAGTTGTGTTGAGCATTGCTCATGGAGTCATGAGGCACTGCACCCACTCCTGTCACAATAATTATCGGTTATATATTATCCACTCCCAAATGTGGGGGTCAGTCTCAGACAACTCTCAAACACAAGCTCTCATAGAGTACTGACTCCTTAAGATTCACAAAGTGGGACTTTTGAGCCTGTCAGTGGTATACATAATGACACAAAGGCTTTTTAATATTTTAAAGTCTAGACCTTTTCTCTCCCAGACAGTTACTTAGCTTAACTCAACTAATTCTGGCACTATGTCCCATATGTCACTAGCTCTATGTCTCTGCTCCATTCTGGTTCATCTTTCACCTCTGTGTCTGCTGGCACATTTCCCTAGTCTCATTTCTTCTCCCTGTACCTGCCTCCTGCCCCCACCAAGTTCTACCTTCTATTTCCTGCCCAGCTATTGGCCATCAGCTTTTCATTACAGTCAATCAGATACAATTCTGGAATGCCTCTGGAATAGACCCCTGGTGGGTCATAAAAATGACAAATCCTGCCAGCATTTACAGAATTGACAATTGAATATACAGAGACAGGCCTTCAACACAATGTACCCCAACAGATTGACTTGTTCATATCAAATGCACTTGCCATAGTCGGCTTTACCTGTCAAATCCAGCCCTTCTTGGGCATCTCCCATCTCCAAAACACAATGATAGAAGCTCCATCCATCTCAAAACAAAGAACTCATCCTTATCCTGGTGCTAAGCTCATTGAATGTTGGCCTTTCGTTCATAACTGTATCTCCAGAGCCAGAACACTATGTGAAATATTGGCTTGTTGAATGAAATAATAAAGTCCTACTAGTTTTACATTCTGTCTATCTGGAAAATCACTTCCATCATCGCCCAGCTCCCTTGCCTGGATTGCTTCCTGCAATTTCCCCTCTGAATCTGGTTAATACCAGATCATCTTTCAGATCTCACCTCAGTACTACTCCCTCAGAGAACCTCCACTATGATCCAAACTGAGCCAGGTCCCCTCTTGATGCTATCAGAGTGCTTCTCATTTGCCATGTCTTGCCTCACGGGCTCACCACACTTTTACCTTTGGGCTGACCTCTATCTAAATTGCTCTGTTCTCTCCCATTCCACTAGAATTCACCCAGAAAAGTAACACATCCAAGTTAGTGTGCTTAGTGCTAAGTATCCCAGAGAATAAATCTCAAATAACTCTAAAAGTAGGAGCCAAGGACTCGCAAACACCACACCTCGTGACATCTGCAGAAACATAACCACACAGCAGCGAGAACACTGGTATATGCACTATGAATGGCTTTACAATGCAGAAATTTTACTCTTATTTCTGTCGGGGCATATCCAACTACTCCTTCCTAAGCAGCACCACCAGCTGGGGACAACGTGTTCAAACACGTGTGTCCCAGGATAGCCATAAATGCCTCCAAACACATTTGTAGATGCCAATACCGTGTTGCCATGTCAAAAGACTAGACATTCTTGAAGGAGCATCCCTGTATTCTCAACATCAAATCATTTACACATCAGTATTCTCCTCTTGCTTGGCTCTCCAAGCCAGCCCTACGGAGTTCTAGTCTGGAAGACCTCGCCAATACCCTCCATGCCCCTTCCAACTGAATAGATGTTTGTTATCTGGAAGGGTTTCTCCCTCATGGAATTTCTGTCCACTCTTCCCTTCCCCAAGAAAGGATTTCTCATCTTCTCTCCTTTTCTTTCTTCCAGTTTATGTGTTAGTGAATTTCACTGAAATATTTGAGAAAGAAATTGCTGTCCTAAGGCATTAGTCTCTGTGAAAACAAAATAAAACAAACAAACAAAAACAAACAAACAAACGAAAACAGAACCACTTTCCCTAAAGCCTTTCATTCTACAACAGACAAGACTCTCTGTCCTCCACACCAATCAGGCCAATGTTACGAAGCAAGCAGGACTCCCTGAAAATGCTAGCTGTATCATGATCCCTGGAATGTTTCTGTCTCCAGAGGGGTATATGCTACTTCAAGGCAGCTTGAAGTTATGTTCACATATACCATTTGCAAAAGCACATTGACACTAAAGAAACACTGGTGACAACTGATGACACTGGCCCATTGCTGAATCCACAGCTGATATTTGCCTGGGAAACTCTTCACTCTCCGCTTGAACAGCTTCTAGACTGCATTCAGTCTTGGCTCGAACGTCAAAAAACATCTTCTGGAAGCCTTTCTCTTCTTGCAGCTCCACTCCCATCGCAACCTGTGATGAACACTCACACTCCTGTAGCTAGTTGTTTAATGTCTGTCTCCCAAGAGACTCGTCTGTCTTCTCAGCAGCACCTTAGGATCTTCACACAGCACCCAGAACACAGAAGCCTCAAAGCCACTGGCTTTCCAGTTGATACACATTCATTGTGCATAGTACTGGGTTACATAAGGATGTTTCCATGCAAGCTTACTGTGTCTTAATGAGCATATTCCCCTTGTATACCCATCTTTTCCTTCTCCCTCTTCCCCCTCCCATTAGGTCCCTTTGTTCTTCTACTTGTGCTCTTCTTTCATGTATACATGTACTCCATGGACTTATACATAATCTAGGGTCAACAAGTAAGAGAACACATGAGACATTTGTCTGAGACTGACTTGATTCACTACAGTTGTATACATTTTCCTGCAAATGACATAAGTTCGTTCTTCTTTATGAATAAAATTCCATACGTACACGTACTACATTTTCTTTATCCATCTCTCTGTTGTTGGATACCTGCATTCACTAAGCTGTGTAGACACTGGTGCAATAAACACTGGACTGCAAGTATCTCTATCGTGTGTTGACTTTGATGCCCTGGGGAATTACTCAGGAGTGATGTAGTTAGGTCACATGGCAAATCTATAATTAGCTTTTCTCACACTAGAGGAAACTCCACACTGCTCCAATGTCAATCAGTATTTCCTAATGAAATTATGTTATCTGTGCCCTCCATGTGAAGCCTCATGGCTTCAGCTAGCCTATTCCTAGAGCTGGTATGTCCCCATATAGATCTACTTCCCTTGACAGTAAGTCCGATGAGGAATTATGAATCCTTAATTTTTAAATTCTACAATCTAGCTTTTGCCAGGACCCTTATAAGATGGAAAGACAGGAAGAAGATGAGAAAGCTCATTATTTGGCATTTCTACAATTCTTATAAGATCTTAATAATCAGAAGCCCTTGTGTGTCTGTAGGGAACTACAGTAAATACAGCAAGAGCCGAGAACTAAGTTCTCAGAGTTAAAGAATCAGTTTCAGTGACCAGATGACCCAGCTTCTCCAGGGCTTCCTTAGTCAGCACATTTGGAAGTTCATATAGCGCTCTGACTGCCACTCTTGGGGAAGTAGACTGGGGTCTGGGCATCTATTGGGCATCAGGTGCTCTGCACACACAGTTCAGTAGTAAACTCTGTAGATCCTGACCGAGCCGGCGCTAGGCCCCCTGCACATGGCTGCAGAGCTTTCACACTCACAATGCCCCCTGCACATGGCTGCATAGCTTTCAGACTCACAACATTAGACACAGTATTTCCATTGATTCGGACCAGTGTGGGAATCTGGAGTGTTGTCTCTACTTGTCAGCCTAGGAGTCAGAAAGGCCACTTTGTAGCTGGCTGTACACTTCAGCTTCCCTAATGTGGTGCTTGTGGCTAGCAAACTCCTCATTAAGACTGTTAGTATTTAAATTTTCTCAAGTCTGTTTTTATTCAGACTGAGTTGGCTCTAAATTGAGCTTATACTTTTAGCTTTACACTTTCCAGACTATCTCTCTAAAGCCTGTCAAAAATTTCAAATATAGGTCCTGGAAAGATAGCTTAGTCAGGAGAGCAATTATTTTACAAGTTCAAGGACCTGAGTTTGATCCCCAGAGCCCAAGAGTAGGGACTTGGGGAATGCCAAACATGGCGACACAGGCTTGTAAAGCCAGGGCTGAAAAAAAAAAAGAGACAAAAATATCCGTAGGGCTCATTGGCCAGCCTGCCTTGCCCAAACTGCTAATTCCGGTTCAGTGAGAGACTCTGTCTCAAAAACAAAACAAGGGCCAATGACATGGCTCTGGGGGTAAAAGCATTTGTGATGCAGGCCCAGAGATCCTATTTTAATTTCTGACAAAATACAGAAGACTGAGTATGCCGGATCCCACTGATGCCCATAGGAGGCTAGGTGAGCTAGGCCAACAGTCATCCTTCACTTCCTCAGAGCACATACAGGTCTCGAAGAGTGTGAGAGAGCACACTGCCACCTTGTCACCTAAGCACACCCTAAGTCCCTGAGGAGCTCTGGTTGGGACCCCATCCTCTCAACAGAGAGTGGAGAATGGTCGCACTGTGAGTCACATTGATCTATTGCATTCCTTTCTCTTGGTCTTGCTCCCATTTATCTTGAAATCCTGGCTATTTCTAGACAACAGGGTAATGCCTCTCCAACATTGTGCTGGTGACAATGAAGACAACAGCCCTTCCTTCCTGTTTCTAAGTGACTCTTGGAAATGGGTAATAAATTAGATAATATTCAGTGAAAGAATACATGGACAGACTAAATGGACTGTTTTCTGGCTGAAGTTTAGTAAGCTCAAACAAATGAAGGGACTCAGATTATTAGAGCTAAGTGAGCAAGGAGACACTGAGATGAGGCCACAGAGAAGCCAGACAGCTCAGAGGTGCACAGGCCAGGCTAAGGATGTTGGGTATCTCTGGGTGACTGGACTTTGTGGTAAAGCAGCACAGGAGTGGCTTAGCAAATCAGGTTGCAAATTACAGCAACACTACTTAAGTCTAGCCAACACTGAGTCCCAAAGTATGCTCTCAACACTTGTAAATTAAACAGATGCTTCATTGCAGAAAGAAAAGGGGATTAAAAAGTGAAGGGGAGGGAGGAGGAGAGGAGAGAGAAGAAGTTCACGTCAGAATTAATTTGCAGAAATGCTTTATATTTAACTTTTTTCTGAAAGCGCAATATAATATTATAGCTTTGGAGAATGAAAGGAATTTGTTTTCTTTTAGGATTTCCCAAACTTATCTGGCCTCGAGATGATTTATTGTGGTGGTTTGAATAAGAATGGCCCCCCATTGACCCACATATTTGAATGCTTCATTGTCAGGGAGTGGCACTATTTGAGAAGGATTAGGAGGTGTGGCCTTGTTGGAGGAAGTGTGTCACTGGGGGCAGACTTTAAGGTTTCAGAAGCCCAAGCCTAGCCCAGTGTTTCTCTCTTGCTGCTGCCTGTGAACCTGGATGTAGAACTCTCTGCCCCTTCTCCAGCATCATAGCTGCCCACATCCCACTTAATAAGGAGCAGAGAATGGCTTTGACGTCCAGCCCTCCTACCTCTACCTCCCTAGGGCTGTGAACCCAGGTGTGTGCCCCTTCACCCAGTTTAAGTGATGCTGGGGGCCAACCAGGGCAAAGCATTACCAACTGAGCCACACCACCACCCCAGCCACTGCACACCCATTTGAAATCATCATATGTAGCAAACCCCTAAGAAAACAGAAGCCAGTATCACAGCTATAGCTGTATGCAAATATGTACACATGTGATCTAATACACAAAAGGAAAAAAATCTGTTGCTTGGAACAAATTTGTCAATGATTTCATGTCTTTACTAAATGTATTTGGTTCTCCTATTAAAACATTTTAGCTGAGATTATAATTAGTGAGGGGTCACTGAAACCCATATTCTCTAAAATAACCTTCGGGTTTTGTCAATTTTACCCACCCATAAACCACAAGCTTTACTTCACAGTGAATCTCACTGTCATTTGGGGAAGAAGCCAGGGATCACTACATCCCAGTCACCTGCCTGGCGGGTGGTCTAATTAACATCTCTTAACTGGATGAGCAAGTGTAAGCTAAAACAAACTTGACTCACACAGTCCTCAGCTGTAGACATCTGCCATAGGATACACAGAACCCTCTGAATCCACCTTGATCCCACTGCTACCCAGAGGCCACTTCAAAGAGCATTTCTCACACACCCATCAGATTTTTTTCAGAACCGTGTGTGTATCCGGAAATTAAACCACTATATTTTTATTCACTCGTTTATTCAATAAACAGTTACCAAGATTTCTAGGCTTGGCCTACAAATATGAAAATTAGAAAGACAAAATTCTTACCCACCATGAATTCTCCACAAGTGCTACAGATATGAAAAAGAGAAGCAGTGGTTTCTGCAGCAGAGTCTCAGTTGCTACATCAGAACAGCATGAAGACAGAGAGGAGACACTGGGGTGCCTAGGACTGGGAGGGTGGTCAGATGCTACGGAAAGAATGGGGAGTCTGAGCTACATCGTAAGAGATAAGCAAGTGCTTGTCAGGCATACAGGTCAGAAAGAGCATTCTAGAGAAAGAAAGAGCATGCATATAAAGGGGAGGCTGGCAAGTGTCAGGAGGGACACTCTAAACGCAGAGAGACACCTGCAATGGGTAAAACAGACAAGACAGAGGTTAACAAGTTGCCACGGGTTCAGATTTTCAATGACAACATCTTAAAGAAAAGTTTAGGTTCAGGTGAAGGAGGAATGCTTGGGTTGCAGGCAGCAGAGAAGCAAAGGGAAGGCTGAAGAAAGCACGTTCAGGTCGTTTGTGGGACTCGACATTTTAGCTAAACCTTCTCAATGCACGAACTAGCCAGTTGCTTACAATGGAATTCTGTAGTATGGGTAACAGTGAAAACAAATGGTTGGTAATTCAGGATCAACGTGTAGACAATTCTTAGCAATTTCAAAAGAGTCATCCTAGTACTGTTTAGAATAATAGTGCTTAGTGAGAGACTACAAATAAATCTTAATTTCCGTTGAAAATAGTGTAGAAAATGAAAGGTGATAGACAAATACACTTTGAGCACAAAGACTCATAAAGTACCACAGCAACGGAGCATGGGTTCGAGGGTCTTTGGCAAAGTGAAAAGCAGAGCAGTGCCAGCCCCTGGTTGTGTCTACATTCCTCTAAGGGCTTCCAGGCACTTTGTAAATCACTTGTACTGTCCTATGAGTTGTCTACAGCTTACACCAAGTCAGTTCAGAAACCAACAGTGCAACCCACCGTCCAAACCACGGGTCCCAGAGTCCAGAAGTCTATTGTGTTTTTACCACATCTTCTAGCATGTTCCACAGGCTTAAGCTGAGTCAGAAATAGAAGAAGTCAGTTAAAAGTTGAGTTAACAACATGGCAATCCCATCATCCCTGGGCCCGGAAGTGAGGGTAGGTTTTATATTAGGAGCCAGAGAAAGGGAAGACACCATGAGCACCTACTACGTGTCCATTACTTCGCTGGACATGTGCAGGCACTAACAGTAAATCATAGAAAGTTGTTCTCTTGGCATTTGCAGTCGCTTGGTATAAACAAATACCTCCTTCAGGGTTGCTCACAAGCCAAGCATCCTCAGGACCCTGGAGATTCCCAAGAACAAGGCAAAGCCTCTTCCTTCACAGAATCATATTCTGATTGGAGAAGACACAATAAACAAGTCAGCTAATGAATACACAAGAGGGAAGTAAGCGCTAGGCAGACAAGACGCGATGATGTAACAGTCTGACAAGAGGGAAAGTGGGCTGGGCACAGTGCCATCGGGATGGGGAAGAGTGGTCTCCCGGAAGACGTGTGCTAGAGAACCAGGCATGCGCATTCACATGAGAAGACGTAAGGAGATGGCCCAGCCCTTGTTATTCAAGCACGTGTGACAACATACAGACTGATGTCTCTCTGCCCATATGTCTCCAAAAGCAGCAGGAGAGACAGGTAGGAGCTGTTCTAAGGAACTGGCTTCTACCGCGCTGAGCTGCCTCCTATGATTTTTGCCCTGTGCCTTTGCTTCCTCGGAACTCTAACAAGGCGGTTGACTCCGACTCCTTTCTGAATTGCTCTGCTTACTTTAACTAAACACAACTGCTCAAAATCTTAGGATGAAGCAAAAGTGATGACCACTGAGGCCCCTAGTAATCAAAGGTTCTTCTTGGACCCTGGTGATGGGAGAGGGCAGTGGGGGCGTGGGAATAACCATAAACAGACGGGACCCAAAGTGACTGCAACATCATCAGAGACTCATCGCGGGAAGCTAGCAGTGAGGTGTTGGGACTGATTTGAGGTCTCGAACACTGACAGAGTTGGAAGCAACACAAAACTCACAAAGTCACTCTGCTTTGGGAATGCTAAAAGGAAACACTTGTTTGGAAACAATTTTCAAGTGTGAGAAGAATAGCTCTTTCAGTGGAATCTGGGAGCAGCCCGACCACACAGTCGAGGTTGAAAGATGTGTCACTCGGGGGAACTGGAGTCTGGCTCCTAGCAGCACCCATGCCCAGCACCCAACTGAGAAACCCTGACCTACAGTAAGCCCTGACCTACTCCACCCAGAGTAACGCAGACTCCTAGATGCCTCCCAATCTTGTTTCTGTTCTTCTCTGCCTTGCCCCAGCATTCCATGTTTCAAGAACCCTACACCTTGAGTTTCTTTCCACATCACTTCCTCCTTCTCCACTGGTAAGTTCAAGTTCACAGAAAATGTGAAGTGGTTCCTATAGTACCCTCTCTAACTGCTCCCCAGGTTACGTTAGAATCAACAGACAAAAGGCACCCGAAGCAGGTCTGGCCTGCTGTACGTTTGCTAGTGTTGATGCAAGCACTTAGCTTTATTGGCCCCTGCTGGGTGGTTTAGCAAAATTAGGCTCCTTCGTGGGCAGAGCCATATACCGCTATAGCTTGTTTTCCAGGCACCTCTCTCTACTGCTGCGTTCAGCACCGAAATAAACCCTTAAAAGTTGCCTTCTCAGGAAACATGCTTGTACATGAGGTGACAATGACAAATACACACTGTATGACATTGGGCTGCAAAAGGCAGACTCCCAAAACAGGAAGCAGAAAAACATGTGGGAACCTCCAGTTGCAGAGAATTGAGGTGCTTTCCTGTCCCCAAACTTTCATCTCCCGCTCTTGTTTTGTTAATCTGAAAGGACAAACTTCTCCTCTGCTCTAACTGGGCACTCCTCACAATGACTTTAGCAGGACCGCTGCCCACAGAAGGATTGTGGTTTGCTCAAAGCGAAAGCCATGCCACTTTGCATTCAGAATATTTTATTTATTTTGGTGAGGAGGAGGGAAGTGTTCAAGACAGGGTTGCTCTGTGTAGCAGCCTTGGCTGTCCTGAAACTTATTTGTAGACCAGCCTATCCTAGAACTCACAGAAATTCACCTGCCTCTGCCTCCTGAGTGCTAGGATGAAAGGTGTGCATCACCACACCTGGCTTGCCTTCAGATCATTTAAAATGGTAAATTTCTTTGTACCTTGAAAAGGATGCATACATGAATTTGAAAATTGTTCACATTATAATAACAGTAGGTATTCTTAGGCAATTTACTAAGGTTAATAATAATAACAACAACAATACTGTCATAAAATTATTTTAGGTCAGACTTAGAGTCTGATGTACTTTTAGTTAGATATAAATTATGATATTTCGGGTAATCATCAATAATTCAATTACTACAGTAGAATAATATATGCTTATGCATATGATATGATGCATGCAAAAGATGGATATGTAAATAATCTATAAAAAGGTTTAAAGCTTAAGACATCATGCATTTTAACCTAAATTTCTCATCTCCTAGCTGAGGGTGGCATTGTTCCTGTCATGTCCAGAAGACTGTTTTGCTCTAGTCTCCCAACCACTGACTCTTACAACTTTCCACTTCCTCTTCTGTGACGCTCCCTGAGCCTTGGGGAAGGGGTACAGTATAGATGTCCCCTCTGTGGCTGAGCCCTCCACTGACACTTGGACCAACAGTGACTCTGCACTAGCCATGGCCTACTGTGCAAAGCATCTCCTCTAATCAGGTCTTCACTAATATACGGATGTAGAGATATGAATTTAGAGAATGTTTAGATACTGTCCATCTAGCAGAGAAATGATAAACCTGTTCACCCCCGAAGCCTGTGAGCTACCCAACCACTGGTTCCTTTAAAGCGCCAGACAAGTGCTTTGTCCTTTGGGACAGGACTTAAATCCAACCACAAAGCAGTTGGTCACCCCTGTGACCCGCTTGTCACTACTGCACCCATAGGTATGTCTTGCCACACTGGTCATTATTGCTGTTCACAGGGTTTACAGTACAGTAACTCTGTCGATGAACCTTCCAGTATTGGCAAAGCTAGCCAGCAGAGAGGAAGCTTACTGGTCAGTGCTAACTTTGTTTCTCCACATCCTGTGACGGAAACAAGTGGTGGCTTCTGATTCACCCACATCAGAACTCAGCTACTCCCACCCGGTGTCACAGTTCTCCTCATTAACAAGCCAGAACTGCTTTAGTACTTCAGCACAAAGAGTTTACGTGTAACACATAATGATGTTTTGTCAAAACCAGGTTCTTCAGTTTTGTGTCATCCCAGTCTATATTTCAGATTTCATGAAAAATCTGTTAGCTTCTCCCCAAAGCCTTGGGATGGCTCACATTCTGATTAGTCATCTCCTCCCATCTGTGGCTTACTGCTCTAGTAAACTGACACGTGCAAGGGTTTCAGTGATGGTGCCATGCTCAAATGGTATTTGAAAAGACAGGAAAGAAAAAAAAAAAAAAACCCTAAACTAAGCCCAGGTGTAAATAGCATACTACTGAGGAAAACAGATAATGTAGATCCCATTTCAATTAGTAAATTGCCAAATGCCTACCAGTCCTGGTGGTACACACCTATAATCCTAGCAGTTAAATGGAGCAGGAGGAGCAGGAGTTCAAGGTCATCCTCAGCTACATGGTGTGTTCAAAGACAGCCTGTGTCTTGTAAGACCCTGCCTCAAAAAATCAAAACAATTAAAATTAATGATCAAGTGTTGATGGGTAGAGAATGTGACACAGGGAACGCATTTGCTGCCTCTGATGCCACTAATTAATTTAATTAAATAAATTCTATTTAAATAAATGGAGCTTTCTCTTTTTAAAAAAAAATCCTGCCTCAAGTTTAGTTGGAAAAGTAGCACAGATCACCAAGCATCTTCAAGTAGTGTGGAGGTGAAGAGGGTCATATCAGTCCATCTGTCTTCACGCTGCAGATAGAGTAGTGTGGAGGTGAAGAGGGTCATATCAGTCCATCCGTCTTCACGCTGCAGATAGAGTAGTGTGGAGGTGAAGAGGGTCATATCAGTCCATCTGTCTTCACGCTGCAGATAGAG
>JANHMN010000001.1:205415899-205440205 GCA_030674055.1 Rhabdomys pumilio | reverse complement strand
GAGAGAGAGAGAGAGAGAGAGAGAGAGAGAGAGAGAGAGAGAGAGAGATATCACTGGCTATTAACAGCTAAACTCTGTCTTAAAATAAAACAAAGCATAGCTTTCAAGACATCATTTTCTTGAAGGCTCTAACAGTGCCTGAGTTTTCTTACCATTGTATATCCCTGGTCCTGCCAATTATAACCTGGAAGATAGAGGTTAAGATTCAACTAAAAACTAAATCTGAAATAAAATAAATCCTGGCTCTGCATATACTGTCAGGGTCTGGAGACAGGACCAGGTGACACAGCCTTAGTATTTACACTCTCCAGGACCCTCTTCCAGATATCACCATGACACCACAGGATAGGACACTTTGCCCGCACACATGCTGTGTACATTAGTGATCTTTTCATCATTGTAACCAAATTACTGACATAAACAATTTCAGACTAAATTTACATACTAAAGCAAAGGCAGCAAAGTACATGGAACAACACAAAACCTTCTGCCAAACACACACACACACACACACACACACACACACACACACACACACACAGTGGCTTACTTTCTCCATCTAGGCTCTACTCCCAAAGTAGCTACAAACTCCCAAAATAGAACCACCAGATGGGAACCAACCATTTATAACCTAGGCCTGCAGGGAACCTAAAATCTACTCCAAAGTCACACAGCAAATAGGTGCCATAGCAGAGTGCCAGCAATACCAACTGTACTCTGGACAACCCAAGGCCTTCAGGAAATGGGAACCAAATGCTCCCTCTTAAGAGAAGAGTGATACATGTGACCAGAGAAGGTACAACAAATGGGAAAGAAACAGAAACACAAATTATTTTAAATACACAGTACTCTAAACCAATCACAGCTAATATTCAAGGCTAGGATGAGGGCAGAGCTGGAAAGAAAGGAACAGGCTTTATACAAAAGGAAAGGCACGGTGTACTTCCTTCTAGCAAGAAATACCCTATCATCGAGAAAATCCAGGCTTAAGAAACAACACAGAGAAAAGAGAGACAGATGCTTGCGCCAGGACAAGGGGCACCATGATTGTGGATCGGGCAAAGGGAAGAGACTGATGACTGCCACAATCCAGAGGTTGGGGTTATGGTTCCTCTTAGAGCAGAGGTTCTCAACCTGTGGGTCCTGACCCCTTTGGGGGTCAAACAACCTTTTCACCCGGGTTCCATATCCTGCAGATCAGATCTTTACATTATGATTCGTAGCAGTAGCAAAATCACAGTTATGATGTAGCAATGAAATAATACTATGGTTGGGGGTCACCACAGCATGAGAAACTGTATTAAAGGGTCAACACATTGGGAAGGTTGAGAACCGCTGTTTGAGAGGACTCTGAAGGAGGTGACTCTACACATGAGTATCATGGGTCTGTTTCTTTATGAGCCCAGGAACTGGCCTCAGTCCCCGGTCAGTACTACTGAGGATGGCCTCTAGTGAGCTCGAAATTTTAACACACTTTAGTACAGAAAACAATAGGGCAATGGGGCTGGAGAGCTGGCTCAGTGCCTGCTACACAAGTGTGAAGACCTGACTTGGATCACCAACACCCTATAAAAGGCAGGGATGGCGGGCCCCTCACATCTGTAACATCAGCACTGGAAGGTGCAGAGGCAGGAATGAAGACAGAAACAGGCAGATCCCTAACGCTCTTTGGCTCACTGGTCTAGCTAATCTGTGAGTTCCAGATTCAGTAAGAAACCCTATCTCAGAAAATAAAGGATAGAGGAACCAAGGAAGGCACTTGACATTCACCTGTGGCCTCTGCATACATGTGCACATGTATTCACACCCACATACATATGTGCATATATACAAACACGTACATACATAACTTAGTAATACACACACACACACACACAAAGATAATAATACAAGCAACACAGCTGGATCGTGATAGAAAAGGTCTAAAGAGCACCAGGGCACCTCATATAAAAGACATTTAAAGAACAATTAACTTAGGCTTCTAAATAGATCACCTTGAAGACATGGCTCCCTGGCTCTTAACTCTCCAGCAGGATTTACATAAATAGCAGTTCCCTGAAAGTGAACAAAAGGTGGATCCTGCTCCTACCTGGTTTACCAGTTCACAGGTTTGCACTCTCTCTGACAGGCCTTAAGTTTACCAATGTGTAAGGTGAGCAGTTTTTGTTTTTGTTTTTGTTTTTTTCAAAGAAATGAGCTGTTTGAAGCTAAGATGAGGCATGCCCAAGACAGGAGAGAGCCAGACACCCTGTGGCAGCCCCTACTGTGAGTGTCTCTCCCCAGGAGACCTACACATAGCAGGACCCAAAGGGAAAAGGAATCAGGAGAGTTGGCTTCAGGGTACCTGCTACTCTGAACTGTGACACCAGTAATGTCACTGGGGCCTCAGATTCCCCAATCCAGAATTGGATTGGGTGAATCCCAAAATATTTTCCTGGTCTCATATCTCTCTTGTTTTGTTTGTTTGTTTGTTTGTTGTTTGTTTGTTTGTTTGTTTGTTTTCAGAGACAAACTTTGCTATGTCTAAGCCCTGACAGCCACAAAGGGGACTTGAGTCAATCATTATTGCTGATATTTCCCTGATCTCCTGAGCTCCAGGTCAGCATGTTTTGTTAGGAGTATGAATGAGAGATGGAATTAGCCTAAGCCATAATAAACCACCAGAACAAAATTTAGAAACTCCCAGTTGGGAAGATTCTAAATGTCCTTATGCACTGCACCAAGCTGGAATAACTGCAACTTTTACATTTGTGCTGTCACTGGGGAGTTATCTGGCTGTGTTTGTGTTTTAACATCTGTCAGCTAAATCAGAGACCCTACCCAAATGAAAAAGAAAACTATTGTAGGGGCTCAGAAGTATCATGTGGCTTTTGACACTTCCTGGATCACACAGGGTGGAGAAAGCAATAAATAAATTGCCAAGAGACCCGATCTCACATCCTCATTGTCAATACAGTCCTTGTTCCAAGAAGCTTTTGCTTCAAAACAAAAAGAATATGTATCCATCTTCTTCACAGCCATATTTGGAAATTTTAAAGATGCAGGCCATTAAAAGCATCTGGGATGAAGAAACAGCTTTCTATTTAAGGACAATCGTGCCTACAGATATCCCAAACCAACATTGTCCATTAGCCCTTCCTCCAGGTCTTGCAAGGATCACTCTGGAGGGGAGCATGCTTGCTTCTGTATCTGACACAATGGGCCAGCTCAAACAGCCTGGTTTACATTAACCCCAGGATCAGAAATTATAGAATTCTCAAGGTCTCATATAAAACCTGAGTTGCTAAAATGTTGTGTCCGTGTCTGTGTGGAACTGACAAACAAGCTGGACCCTGACAAGATACAAATTCGTTTGCAGCCCACTAAGGTCATGCAGGACCCTCTGTGGGAAAGATTGCTCCATCTAGCTCTATGGTGTGTTCTAGCACTTGCTTGAACATGTACTTCTGGGACAGGGTCTCTCTTACGTTTTGAATCCATCCCATTAGGTAGGTGGCTTGTTTTAAGCTGTGCCTGTGGAAGGACCCAATGCATCACGGTTTGCACTGTTTTTGCTGCCAGCGGACAGCAGCTAAGTACTTTCCCTGGCTTCTGTGTGAAGCATTAATAATTGGTTCTTACCACCAAGCACTTGCTGCTGTGACCTGTAAAGATGTCAGACAGGACCTACACCCCGTCTGTACTCGACAGGGACATTATATGCTGATAAACACAATTTTGTCATCCCAGGCTACAAATACCGAAAGCACTGACACAGACTATATATCAGCTACTGTAATGCAACTCACTATTAACTGTGGTTACAAGTGGTTTTCCCCCCCTGAACTCACACAAGAGTTTTGTTTCAAGAGACATGAAAAACAATTTTTTTTTTACTATTTTTAAAATTAGCACACAAACGGGCTAAAGAGATCGCTCATTGGTCAGAAGCACTTGTTGCTCTTCCAGAAGTCCCAGGTTTGGTTCTAAGCAAACACAGTGGCTCACAATCATTTATGATACACGTTCTAGGGAATCCAGTGCCTCTGACCTCCTCAGGCCCTAATCACACATGTGATACACAGACATACATGCAAGCAAAGCATTCAGACACATAAAGTAAATAAAACAAAAAAAGAACAAAATAAACTATCACACAAAGTGATGTTTCATGATGGCGTTTTCTACACAAAGCATGGTTTTACTTTGCTCTAACTCACTGTCCTCCTCCACTACCCGCCACAGCTTCTCATCCCTCCCTGGCTGGTCTCCTGGATCCCCTCAAGTCCTCTCCTCTCTGCTTCTGTGTCACATGCATTCCATTACTCTCTTGCTTTTCCCTCACTCGCCCCTCCCTTAGCCTCTCATCTTCCTTTCTCTCAGGATCCCCTTTCTAGTTTCATATTGCATGCGCGCGCGCGCGCGCGCGCGCGCGCGCACACACACACACACACAACACGCACTCCAGCACATTTCGAGAGTCCACCTAGGAGAAAAAAGTGCTATTTATCTTTCTGAGGGAAGCCTGTTTTGCTTAACATCATGACCTGGAAGTGCCTATTATTCTAAAAACAGTTGAATCCCTAAAGTCACGTATTAACAGAGTAGGGACTTAATCTAGTCAAGGTCACTAGAGTTTGGGACTCCATGATTAATTAAATCCTTGTTGCTTTATAAGAAGATGGAGAATAACTCTGTGCACTCCACATTCAAAACAACGTTTGCTAAAAAGCGTGGGGGGGCTGCAGGCAACTCGAGCTGCAACAGGAGGCACATTATTACTGGATTGACTCCCACATGGGTTCTATCTGAGTCACTGGAGCGGTGGCCGCACTTCTGCCTCCTTTCACAACTCCCCCTTTTTTCATTGTAGACACCCAGGACACAGGTAGGTTCTCATAGTTGGTGTGTCCTAAGAAAAGCCACCTAGTAATTCAAAAGGTTTCAGAGTTCTGTTTTAAGGATAGCTCAAGTCAAGATGAGAAAGAAAAGAAAATTATACTCAATCAAATATGCTTTGGTTCCACAACGGAACCAGCTTTTGTAGCCCAACCATGACTGGGACTAAACCGGCAAAGCAGCAGCTATAAATTGCACTATGACTTAAAACCAGATTTCATGGCCAACCTGCCTGTTGGATTTGGACCACCTGCCGGATTTAACCATTGTCTACCCCACAGGCAGATGGCGTTGAGAAGGATAACCTGCTCACTGGCCGTACTGACTGAGCCTCACTCAGTTGACTACAAAAAAAAAACCGATTTGTGTTAAATATGAACAAGCAAGACTTGGCTTGGAGACCATCACGGCCCTAGGCAGTCTGTCTGTTCGCCTGTTCCCTCGAATTCCCTCTCTCCGCCTTCCCGCCCTCCCTTCTCATCTGCTCTTTCTCCACGGTTCAATTGTGTTCTTTCCCTTCACCAACTGGCTTTCTTGTCACTTAACCTTAAATCTGACAAAAATGGCTACTTGGTTTCCAGTCTTCGCATGTTCTTAGCTAACTGGCCAAGGATTCTGTTTCATCTTTTCATTCTAAACAGCACGTAAACCAGCACACAAAGTAACAGGTTCAACGAAGTGGAGGCTAGAAATATCCCTGACTGTGAAGGCAGGAAACCACCCAGATCTAGCATCTGAGGAAAGTCTAGAAGGACAGAATGGAGACGGTAAGCAGAGGGAATTCTGTCATTATGCACATGATTACTAAGGGCAACAGGAGTCATGACTGGGCACTCAACATCTGGCATCTCGAGGACAAATAATTGAAACATTTTTGTCATTAAAGCAAATTTGCTAAGAGCCACCATTTAAAATTAAAATTTTATATCAGCCCTTCCCCCTAAGTAAAAACAAAATTAGACAAACCCCAACAAGAAGTTTTAAATGGCAAATGTCATCTTAGTTTTAAAAGGTCTGAAAGCCTCCAGCCCATCTGTGCAAGCTCTCAGCTCTTTCAGAAAGCTGTTTACCAGAGAACACCAGTGTGTGTCCTCCAAATTATTCTCCAAATTATCCCACCGCTGAGAACCTGGCCCATTAGACGCACAGTCTGAAATAAAGTCAATAAACATTGGTTAATGTCTCTCCTCCTTTGGTGCTCAGAGGGTAATGACCAGGGCAACTGGTCCGGTTGTGCACGTCAATTCTTGACACATCCCCCAATTTTCATTCTGATATTAAGAATAATGTTTACAATGTGATAACAACACAGTCCCAATTTAAATGCGGGTAGGAGCCATAAAAGCAAGCATCTAGGGCCATGTCTGTTGACTATGCCTTGCAGAATTGGTCCCCATGGGATAAAATAGCCCAGGGCTCCATGAGAGAACTATAGTGTAAGCATCCAGTGGCCCGCAGCTGAACTTACCCCTTGCTGATTTTCTCTCATAATCTAAATCTGGAAATGTGCCACGTGCCAACAGTGCACTACCAAGTCATTCAGCAGAATGTTCTGTTGCCATAAAAGCATGCCTGTGCATCCAAAAAAATTAAAAAAAAAATAAAAAGAACTTTTAAGAAAAATACAGTCTAAGGACTTTGCAAAGGCTACATTTCGGACAGCCAAAATGCTTCCACTTGAAAAATCTCTGTTGTGCAGTCAGGCAGCCACTGCTTGCATTGTGGCTGTGGGTCTGTCTGCAGGATCACAGCTGTCCCTGCATCTGACCTTTGTATTCCCTGAGCTGGGCTATGACTTGACTCTATTTTGCTAGCCATGGGCAACTCAACCAGGCTGGCCAGAGAGCTTCATTCTGATACTCTTTAGCCTAACTTCACAACACAGATGCCCGTCTTCAGCCATCAGCAAAATGGAAAACAGACACACATTATGAGAGACACAACTCATATAATTTGATTTAAAAAAAAAAAGCAAAGAGACTTTCCAAGAAACTACCCTTGTTATAGTCAAGAAACAATGGTCCTTAGAAAGTGGTGAGTGGCAGAGAGACAGGTCAGTGGGTAAAAGGTGTTGGCTCTGCAAGAATAACCCTTGAGTCTGTCCCCTGATCCCA
The DNA here is from genome assembly GCA_030674055.1 of Rhabdomys pumilio. Taxonomy (NCBI): domain Eukaryota; kingdom Metazoa; phylum Chordata; class Mammalia; order Rodentia; family Muridae; genus Rhabdomys; species Rhabdomys pumilio. The sequence goes on along the minus strand of JANHMN010000001.1, from coordinate 205,433,213 downwards.
CATAAAAAGCCAGAGGCCCTAACATGTATCTACTGCAGAAGATGGGAGGCAGAGGCAGGAGATCACCCTGAAGCTTAGAAGCTGGCGATTCTGAAGTACTTGGAGAAGCAGCAGAAAGAAGAACCATCTCCCCAAAGTTGTCTCCCCCAACCTGGCTCAGAAGCATGCTCACTCACACACACACACACACACACACACACACACGCACACACACGCACACACACACACACACACACACATCTCGGGTTGGTTATGTAGTTGTTTTTTCTTTTGTTTTTTAACTTTTTAATACTTTGAATGACTTTTTGAGTGTGTCTGTTTGTGTGGTATCTGCATCTGTAAATTATATTATTTGTCTTTCATAGCTTTCTTGTTGATTCTGTCTCCTAATCTTTTTACTCTTCCCAGATGACTTTACCAACTGGTCTTCCTGTATTCCGGGCCTTCAGTGTCCTAATTGGTCTCCTGGCTCAATCACTGTTTCCTAAATCCCATCCTACACATCCACACACCATGTTCAGGCCATAGATAGTTATATGCATCTGACCAAAACACCTTCTAATGTTGACCTTCTAACTTTGTTGAACCCCTTCCTATTTCCCAAGCCAACTGTCCCCTTTCTGAGCACCATCCTTGGCATGCACATAGCATTCTTCGATCATCTTCAGTCTCCTATTACCTGCTATACCTATACCCTGCTCCCACTCTCCCCCTCGAGCTATCCCCCTTTCTCTTATCTCCAAGCTCTGTCGACTTTCATGTAGTATCTCTACTGTTTTCTTTTGTCTTGTGTGTATACATGTAACTGCATGAGTACAACCTGCTGAGTCCATTTAGTGGTGTGTGTGTGTGTGTGTGTGTGTGTGTGTGTGGTGTGTGTGTGTGTGTGTGTGTGTGTGTGTGTGTGTGTGCAGATGATGGTTTACGATTGGATAACCAATTAGGGGGCTCATTGCCTAAGGAAAACTGATTCTTCCCTTTCTCTGTAGTCACCAGTTACTTTTAGCTCCTCCTCTAGAGCATGAGATTTCCCCCAACCTTGTTGACATCTCAGCTGGGGCTGGCATTATTATGTTCTTCTTTAAGCAACCATATCGTTGAGATTTCATAGGTGCAATTTCCCTATTCTGTGTCTAGGACATGCTCCCCAAGCCTTGGGTGTATCATTTGGGGCTGGGCGCACACAGTCAGTTGTTTTCTTTTTGACCAGTTGTTGATTGATGTAATGGTCTCTATGTGCCACAAAAAGAAGCTTCTTTGGTGAGGATAAGCTACACTTACCTGTGGGTCTAACGACAGGTATTTAGAATGCTATTAGGGATGGTGCTGGTTTGGGAGAGCGGCAATCGTAGGTTCTCCTCTAGGTTCCATGAGTTCACCAGCCATGGGTAGTTGGCTGTTTAGTAGCAGGCATGAATTCCTCCTATGAGTGGGCCTTAAGTACAGTTAGAGAGCTACTGGTTACCCCTAAGATATACATGCCACTATTGTATTTCATACACTTTACAGGAGTATTGATGTTCTGAGTCATAATAGTTTCTCAGACTTCATTTGCTTTTGATGAACTTTGCTTTAAGGCCTATTGATAGTTGTTTTATACTCTTTTCCCTGATCTGTAACTGACATCAAACTCACTTGTCAAAGTATACAGTTCAGTAGATTTTACCACATACACCATACTATGCCACTATCACCACGAATGACAGAATACCTTCATCACACCAAAAGAATCCCTGGGAGCAGCTGCTCACTTCACTGTTCTCATATCAACTGGTACCTACTTTCTGTTCCAATAGATTTGCTCATCTGAAGTAGTCAGGTAAGTAGAGTCCTACAATACACAGCCTTTTGTGTCTGTTGTAATGTTGTTTAATGAACTATTCGCCCTTGTTGAAACATATCAGTATGTGATTCCTTTTTATGCTAACATACTATTCCACTATATGGATATACAGTATTTTATTTCTTCATCAGATGACAGACATAGGGTTGTTTCCATGTTTCAAGAGTAATAAGTAGCCTATAAACATTTGTGTGCAAATTACTGTATAGATAAATATTGTCCTTTCTCTGGGTGTATCTAGAAGTGTAATTGCTAAGTTGTATGGTACTCTGTTCGAATTGCTGAGAAACAGTCTGTGTTCCAAAGCAGGTATACTTCTGTTTCTCTCGGCCGCGCACATGGCTTCCAACTTCGCATCTTTCTGTGGACATCTACTGTCTTTATTTTCCCCATCCTCCTGTGTGCTGTGGTTAAGATTTTCCACTCCCCAATGTCAAATGACATTCAGTATTTTTTTCATGTTTTTAATTGATAATCTGTACTCTTCTTCAGAGAATAATCTATTCAAAGTTTTTGTACATTTATAATTGGTTATTTGTCTTTGGATTGTTAACTATGACTACTCCTTATATAGTCTCAGTTTACCTTTATCGAATATGAAAACGCCTAAAAGTGTTTCTTCTAATGGAAGAACTTGCTTTCACTATCTTGACAGTGTCTTTTGAAGTTCAAAAGTTTTCATTTTTGTTTATTGCAGTTTACATATGCTTCTTAGTTTGCTTGTGCTTTTGCTATCCTTTCTTTTCTATGTTTTAATTTTTCTTTTAATTGTGTGTGTGTGTGTCTGTGGTGGGATGTACATGTGTGTTATTCATGTGTGTGGTATACACATGTATAAATCTGTGCACACATGCGTGTGCACATAAGATGAAGCCACAGGTCTCTCTCAGTGAACCTAAAGCTCACCAATTCTGGCAAGAGCACCTGGACAGCATACTCTAGGGATTATCATATCTGGGTCCCTAGCACTAGGATTGCTCGCTTGCCACAACAACAAAGCTGAGATTTTGACAATGCTGGAACAGAAATTGTAAAATAATCTTTACAAAACTATGAGCCTAGAACATCCTGCCTGCCTTTTTATTTTTCAGGCTTTCCTTAATTTCTTGCAACAATGTTTTGTGGGCTTAAGAGTATAAGTTTTGGACTTTCTTTGCTAAATTCATCCCAAAAATATTTTGTTCTATTTGATCCTCCTAAAGTGAAGTGCTTTTGTTAAATTATTCTAGACAGTTCGTTGCTACTATGTAGAAGTAGAAATGATTTTTATATCCATCTTGTGGCCTATAAATTTAATGATCTAGTAGGTCTCTGTATTAGTTTGGTTTTCTATTGCTATGATAAAACACCATGACAGAAAACAACTTAAGAAATGGAGTTCATTTTGTCTAATGGTTCCAGAGGCATGAGAATCCATCATGATGGGCACCAGGACTCAGGGAGGGCACGGCAACAGGCAACTGCCAGCAGGCAACAACCAACAGCCAGCAGCCAACAGCCAGCAGTCAGCAGGCATGACAGCAGGCATAGGAGGCTGTGACATCGCATCTTAGCTGATGCAGAGAAAGCAAACAGGGAGTCAGGTGAAGCTGTGGGCTCTCACAGCTCACCCCCAATGATGAACTTCCTCCAGCAAGGTCATACCACCTTCCCCAACACCAGCACCAACTGGGAAGCAAGTGTTCAAGTACCCGAGCCTGTGGGGACATTTCTCACTCAAACTACCACACTTAGTCATATGTTACAGATTTCTTAGGGTTTCTAAACACAAGACCATACCAGCTACAAAATTATGTCTTTTTAATTCTTTACAAGTAGATACCATTTTCCCCCTGCCTAATTGTGCTAGTTAGAATGTTTAGGATGACATCAAATAAAAGCAGTAAAAATAAACAAATTTCTCTTCTTTCGGACCTTAGATGACAGTCTTTCAACCTTTCACTGTAAGTAATGTTAGTAATGAGATTTTTTTATGAAGGTTCTTTAACAGCCTAAGGAAGTTTCCCTCTCTTTCTAGTTTATTTCATAATGAAAGGGTGTTGAATTTTATCAGATGGTTTTTCTGCCTGTATCGAGATAAAACATGATGTTTTAACTTTATTCTATTAATATGATTCATTATGTTGATTAATTTATATATTGTATCATATCATTTCCACCTGTATCCCTCAGATACATCATAAGTAGGAACGGTATTTAACCCTTTGTTGCTCAATTTGGCTTGCTTATATTTTATTAAGAATTTACACTCCTAAGGTACAGAGGATTAACAGCCAGAAATCTCCCTACAGAGAAAAGCCTTTGCATACTGAGGAGTGTGCTGCCTACATATCTTTGTGAATTCTATGACTGTTTGTGCTCATAAATTTTATTACATTATAGTAACAGACCATGCTTCTTAGTGGCTCAATTCTTTTAAAATTATACAGACTAATTTATATCAATAAATATATGGCTTGACATAAAGTCTATCACAGAGACTATTCCAATGCCCTCGGGAAAATGTGTGTTCTGTTGTTGGGTGGAGTGTTCTAAAAATGTCTGCTACAACCATTTGTTTAGTTGTTGTTGCTAAATCTTTCTGTGTTGATATTCTGCCCAATTGTCCTATTAGTTATTAATGAATTGGTAAAACTCTCACTACTTTCTCATATTTTTCTAATTTTGCTCATTTTTACTTTGTTTTGTGATTCTATTCTTAGGTGTCCATATGTTTATGATTCTCAAATCTTCTTGGCAAGTTGACCACTTGACATTTTGTGCACATGTATGCAAGTAAGCATGCATGTTCACATGTACATGCTAGTGCACGTGCATGGAACCCAGAGGCCAAACCTCATTGGCTGTCATTCTCTAGGAGCCACACACCTTATTTTTAGAGACAGCACGTCTCAGTGGAACCTGGGCTTTCTGAGTCAGACTGGCTGCCCAGCCAGCTCCAGGGATCCTCTCATCTCTGCCTCTGAGAACTATGATTGTAAGTGTGTGCCACCATGCCCACTCTAACCTGGACAATTAGCACTGTCCTCGTGCTCACATGGCAAGCATTTTACTGACTGGGCTATGTCCTCAGCCTACCTTTCAGGCATTACAGAAGACCTTTGTATCTGCCCACTTTCATTGATATTCTTTATTTTGTCATATGACCTTAATATACCATCCAGTGTCATTTTTCTTTAGGCTGGAGGATTCCTTTCAGTATTTCTTACAGAAAAAATTTCTAGCAACTACCTGCATCAGTACTTTGTGTATCTGAGGCTGATGTAACTTCATCTTCGTTTTCAAGGGGGGCTTTGCTGGCCTTGGAGCCTGTTTACATCATTTCCATCTTAGATGATCCCAATCAACCTATCCCGAAGTTGGCTTATTCTGCCTTCCGTCTGCTCCAACTTACCGAGTCCCCTGGCAAATATTTAATTTTCGTTATTGTATTTTTTCACCTCAGTCGTTTCTATTTAGCTTTCTTCTCTTCTTTTTGGGGGTGTTGGAGATTAAGCCCTGGGCCTTGCACATGCAAGACAAGTGCTCTCCCACTAGACTATGTCCTCAGTCCTTCTTATTATTTATAGATTATATCTCTTTGTATAGAATCTTGCAGTGAGTTAGCATCCTCACATGCTCCTAAGTTCCCTGGGTATACTTACCTGATTTAAAGTAATTTTCTAGAAATCCCAGACCATGGGCTTCTTGGCATCTGGCCTCAATGGACTTTTCCCCTGTGCTTGGCGTCTACTTTCTCACCTCCTTTTATGCTTCGTCAGTCTCTGCTGAATATGGAGGGTTTATTTAATATAACAAGGAAACTGTAGAATACAGACTCTGCTGCTTTTCTACAGTTTGTGGTTGTTGGTATTTGTTATTTCTGGTCCCGGTTCAGTGACTTTTGAATCTGATTTCATGAGGCCTATATTCACTGCAGGCTTCTTTGGATGCTTGCAATTAATGTGCTCCCTAGTCTCTGCTGAGCAACTGTATGTGTTTGGCATGATTTTAATACTCGACAGAGGAGTTCATGATGCTGCCTTACCCTTCCCTTCCTGATCGTTCAGAGCTTCATGAGGAGGAGGAAGACCTGAGCCAGAAGCGTGAGTTCTGGGCCTTTTCTTTGTTACGTGAGATCATCATGCACATTGTCCTGAAAATATATGCAAAATTGTTTAGGCTTCCAAAGACATATTAAATGAAATCTTTGAAAGGCCTCTATGGATGAATCAGTCCCCAAATTTTTCTTTTCAGTCTTGGGGTTCGGCCGTTGTTTAGTACAAATAGTATTTACCAGTCCAGGAATCTGAAGTGTCACCGTTTGCTTCTCAATGTTTTGGGCAAAATTCCCCGGGACAAGGATGTTCACAACAGGTGACACAAGTCACATAAGGACAGGCTTCCCAGGACTGGTAAGATGGCTCAGCACTTAAGAGCACTGACTGCTTTTCTGGAGATCCTGAGTTCAAATCCCAGCAACCACATGGTGGCTCACAACCATCTGTAATGGGATCTGATGTCCTCTTATGGGGTGTCTAGAGACAGCTACAGTGTCCTTACAAATAATACATAAATAAATAAAACCTTTGGACCAGAGTGAGCAGGGCCAGAGGGAGAAGGGAAGAGGGAAAAAAAAGACAGGCTTCCCAAGAAAGCACTAGAAACGTCAAATGATGGCATCCTCAGGACTGAGACTGAAGGAACTCTAGCCCCATTCTCCCCTGTCTGGGACCTAGAATCCTCCTGATCCCCATGCTGTGGATTGTTCAGGTCCACCATGAGAAGGAGGAACTAGACAGGACAAATTTGAACATCAGACAGTTCTCTGTCCTTATCAGAATTCAGCCATTTTCCTAGAAGTTTTTATATCCACAAAGTTTATTGAGTCACGAGTAAAATAAATATGCACACATGTGGACACCAATTAAGGTGCTGAAACCCACTGATAGAAAGTCTAAAGCATCTAAAGAAAAAAAAATATGTCACAAAAGGTGAGGTACAAAAAGCCAAAAAGCATCATTTGTCAAGAAATAATGATACCTGCAATCCCAGCTTTTGGAAGGTTCGGTTCATGGGCAGCTGCTACTGAGTAAGCTCCAGTCTAGCCTGGGCTACACTGATTTCTAACCAGAAACAATGGAGTACATTAAATTGTTAAAGGAAAAATCTGCAACCTAAATTCGCTATCTGTTTAAATATATATATATATATATATATATATATATATATATATATATATATATGTATATATCAACAATGATGCAATGATGCAAAGACAGGTTCAGACAAAGCAAATCCAGAACAATTCACTGCCACAGACCTTCAGGTGGAAAAGAGAAACATGAATATCATAATGATTCTCCTCTAACTTAGGACTCCATTAGAGAATAACCAGTTGTTTAAAAGAAATCACTGTGCGTTGTATGACACATACATTGCTGAGATTCCCTTTTTGTGGTTTCTTTTAATACAGCGTGCTGTGATAGATGAATGTAGAGTCACAGGTGAAACCAAAGCAGAACAGAATTTGAGCCAAATTTGGGTCAAAATAAACTCAGGACAAACTCACGGGAAGCAGATGGACTCTCCATACACTGCAAACACCTATACACTCAATACAGGCCTCTCTCTCAGTGACAACAGTCACCGTACACCTCTCTGCCTCCCGAAAACCTCTCTTTCAGAGTCAATTAAGCATGTGCACACACACACACACACACACACACACACACACACACACACCATATAACTGCCCAGGCTTACCCAAGGTCACCCTAGGCAATGCCAGAATTAGAATTTATTCTTCTAGTATCCTGTATAAGTAGATAAAGCTAGCCACAGGTTATTAAATAAAAGTCCTGTGCCAGAGGTTGGCTATCTCTCGACAATTGTTGATGAGGAAGCCCCTAAGATCCCAGAAATAAGATGAGGATTACCACTGCTCTTAGTTGACTACCTGACCTAGATGGTGAGACCCTGTCACTCAAGACACCACATGCAGCTACCATAAAAACATAGAAAAATAATACTATGACACTGGGCTAGAAGTTTCCTCCATGTTAGCTATCCTTCATATTGCTAGAAGATGCTATGCAGGTGGCCAAGACAGAGATTTATCAACTACCTCACTCAGCTGTGGACTTCTCACGCAGCACCACTGAGTGGCCAGACAAGATGTGCCCACTGGTACAATAATATCAAGTCTGTTACAAGGATAACCAACACTTTGTGCTTGGAATTTGGGCCTATTTCAGAAGGAAATTCACATCTGGTACTATAAACGTATTCAAAACCCATGACTGGGAAAGTCATGGGCCCTAGTGAGGATAGGTACACACACACACACACACACACACACACACACACACACACACACACACCACTGTGATGGTTTGCATATTCTTGGCCCAGGGAGTGACACTATTTGGAGGTGTGGCCTTGTTAGAGGAGGTGTGGCCTTGTTGGAGAAGATGTGGCTTTGTTGGAGGAGGTGTGACCTTGTTGTAGTAGGTGTGTCACTGTGGGTGTGGGCTTTAAGACCCTTGTCATAGCTGCCTGGAAGCCAGTCTTCTAGTGGCTTTCAGATGAAGATGTAGAACTCTCAGCTCCTCCTGCACCATGCCTGCTGGTAGCTGCCATGTTCCCACCTCGGTGGTCTAATGGTGGATAATGGACTGAACCTCTGAACCTGTAAGCCAACCCTAATGATTTAATCTTTTAAACAAGAGGAACATGTGAGATGGAACACCTGTGTGTTTACTGACTCAGTAAACTGTCCTCACTAAAGGTTTTGACTAATTAAAAATTGTATCATTGTATCCAGAAATACCATATTTCATTTCTTTAGATTGGCACATGCAACATACTCTCTAATACGTATAACCAGATGTTTCTATTTCTTCAAGAGTGTTACTTCAACCTCAGGACATTGCTGTGTCTAGGAAGCTGATAGAGATTTTGTTAAACTCAGACAGAGTTCCCGAGATATTTCTACACAATATGAGATTTCGGGAATTTACTTTTTAACGACTACTGAAATAAATCTTGTGAGTCCTGTGAGGCAAGTAAGCTAATTATTTAAAATAAATAAATCACAGGGATTTTTTTAATATATGTTTATTCAAAATGAAGGGGAAACCGTATGATTCACAATATATGCATCCTGAGCTTAGAAATGTTTCTCATCATTATCTAACAGTATGTGGTTTTATAAAAACAAACTCCCAGACAGTAATAGGACAGCCTTTTACTCAAAAATGCATATGGTTCCTTCGCTAAAAATAGTACAAACGATGGAGCTTCCAAAGACACAGTAATCTCCTGGGGACAGAATTTGTTATGCTCCCTACGCCTGCACAAAGAAAAGCTGTACTGTATTTAAGGCTTTTTATAAAAATTAAACAAAAACTTAAAAGAGGAAACCCCTCTTCGAGAGGTTTTATAACGTCTTGAATCTGCATTATACATTCTAGACATAATTTAACCAGTTTGTGTTTGTGCCGTGCCCTCCCATACATACTCACTTTCTAGTGCTTTCGAAAGGCCCAGAAAGGCTATGTGAGAACTGCTCAGTGGAGGAGTGCGCATGCTCAGGAACACGTGGCATGCCCGCTCCTGGCTCTCACTTTCTCCATGTCCCACCAGACATGGTCCCTAGGGACTTCTGTGCTCCAGTCTGGGAGGGCGGGAGACTTGGCACAACCTCTCCCAGGGTGGGAGCAGAAAGCTGCTGACTCACAACCAAGGCGGGCTGGCTGCTCTCCCTCCCTCCCCAGCCCTGCAGAGAGAGAACACTGTGGGAAGGAACACCCCCAGACCCCATTGTTCACATCTCAACCTCACAGCCATCAGGCGAGGAAGAGGATGGGAACCAGAATGAGTTAAAGGGAGAGGAAGTACAGGAGAAGAAGGAAGCGCAAGAGTGGACCTTCCATCCCTGCCTGGGCCAGGGCTGGGGGGGGGGGGGAAATCCCCCGCCCCGCCCCCACTGGGACAGCTGGGCAAGCTGCCTGGCAGGTCTGTGTGCATTCAGCCAGACTCCTGCAAATGTGTGTGTTTTTAAAAACCAGTTTCTCTTCCAAAACCTCTTCACATTTCCACTCCTATCTTGTCATAGGACGAGCTGCCCTCTCTTGTCAACTGGACACTGAGCCACTGCTCTGCCCTGGATGAAAACCTATAATTCTGAGCACCCAAGGACATGGAGGCTGTGTTTTATCCAGCCAGGGATTCAGCGTTAACAATAAAATAAAAAGCCTTTTTTATTTCCCAAAGTAGTTGCACGGTTCTAGGTGTAAATACTCCATGATAGGCAAGAAGTCGGGACAGTTGCCTCTGAGGCACAGTGTGAAGATGACAGGAAGAAGGGAGCATTCTAAAATGGTGGCAACATTCTGAGCCAATCCTGATCCGGGTTACAGCTGCATGCATCTGTCATAACTCTGTCAATCCAGTGTGTGTGTGTGTGTGTGTGTGTGTGTGTGTGTGTGTGTGTGTTTGTGTGTGTGCGCGCGCGCGCGCGAGCGTGTGTGCATTTCATTGTACGTAGATTTTTTTTTAATTCACTTTACATCTAGCTCACAGCCCCACCTTTCATTCCCAGGACTAGGCACATCTTCTCCCACTGAGGCCCAACCAAGCAGTCCACAGTGGCAGGGAACAGAGACTAAGTTAGCCCCTGCTCCACTTGATAAGGGAGTCACAGGAAGACCAAGTTGCACATTTACTATAAATGTGTATGGGGTTTAGGTTCAGCTCCTGCATGCTCCCTGGCTGGCCGACCAGGCTCTGTGAGCCCTCATGGTCCCAAGTTAGGTCTTCTTGTGGTGTCCTTGGCCCCTCCTACTTGTTCACTTCTATCCCCCACTAGTCCACATGACTCCTGAGCTCTGCCTCATGTTCGGCTGTGGGTCTCCACATCTGCCTCCTTCTGCTGCTGGATGAAGCCTCTCAGGAGACAGCTGTGCTAGGTTCCTGTCTTGCAAGCATAGCAAAGTATCATTAATAGTGTCAGAGGTTGTCTCTCTCACACGGGATGGGTCTCAGGTTGGGGCTGTCATTGATTGCCACCTCTTGAGTGATGTAATTATAGCATCAGGAGTAGGCTTTTATGGAGTTCTGAGAATCCAAACTGGTCCTCCTGTTTGCAAAACCACTGTGCCACCTCCCAGCCTCTATCCGGATGCTTACAGCGAACTTGACCAGGACTGGGAGTAAAATCTCTTATCAAGCTTTGTTTTTGTGGTGATTGTGTTGAGAATCCTGTCAGTGGTGTAGCCAAATGTTCTCCACAGCTTCAAGGCCAAATTCTCGCTCACTTCTCAATGGTTTGATTCCCAGTAGCTCAAAAACATAAATCACCGATCTCAAACAGCTTCACACAGCAGCAAATTTTACAGCATTCTGTTAGGTACTTAACTGGGAAAGTCAATGGGTTGTTACTTTGTTTCTTGGAGAGTAGCTAAAAGCTCTTAACTCCAGGCTGTGTCTCTCTCAGTTTAGAGTTGCCATGCATTAATATTTTTCTTGGTCCCAGTGTTCTCTCCTTATAATTAATCAACCGCTGCCCTAGTTTTTAACACTACTTCATGATATTTATAATACCAATTCATGACATTTATTAAAGGTAGACACAATTCTTCATCCCACTGCAAGCGTATTCAGTGTTGCGTAATGCCAGATAACCATGCCTACACAGGTCAAATCCTTTACAAATACCTGTTTTGTGATGTATTTCTTATTAGAAGCACTACAGGCCTTTTAGGAGCAGTCAGCCACAAATGAAGACAAGGTTGTTTATATCTCTGTCATACTCCCTCTCCTTCCAGCTCCCGTGTCACGTCAAGTTTATAACTGCTTTCCTTTGTAATTTAATCTAAAAGAGCAGCCATGTGGAAGTGCCATACATGAATAGACTTGGAAGGCAAGCAGGAGAGTTATTTCCATCACCTTATTGTGACATTCTGTAGCAGGTCTCCAAATATGTATAGTGCCTTTTTATGTAGAGAACAAATCAGTTCTCATTTCATGGTGACAGATGTGTGTGTGAGAGAGAGAGAAAATAAAATGTAGGCTTGGTTTATTTGGCACCATGCCTTTTAAATCACTCTAGTAATGTGACGTATGAATTATACGTATCTATGACCTATGGGTGTACATGGATGTATATGTGCATGGGTCTTGGATAGATATGAGTCATATTTAACACCTGTATTCGTCAATGTAACGGAACATTGAAATTGAAATCTCAAATTCAGTATCATTCTTGAAGTGCTTTAAACCACTCTTTTATTATAAAGTCTTTGAGTTTTCAGGAAAGCTGAAAGGATTCTACAATAACAACCCTCCTGGAGCACCGTGCTTACTCCATAATTGATGTTTTAATAGACAATCTTTACCACCAATAGATGAATCAACCCACTCCATCTATTTATCAGTACACCTTATTTTTGGATATATTTCAAAGTAAGTTGTTCAAAACATGTTATTCCAAGTCTTTCAGTCTGCAATGTCTTTAACTCCAGGTAGATGATAGAAAACATAAAATCCCCCCACCCCCGTATTCTATTAGAGAACTCCTACAGCTGATAAACACTTTTGGCAAAGTGACTGGATACAAAATTAACTCCAAAAAAAAAAAAAAAAAAAAAAACAGTTGATCTCCTTTATACAAATGATAAATGGGTGAGAAAAAAATTAGGGAAACAACATCCTTTTCAATAGCCGCAAATAATATAAAATATCTTGGTGTAACTCTAACCAAGCAAGCAAAGATCTTATGACAAGAACTTTAAGTCTCTGAAGAAAGAAATTGAGGAAGATATCAGAAGATGGAAAGGTCTTCTGTGTTCATGGATCCGTAGGATTAACAAGGTGAAAGTGGCCATTTTACCAAAAGCAGTCTACAGATTCAATGCAATGCCCATCAAAATTCCAACACAATTCTTTACAGACCTTGAAAAAATTCTCAATTTCATAAGGAAAAAACAAACAAACAAACAAACAAACAAACAAAAAAACACAAGATAACTAAAACAATCCTGAACAATAAAAGAACTTCTGGAGGTATCACCATCCCTAATCTCAAGCTGTACTACAGAGCAATAGTAATAAAAACTACATGGTATTGGAATAGAAACAGACAGGTTGATCAATGGAATTGAATTAAAGACCCAGAAATAAACCCACACACCTATGGACACTTGACTTTTGCCAAACCCATACAATGGTTAAGAGAAAACATCTTCAACAAATGGTGTTGGTCTAACTGGATATCTGCATAGGTGGAAGAATGCAAATAGATCCATATCTATCACTCTGCACAAAAGTCAAGTCAAAGTGGATCAAAGACCTTAATGTAAAACATATACACTAAATCTAATAGAACAGAAAGTGGGGAATAGCTTTGAACTCACTGGAATAGGAGACAACTTCCTGAAGATAATACCAGTGGCTCAGTCTCTAAGATCAACAGTTGATAAAGGCGACCTCATGAAACTGAAAAGCTTCAGTAAGGCAAAAGACACCATCAATAGGACAAAAAATGGCAGCCAATAGATTGGGAAAGGATCTTTACTAATCCTATATCTGACAGAGGGCCAATATCCAAAATACATAAAGAACTCAAGAAATTATATACTAACAATCCAAATAATCCAATTAAAAAATGAGATACAGAGACAAACAGAGGATTCTCAATAGATGAATCTTTTATGGCTGAGAAGCACTTTAAAAAATGTTCAACATCTTTAGTTGTCAGGGAAATGCAAATCAAAACGCCCCTGAGATTCCCATGTTACGTCTGTCAGAATGACTAAGATAGAAAGCTCAAGTGATAGCATGTGCTGGCGAGGATGTGGAGCAAGGAGAAGACTACTCCATCGCTGGTGGGAGTGCAAACTTGTACAACCACGTTGGAAATCAATTTGGCAGTTTCTAAGAAAGCTGGGAATAGTTCTACTTCCAGACCTAGCTATACCACTCTGAGCATATACTCTAAAGATGCCCCACCATACCACAAGGACATTTGTTCAACTATGTCCATAGCAGCTTTATTCATAATAGCCAGAAGCTGGAAACAACCTAGATATCCCTCAACTAAAAAATGAATTAAAAAAAAAAAGTAGTACATCTAGACAATAGAATATTATTCAGCTATTAAAAACAAAGACATCATAAATTTTTCAGGCAAAGGAATGAAACTTGAGAATATCATCCTGAGTGAGGTTACCCAGAGCCAGAAAGACACATAAGGTATGTACTCAGTTATAAGTAGACATTAGCCATAAAGTGTACGATAACCAAGTTACAATCCACAGACCCACAGAAACTGGGCAATAAAGAGATCCTGTTTACTTAGACTAGAATGTAGATTTGGGGAAATGTAGATTTGGGGAATTCATTCGAAGATGGCCTGAAGGAATTTCCAGTCTATTCCTGGGAACAGGGTTTGTAAAGTCAGGAGAGTTGCTAGCAGTGTCCATGTTAGTGTGTGTGTGGAAGATGGAGCTCTTCAAACACCAGGTCAACCCTTCAGTCAAAGGAAGAGAAATGAACTCCTGGCATTTTCTTCATTAAAAGAATTTATGAAGACCATGAAAGCCTAAAAAGTTAATAATATGAATTGTTGAAATCTTAGATAATTTTTAAAGGCATAGAGAATTAAAGACTAAAGATTGTTTAGAAATAAGTGCCCCGTGGCACACGCCTTTAATCCCAGCACTTGGGAGGCAGAGGCAGGCAGATTTCTGAGTTCGAGGTCAGCCTGGTCTACAGAGTGAGTTCCAGGACAGACAAGGCTACACAGAGAAACCCTGTCTCGAAAAAAGAAAGAAAGAAAGAAAGAAAGAAAGAAAGAAAGAAAGAAAGAAAGAAAGAAAGAAAGGAGTGAAGGAGAAAAAATAAGTTCCCCCAATAGTTCAGGCTTCTATATGACTCTCTCCCAAGTCTTGGGGTGTTGTTCCAAAGGATTTTGTGAGATAGCACCATTGTGACTTTTATAAGTTCTTGCTTTTCTTAGTTAATACTAAAATGAAACCAGTGAATATAACTTCAGGAATAACTTGACATACATTCCAAGAATGGAAGCATTCATTGGTCTGGCTTGATTCTGGTATGGAAAAAGGATGAATTCTACACTGTCTCCCACTGGTACTGTATCTTATCAGACTCTGATGGAGGTGATGAAGTGCAGACATTTGGAGGAGGCCTGGAATGCATGTGCTCTGAACTGGTCCATATGCTTTCAAAGCCTCACAAGCAGATGGCAAGGTGTTGATCTTTTGGCAAAAGTAGGGAAGGAGAGCTTAGATTCATCCTTCCAGATGGGCTCAGCCCCAACGTGTCAATCAAGGTCAGCAGACCAGTAGATGGGGGAAGGGGAAATCAACCAATCAGGTAGAGTGGTTACTGAGTGTTTAGGGAGCAGGAGGATCACCTGTGGCTTTCCTAACTACGAGACTCTTGATCAAAGTATGAAGGTTCATCATGGAGCTAATTGTTCAAGATCTGTGGGAAGAAAATCTTTCTCAGGACCAGTGGCCATCTGAAACTCCGAAGGCAATCATATTGATTCACTGTTACTTTTACTTTTAAAAAAAAAAAACAAAACCCTTAATGCAAACCAATCAGAAATAATACCTATAATCCCAGCAGTTAAGGTAAGGAGAAGGGATGCTGGAAATGTTGAATTTGAGGTTAGCCTTATATCATGAGATCCTGTCTCAAAATAACCCCCAAAAGTCAGAAAACAGGGCAAAGCAATTTTAATGTCATTAATAACCAAATCTCCTGGACTAATCACAGTCAGTATTTTTCTATAAATCTTCCTTTTTCTAGGTGTCTGAAAATATTCCTTCCTTCAAAAGTGTTATATTTATCACTGGGCATGGAGGCACATGCCTGATTCCCAGCACTCAGGAGAAAGAGGCAGGACAATCATGAGTTCAAGATCATTCTGAGCTATGAGGTAAGATTCTGTCTAAAAAAAAAAGTGTTTTATTTGTATATTATACTATTTAGTAACCTTAGGAATATTATACTATCAATGCTAATATATTCTATGTCAGTGTGTTACTAGTCACATCCTAGCTTACAGCCACAGCAACATAAACTATTCAATTTATCCTATGTACCTGGGTGTTAAATGACTTCTAGGCTTTGCTATGGAGTGCAAGTATCAGGAGGTGTGGCTTTGTTGGAGTGAGTGTGGCTTTGAGGAGGAAATGTATCATGATGGGCTGGGCTTTGAAGTTTTCAGATGCTCAAAGGCCTATTGTCACTCTCTTCCTGCTGCCTGCTAATCCAGATGTAGAACTCTTGGCTCCTTCTCCGACACCATGTCTGCTTGTGTGCCACTATGTTTTTTGCTGTGGATGACAATGGACAAAACCTCTGAATAGTAAGCTAGTCTGTAATCCTTTGAATAGGAATGGCTCCCATGGACTCATGTGTTTGCATACTTGGCTCATAAGGAGTGGCACTATTATGAGGTGTGGCCTTGTTGGAATAGGTGTGCCCTTGTTAGAGGAAGTGTGTCACTGTAGGGGTGGACTTTGAGGTCTCCTATGCTCAAGCTACACCCAGTGTGGCACACAGTTGTCTTTTGCTGCCTGTGAATCAAGATGTAGAATGCTCAGTTCCTTCTCCAGAACCATGTCTGCCTGCACACTGATATGTTTCCTACCATGATGACAATAGACTGGACCTCTGAAACTAGAAGCCAGCCCCAATTAAATATTTTCCTTTATAAAAGTTGCATTGGTCATGGTGTCTCTTCACAGCAATAAAATCCTAACTAAGACAGAAGTTGATACCAGGGATTAGAGTATTGCTGTGAAAGGCCTGACCATGCTTATTGGAGAAAAGTAAATTTGGAGACTTTGTATTAGGTAAGAGAAGTAGAATGATTTAAGTGGATTTAATGGGCCAGACTACTAGAAGCATGGAAGACAATGGTGCTGAGGGTGATTTGAACTGTGGGGAGCCTGGCTCAAGAGATTTCAGAGGAGAAGAATTTTAGTATGATGCCTATAGATCATTTATGTGATATTTTCGTGACAAATGTGGCTGCTTTTTGCCCTTATCCAAAGAGTCTGCCTGAGACTAAGGTGAAGAGATTTAGACTAATTGCACTGGCAAAAAAAAAAAAAATCTCCAAACAGCTTAGTGTAGACCCTGTCCTATGGTTCACTATTATGAAGGGCAATTTGATTAAATGTAGCAAGCTGACCAAGAAAAAATAGAAAACGTGTGGTTCAAGGAGAAAAGGGCCACCAGGGAGTGAAATGGAGCTAAATAGATTCAAGGAAATAGATTTTAAAAGGTAGTAAAGGAAATGGCTTCAGAGAAATATCCCACTCAGCTAATCTTCCAACTTGCAAAAAGGAATTAAAGAAAAGCTTAGGTCCAGGAATGGCAATACGCCCCTTTAATCCCAGCAGTCGAGAGAGAGAGAGAGAGAGAGAGAGAGAGAGAGAGAGAGAGAGAGAG
>JANHMN010000001.1:205372617-205415889 GCA_030674055.1 Rhabdomys pumilio | reverse complement strand
GAGAGAGAGAGAGAGAGAGAGAGAGAGAGAGAGAGAGAGAGAGAGAGAGAGGCATGCAAATATCTGAGTTCAAGGCTAACCTGGTCTACAGAGCAATTTTCAGGACATCTAAGCTTAGACAGTAAAGGAAATAATCAAAACCAGAAAACTGGTGAAGAAGAAATTGAAGAGGAGGCCATGGTCCAACCCCAGCAAGCAACAGAGTGCTTTGGTTACATGGTTCTACCTTTAGCCTCAAGGATAGAAGAAAGGGTTGTGTAATTTCCCTTTGAGGCTAAAAAAAATCTGCTGAGGCCAGTCATATGGCAGGGGTATCCCTGCATAGAGACCCAGAGAGGGTACTGTATGAAAGGGGTTATGGAATCTCCCTCCTCAACTAAGGAAAGTCTCTGAGGCCAGGTGTGTGGCAGGAGTGTCCCTGCCTACAGGCCTAGAGAGATCATTGTGTGAAACTGTCAAGATGAAGCCTGGATCGCCTTGGAGACCCCAAGATGTTGGAGATGCCAGAGCTAGAGGATTCCTGTCAAGGAGAGCTGCTAGCCCAAGAGAAAGAAGTATGTTGCAGTCAACAAAGATGAAAGGAGTTAGAGATAAAGAGTGCTTTGACATCAGACACAAAATTACAGAGTTTGGAGTTTGCCCAGCTGATTTTGGGACTTCTTTAGTCCAGTATTTTCTCACTTATACAACTGTAATGTATATGCTAAGTCACTGTATATTTTTATGTTGGAAATATGTGATCTGCTTTTTTATTTTGATTTATAGGAGATTAAAGTTAAACAAGTGCCATCAGTCTCAGAAGAGACATTGGACTTCGGACTTTTAAACATTGTTGAAATTATGATAGACCACGGGGACTTTTGAAGTTGAACAAATTTCATTTGCATCATATTATGGCTACAAACCTATGGGGACCAGGGAGTACAATGTGGTGGTTTGAATAGGTATGGTCCCTATAGATATATGTGTTTGAGTAGTTGGCCATAGGGAATGACACTATTAGGAAGTGTGACCTTGTCAGAGTATGTGTGACCTTGTTGGAGGAAGTGTGTCACTGTGGGATGAGTTTTGATGTCTTCTGTGCTCAAGCTATGCCCAGTATGGCTCATAGTCTCTCCTTCTGCTGCCAGAGGGTCAGGATGTAGAACCCTCAGCACCTTCTTTAGCACCATGTCTGCCTGCATGATGCCATGCTTCCTGCCATGACAATAATGAAATAAACCTCTTAAACTGTAAGCCAGCCTCAATTAAATGTTTTCCTTTGTAAGAATTGCCATAGTCATGGTGTCTCTTCATAGCGATAAAACCCTAATACACAACTCCAATTAAAAGTTTTCCTTTATAAGAGTTGCCATGGTCACCCCCAGACAGAACTATTAAATTAACAGGCTGGAAAGCCAAGAATTGGTAAGATTCTGCACAGAGCCTTACCAACCTAAGACAGAAGTGCATTGCTTTGGATAATGCATATTCCATGATGGGTAAGGAAGGCTTTTTTGTCAGAATGACCTAAGACAGGCTCAGTCTTGTTAATTAAATAAAAAAGAGGGAGAGGCAGAGAGCCTTTGGAGCAGAATCTTGGCAAGAATCTGACATGGGCCAAGGACAAGGAAATGGGCTGCTAGGCAGGAATATGACATTGGCCGAGGACTAGGAAGTAGGCAGGAATCTGACATTAGGCTAGAACAAAGAAGTAATTTCAGGCAGGAATCTAAATCTTAGGCTAGAACAAAGAAGTATTTTCAGGCAGAAATTTAAATTTTAGGCTAGAACAAGGAAGTAGGCTTCAGACATGAAAATGACTTTGGGCTAGGACAGGGAAGTTGGCTCAGATACTTTGGTCATCCTGATAAGCTCTTAGAAACAGTGATCACAGGAGTGTTCATGGAATTGTGTTTAATGTCTCGCTTGTTCTTTGACTATTTGTGTTTATTGTCTTGCTCGTTTCTTGACTATTTGCATCTATTGTATTGCTAGACCCTCAACCTAGATCTGACCTAAATAAATGCATGTAATTAAAATGGTATAAAAGCAAAAAGGAGAACTGGGATAGGAGGTTCTAGGGAGGGGAAATGGGGAAAGGGGATGACATCTGAAATGCAAATAAGTAAATTATCCAATAAAATAAATTTTAAAAAAGAGTTGCCTTGGTCATAATGTCTCTTCACAGCAATAGAAACCCTAACTAAGACAGCTAGTATTAAGAACCACAAGGGCCAGGCAAGGAGTTCAGTGTCCAAGTGACCAAGTGCTTTCCTCACATGTATGAGTCCCGAGGTTCAACCCCAAAGACTGGGAGTTAGATTCTGAAATAAGTATTTCTCTATGTAAACCATATTTACCTGTCCAATCATTTCCTGAGGGTAAATTCTCAGTATAATTTTTTTAATCAAAGTAATTTTAAAAGTTTTTACATTTTATCATGCTCTGTGTTTAACTGTAGTGGTTCCATTATAGGCACTTGCCTAGCATATGCAAGGCCCCAGGCTAGACTACCATGTTCTAGTCAGGCATGATGAAATACACTCATAATCTTAGCTCTTGGAAAGCTGTGCTGGCTAGTTTTTATGGCAAGTTGACACAAGTTAGAGTCATCTGAGAGGAAGAAGCATTATGGAGAAAATACCTCCATAAGATCAGACTGTAGGCAAGTCTATAGGACATTTTCTTAATTAGTGATTAAAGCTTGAGGGCCCAGCCTATTGTGGGTGGTACCATTCCTGGGCTGGTGGTCCTAGGTTCTAAAAGAAAGCAGGCTGAGCAAGCCATAGAACCAAGCTGATAAGCAGCACCCCTCCATTGCCTCTGCATCAGCTCCTACCTCCAGGTTCCTGCCCTGTTTTTTTTCCTGTCCTGACTTCTTTCAATATGGAAAATATGTGAGTGAAATAAACCCTTTCTTCCCCAAATTGCTTTTGATCATGATTCATCACAGCTATAGAAACCCTGACTAAAACAGAAGTAGAAACAGGAAAAGCACAAGTTCAATGCCAGTCTAGACTAAATAGTAAGTCTTGGGCCAACCTGGACTACCCATCATGGTCACTGCAAAACAAACAAGAAATTACTGTGTTTTGCTCATTATTAGTTTCTTAAATATAAGAAGTTTGTAATAAGATCAAAGGAGAAATTTTTCCTCATAGTTCCTCCTCTGTCTCTTAAATGTAACAGTGTTTTCAGGGAGCCTTTTCAAATGAGAAGTTTGCTTAGGAGTCCCACACTTTCTCAAGTAAGATACTCTCTGTGTGAGAACAGTCGAGAGGCTCAGACAAACATGTGTGAACAGACCAGGAGCAACTAGGTCAAAAATGTAAGAGAGAAAGAAATGGCTGCTTATGAAACCAAAGGACTACGATGGTTGGTCCCCTGGGAAAAGGGAACCTCAGTTGAAGAAGTGTCTCCATCAGATTGGCCCATAGGCATGTTCATGGGAAAACTGTCTTAAAGATTGATGGTACCACTGTAGATGGTACCATTCCTGGGCAGCTAGGCCTAGACTGCACAAGAAAGGTAGATGAGCAAGCCTGGAGAAAAACACTAGTTATCAGCATTCCTCCATGCTTTAAGATCCTGCCTTGAGTTTCTGCCTGGGCTTCCCTCAGTGATGGACTGCAACCCTTTCTTCTCCTAAGTTGCTTTTAGTTATACTGTATATCCCAGAAACAGAAAGCAAACTACAATTCTACCCATGAGCTCGTGAACAAGCGAACCAAACGGAGCCAGTAAGCAGCGCCCCTCCGTGGATCCTGCCTCCAGGTTCCCACCTTTCATTCCTGCCCTGATGTTCCTCACTGATGAACTGTGACCTGGAAATGTAGCCAAGTAAACCCTTCCCAAGTTACTTTTGGTCTGAGTGGTTTATCACAGCTAGTAAACTAGGATAGATTGGCACCAGACTCAACCCAGAGAGCCTACAACAGCAGCCATATGGTGGCAATTCCTGAAAAGGAATTCCAGAATTGATCCTATCGTCCCAAAGTTACAAAGTCATCAAATCTGTGTTTACAGATTAAGTAGATAAATTAAGAATGGCCCACAAGAAAACAGTGCTTGCCAACTTCAGACCCTTGTATCCAGAGAGCCACCATGACCACTGCACACTCTAACTAAGCACATAAATGTGAAAAGACTGTGACGTGTAAGCCAGGCCCACAGACAGTAGAGAGAGAGGTGACAATGGCAGACATTCCCACCAAAGATGAAATGGCATCTGGGGAAGACTGGCTTTGGTTGTGTTGCGTGAGATCTATACAGAGATGACCCTCCCAACTCTGACTAGAAAAAGTATCAACGTGCCCTGAAACTGGGTCACTACAGACATGATTAGATAAAGGATGATGTCATACTAGAATAGAACAGGCCCTTAATCCATGGGACTGATGCTCTTATAAAAAGGAAGTTCTTGGACACAAAGACAAGCAAGCATAGAAAGGAGAGCATGAGAGACAGGGAGAAAACACCATCACCAACCCAAACAAGAGCCTGAATCAGGCTCTTCAGTGCAGCCACCATCACCCTGACTCACACTTGAGCTTCTGGAACTGGGAGAGAGACAGTCCCTGCTGCTCCCTGCCTCCGGTACTGCAGCCCTTTCAGTACCACAGAAGCAAAAAGAGGTGAGCCAACAAGAGCAAACAAGGGAATTCCATCTCCAAAATCCCAGCCTCTTCAGAAACTGGGTATAAAATGCTAAGCCACTGAAAACTATTCAGAGCCCATGACCTGCCTTTCCCTCCCTGTAAAAAGAGCTGCTTGGGAAGCTATACAGTCTGAGCAGAGCCCACTCCACAGGCTTTTTCAAGCCCTTCCACTCCCTCCACTCCATCCAGCTCACAAGTCATCTGCTCCCAGAGAAGGCCACTCTAGCATCCTACCCAAGTGAGCCTGTTCTCAGGAAACCTCATATTCCAAAATGCAGCTTCTAGTCTCCCATAATCCCACTAGTTTGTTCTAAAAACAAGAATCTGTGCCTTCAGAACTGGGTCTCCGATAGATTTGCAAAATAAAGCAAGCTGAGTATCTAAAGCAACTTACAGGGAAGTCCTAGGAGATCTCCAAATGCTGGTCAGTAGTTAAGCTCCACCGTAGGCCGGCACCCAGGAGCAGTGGGCCAGTTCAGTAGTGCTTCTGTGGATTTTCGTTTCATTTTGCATTTTTGTGGAGTATTTTTGTTTGTTTTTCTTTTCTTTTAAAAAAAAATCAGAGGAAAAAAGAGCATAAAGTTGGGTGCTTTAGGAAAACCGTTCCGGGCAGTCAGCCTCTCCTGACTGGGAGGAGCACCATGTGTGTGATGAGGCAGCGCAGTAAAAAGTGTTCAAGGGCCAAAATGTGTGAGGCCTTGCACCACAGAAATTAACTAAACAAAACAACAAAAGAAGTCAAGGTCATATTGGCCTATCACGGCGTGTTCCCTAGCACAGAAGCAAGAACTTTACAGGAATATTATCTCCTGAGTGCCCTGAGCTGTCACAGCTCAACTGGGTACTTTCATGACTCAGCACTTCTAAGTATGACCTCATTTCAAGTACCCAACAACTCTCAAAGGTTGTTGCCACCATCCCTCCCCTTTTATCAATGGCAAGCATAGGAGCTGTGTACTTTGCCTCAGATGAGGTGAAGCCACTGTCCACACCCATACAGGGAAGCTTCATAGGGGATGTGAGTATCATTCTCTCAGCAGAAGTGGACTGTAACACACAGAAGCAGCTTGCAGCCTGTGTGAGATACAGCACCCTCCACACAGATGCTCAAAGCAGGCCTGAGTAGCTTAGACTGACCAGCCCCTCCTCGGGATCTCTGGTGCCCCTACATGAATGACAGCTGATTTGCATAACAAGAAAACCTAAAAATACCACTTTGGTCTGATTCCAATTGGGCCTTTTTACTGTACAAGGAGAGAGAAAGAAAAAACCAAAAAGGCAGAGAGAGAGGGAGGGGGAGAGAGAGAGAGAGAGAGAGAGAGAGAGAGAGAGAGAGAGAGAGCACTCCAGATCTACAAATGCTGAAGTTGCCACCAAAGCATGATTTAGTTAGACTGTACACATATACCCTCTTCCACACCTTGGGATTGATTATAAATCAATCTCTAGATTGATTTATAATCCCCAGATAAATTAGAATAGCTGTTACTATGTTGTTTAGAACTAGTGACAAGAAAAAGTCTATCCATCTTTTTGTACAAGCACAGTTTTTCCCCAAAAATTATTTTCTATGTGTTTTGGGTGAATCTGCAGTGTGAAACTTGTGGATGGGGCCAGCTGGATAATGGATAGCAGAGTCCAGTAGAGCATCACCTTAGTCATGGAAGCCAGAGGCTTCCTCCCAACTGCTTTACAAGCGTTAGGGTGTTCACTCTAATCAGGAGTGAATTTCATACAGGACCCCCAAAATGTCTACTCTCCTTCCAAGATTTCTAAGTGGTGTGCCTCACTCCTGCTCAGCAAGGCCCACCCCAGACACAGGCAGATGGGGACTGCTTAGCTGGCCTACTTTCCTCCCTTCCAAATAGCTGTCATGGTTACCAGCAACCTGTGTGTGCGTCCACACCCTACGTAAACATCTGTGCTCACCGAGGGCCATATCACTACCTGCCTCCTTCAAGGCTAAGAAGAGGTGAAGTTACTGCTTATCCATGCGCAGAAACGGTCGCAGCAGGAGCTGGAATGAATTGCTCTGCTCACAGTCCCAGGTTTGTACTTGCCTCTCAACAGAGCCTCAGGAGACACCTAAACTTATGCCTGAACCTCCAACGGTCAGACTTACACGCTCAGCCAATCACATCTCGGCCTCATTAGATGCCCCCACCTCTCCTCCTCTCGCCTTTACTCTCTCTTTATTAATCTTTCCAGGTGCTTCTTCCTTCCATACCTGTGGCCAGAGGAAATGCCAGGAAAATCCTCCCTGAGTTTCTTTGGCGGGATGCTCACACAATGAACTCTCTCCCCTTTGATCACCAGGCTACTGATTGAAATTAGTAAAAATCCTCTAGGCCGAAAATTACAAGCAATGCCACAATGTTGATGTAAGCGCTTGCTTGAACGTTTAATAAGTGTGTTAGATTGGTTGGAACCAAGTGGAGAAGAAAGAGCTGATGGCAAGCGGGAAGAACCAGCTGATTTCCAGTCAGAGTCACACAAGCCAGACCCTGTGCTTCTCTGGGAGGTGATTTAGTTCAGCAGGATTATATTCTCCAGCTATGGTGCCATGCTGACAGCCGCTGAAAAACATATTGTCTTCTTCTGTCTTAGCAAGCATGACCCTTAGAGCCCAAGAAAGAAGGAAGGAAAGAAAGAAAGGAAGAAAGAAAGAAAGAAAGAAAGAAAGAAAGACTTTATTCCACTCACACAGCTTCCATTGTCTCACACACACACACACACACACACACACACACACCACCATCACCACCACCACCCAAGAAGAAATGAGGTAGTAAAATGTGCCCTAAAAGTAAAGACCTTCCTTCCCTAGAGCAAAGATTGCAGAGGGAATTGGGAAGTAGAATAAAAGGAACCCTTGTGGTTTAGTACAAAAGCACATGGTTGTGTGATTCTTCTCATTGCTATGAGTTAGATCTGTAAATAATATTGGACACCAGTAGTCCCAAGTCTACCAGTCCCTCAAGACTCTTGTCCACACCCCACCCTCTGGTCCTCTCCTCCATCCTGCTGTGCATTCTTCCCAATTCAGTAAGTGTAGCTTTCTGTTTCCCCAATTCTGAATGTTCTTTCCCTAATGGGGAAAAGTCCCAGAACCCTGTTGATTTATCTAACTCACAAACTTATGATGAGCAACTCAGCTCTGCTGAAATACTACTTAAGTCTCTCTGGAGCAGCACCTCACAGTCTGTCTCATGTTTTGAGACTATTAGCACACTGACAAACCGACATAGGATATATTAGCATTGATATTATAATATTTCTAAGGTTATTACATAGTATCATTAACAAATAAAACACTTTGTTTTAGACAGAATCTTACCTCATAGCTCAGACTGACCTTAAATTCATGATTCTCCTGACTTTTTGTCCTGAGTGCTGGGGTCACAAACGTACTGCCATGCCAATGATAAGTATAACACTCTAGAAAGAAGGAATATTTTCAGACTCCTAGGAAAATGTGTAGAAAGACTTATAGAAAAAATACTGACTGTGGTTAACCCAGGAGATTTGGTTATTAATGACATTAAAAGTGCTTTGCCCTGTTTCCAGACTTTTAGGGCATATTTTAAGACAAGATCTCACAATATGAAGCTAACCTCAAATTCAACATTCCCAGCATCCCTTCTCCTTACCCTAAACTGCTGGGATTGTAAGCATCGTTTTCTGATTGTTTTGCAGTAAATTTCCCTGCACTCGGGACGGGGAAGCAGGAGAATTGATTAGTCTGAGACCAGCTTGGTCTCCATCGAGAGTCCCCAGTCCACCCAGGACTACATAGTAAGACCTTGTCTCTAACAGGAAGAAAAAGAGGAAGAGGAAGAGGAAGAGGAAGAGGAAGCAGAAGAGGAAGAGGAAGAGGAGGAGGAGGAGAAGGAGGAGGAGGAGGAGGAGAAGGAGGAGGAGGAAGAGGAGAGGGAGAAGAAAGTAGAAGAGGTTATTATTTAAAAACAAGTAAAAATAGCAGAGCTTGTTTTGTTGTTGTTGTTGTTGTTGTTGCTGTTGTCGTTGTTATTGTTGTTGTTACTAATAATGATTCTTTTTAGAAACAAGGTCTAGCTCTGTAGCCTGACCTGGTCTCAAATTTGCAATCCTCCTGCCTCAGCCTTCCAAGTGCTGAAATTACATAAGTGTGCTACCACATCTGACTCCTAATTGTTATTTGTGACACAAAGGAACCAAGGCACAGGTAAAGTCTTTCATGTGCCTAAGGAAGTTAGTCACCCATTTCTTAGGCCTCTGGTGAGGACAGCAAAAAAGAACTTGAATAAGAAGACTGAAGACAGAGGCGTCAGGGGCTAGAGAAAGCAGCGAGTGCAGCAGAGAAGCCATGCTCTTCGTTGCACCGTGTGTGCAGCCTGGTTCGCACTGTGTGCAGTTGTACACTTTATGTTTTAGTCCCTGTGTTAGTGCTGCTATTGTTATTCCCATCATCATGGGAAGCAGACAAGCATGCTGCTGGAGCAATAGCTGAGAGCTTTACATCATGATCTGCAGGCAGCAGACAGAGAGAGGGGGATTGGGTCTGGCCTGACTTGGCCTGGCGTAGCTTTTGAAATCTCAAAGTCCACCCCCACCACACCCCCAGTAACAAACCTCCTCCAACAAGGCCACATATCCTAATTTTTCCAAATAATTCAACTGGGGATGAGATTGAAAATATATGCATACCATAGTCAAACCACCACAGACTAGTTTACACAGTGGGTGCAGCAGTGTGCCTTCAGCAGTATGCTTTTATGAGTACAAGCCCATCTCATTTTACTCTCTTTTCATTTCTATCACCTAAAAGAATTCAAGTTTCTTTTTTTTTCAATTGCAAAAACTCCCAGTCTGAGTGCTGATCTATGAAGAGGGGAGAAGCTAATACAAAGTGGGGGTGCTTTTTCAGTTCACTCTCACAGCGCCCACAGCACTTACAGCCTTCCTACGTAGGGTACAATGGACACTTCAATTGCATGCTGACGGTGAACGGCAGCCAGACAGGTGGGAAGCAGCGAGTTCTGCCTGATATAGGCTTCTGGAGCTGCATCTGTAAAGATGAAGTTCTGAGTTTAGCAGCTGACCTACAAAATTCCCCAATTAACAATGAGCTCTGGCAAGCCATGTGAGCCATTTAGATGCTGCTGCTGCTGCTTACGAACCCATTCATTCCCCCAAGACGCCTCCTTACCCATGTATTGAAAATATGCTTATTGATCATTAATTCATAGATATAAGTATCAGCTACTGTGGCTATGCAATAGTCTGGAAATATCTCTTACATTGTAAGAGACTAGAGTTTATATTGGACCTCACAGCCAGAGTTAATGATATACCTTGAAGTCACTTAAGACTTAAGATTGATATCCTACTGTGCTCTCGGCCTGTTTAACTTGCCTTTAAGAGCACAATATAACCATCAAACTCATTTGCCTTGGATTTCCCATGCAATCAACTTTTACAACCTAAGCTAACGCAGAGTTGCAATCTTAAGTCAGGTACTCTCTCATGTCCCTGACCCACCACAATGCACGGGTAACATTTGCTGAAAGCAGCAAACACAGATGTTGAAAACAATCTTCTAAAATGAAGACCCACCATAAATGTTGACCATAACACGTATATTTATATTGGTTGGTAAGCAATGATGTTTGTAACACTCTTCATTGTCTTCGTCAGTTGGAGTCAACTGGAGTCAGTGACTCAATCCTTTGTAAACTCTGTTAAAGATTTCTATGGAGTATCCCTCCTCCCTTCCCCCATGTGATATTTTCTGTGCTGTTCAACAAATACAGAGCAAATCCCTTTGTGAGGGACAGACACACACACACATACAGAGACACGTACAATTACGCACAGACAGACATGAACACAGACACAGAGACAGATTCACAAGACACTCTTCAGGCAAGTACGGATTCAGACTCGCACAACAGACAGACAGTGGAGAGAAGACGTGATGCGGCAAGCATGAAGTAGAAAATTCAAATCTGGACTCATTCTTGGTTAAATGACTCCAGGGAGAAGCACCGGAGTCATTTCTTCCTTAGTGCTACACTGATGTGTTCTTGGTGACTCATAGTTAATCACCAATGTGTTTAACCCATGCAGACTCTAATCTTTACCACCACTTCCTACCTTAAAGATTCAGGATAAATATAAAATAGGTTAAAAAAAACTTTAAAAGTATTTTCTTCACATACATCTATTAAGACTCTTGAGTCAAATGACGGAGTCCTCCAATGGTGGTAGCTCAGGCGAGTGGAGGGTTATATTACCTTCACATAGTAAACAATTGGGCTTATAACTTCATGGTCACAAATGGCTGACCCATTTGCAATCAAGCAAAGATGAAAGGTCAAGGGCACAGTGGTTTGGGCATCTTTCCATCTGCCATCAGGAGCACAAAATCTTTCCTGCGAATCTGCCTTCTCTTGTTCCTTCCCTTCCCCTTCTTCCCAGCAGACTTCTGCTCAGGTCTCGCTGATCAGAACTAGACTCCTCAGTCATGCTGTCTTAGTTAGGGTTTTACTGCTGTGAACAGATACCATGACCAAGGCAACTCGTATAAGGACAACATTTAATTGGGGCTGGCTTACAGGTTCAGAGGTTCAGTCCATTATCACCAAGGCAGGAGCATGGCAGCATCCAGGCAGATATGAGACTGGAGGAGCCTTAAGTTCTACATCTTGATCCACAGGCAAACTGGCTTTCAGGCAGCTAGGACAATGGTCTTAAAGCCCATGCCCACAATGACACACTCTCCCCCAACAAGGCCACACCTACTCCAACAGGGCCTCACCTCCAAATACTGACATTTCCTGGGCCAAGTGTATTTAAACACACATGCTTAGTTGCAAAGTTACTATCCTTATCTTCAATGACAGATCCCAGTTGGCCTAGACTACTGTCATTGTTCAGGCTGGACATGTTGCTGCCAATATATGAACCAAATCTGAGTGTCCTCAGTAAGGAAAAGCAGACACAAGCTGGCAGCAGAATCTAGCCCTGTTAGATTCAACAGTGCTTGCCACAGTTCACACAGCAAAAGCCTGTTAGAGGACAAGAGTCATGGTGGGTTCCTGACAGGGAGAAGGTAGAAAAACAGAGGGGACCTAGAATCAGCTCTCCTCTCCCAGGCAGATTGCAGCTGAGCATACGAACAGGGCTCAAGCCCGGAGGTTCTACTGCCTCTGCACCTCCAGGCCTGTTGGCCACCATGCTGACTGCACACTTATGTAGGAATAGGAAATGAGCTGGAGACTAGGACGTTTGTCCCACACAGGCTCTCACTGCTGGACACACTGAACAATGGTCTGGCCTACAATTTTTCAACAATAGATTGGAGAGAAAGTGGTATACAGTCAATAGAAACTGTATTTTGATTGTTGAATCTGAGTGTTTTTCTGGCCTAGCAATACAAAGTCTAGCCTTTATCAGGAAGCTGGGCTGCATCTGCCACAGCAGCTCCCATTCCGTGGGGCAAAGACAAGCAGCAGCACCAGTCCACCACAGCCTGAACTTGCAGTTCCTGAGTAGACCAAGGCTTGACCCTATTGTAGGCTAGTGAGCTGGTTAGGCTGCTTTACACTTCCCCCCACAAGCAGGCCTTTGAAGGACCTGAGGCTCGCCTGCTCTTTCCTTGGTGTGCAGTTTAGATTTAACCCACAGATCTATGGTCACTTCCTTCACTCCCTCATTCCAGCCTCTGAACTAACTGAGGTTAATGAGTAAGGAGCTGGTCAGTCCAGGGCTTCTTCCTTGGCAAGAATGACACACTATTCTCCCACAGTGAGTCAGGCCATCAGCCCAGGAGGCGACCAGCATGACCAGGCTTGGGAATGCTGCCTAGCCAATGAGAAAAGAAGTTATGTTATATCCTGAAAACACACACACACACACACACACACACACACACACACACACACCAACAACAACAACAAAAAACAGAAAAAAAAAACAAAAAACAAAAAAACAAGAAGGGTCCTGGGGAGTTCCTCGGGAAGTGGCTGGGGACTGTTAAACAAGGCACAAACTGAAGTGAAAGCTGCACACTTGCTCTTCTGGGATAAAATAGAGCGCTTTAATTAAGGGCAGTTATAAAGCAGGAAGTTCGATTTGCCTATTGCACTGCAAAAACCAGCAACTGTGCCTTGTTTGCTCCAAAGGAGCCCGAATGCCATTCTAAGGTGTGTGAAGAAAGCTTGCAAGAGCTTTTAAATGTGTGCATTTCAGATTTTTCTCAAAGTTCTCTCCTTGCAGTCTTTATTTTGGTGAGGGCAGAGGAGGAAAATGCTGCCTCTTTAAACAAGCGCTGGGGCTTTAAGATGCTCAACTAATTTCATTTTCTTGATAAAATTTATCTGTGATCAGAACTGAGTCAGACCAAAAATACTTCTATAAGATTTGACCTTTTACTGAAATCCCACATTGAGATAATACACCTAAAATGGTGGTTATGGGTAAGGCTTTTGTTTTTCAAAAGTACATTTAAAATAAATCACTTTTTTTAAAGCAGAAAACTGTTTTGAATTAAGTCCTTCACAGTCGATCAGCCTGAAAGTTCTTGCTCTTTTATTTCCTTTTCATGCAAATGGCACCAGGAGTGGTGCCTGTGCAGTCCTGTCCAGACCACAGCTAGCTTTCACATTTACTTCGCGTCCAATTAAGTCTCACAAATTCACTTGCCTGTGAGACTATAAGAACTGCATTATCTTTTAATCCTAACACAGAAACAATGCCAGCAAAAGCCATTTTTTTATTGTTAGTGAAAGAAACATACTCCAATTTTACAAGGAGAATGAATTCTTTGCACTTTTTCTCATGATGATGAAAATATTTTTTATTTTTGTGTGTTGTTGCCTTGTTTTTTATTGGCTAACTTTGCCCTTTCAACAGTTTTATACACATGTACGACAAATTTTGATGACTCTTAACCCTCCCTCCCCTTTAACGCCTTCCTTCCTGTATGGTCCCCACCCGGCTCTGTGACAAGTCACTTTCCTACATCCAGGCCCCTTTGTTTTGTTTTCAGAGATTTTAACCATGGTTGTCTGTGTGGCGGTGAGTTTGAAACGCTGTTGGAACCTGATGAGTTCACCATTATGTTGAAAGGCAATGACTAGGTTAACAACTTTTCATTTCTCCTGATGAAGTATTTTCATGCAATTTTAATTTTTTTCTTAATTCTGCCAATTTCTTAAATGCTTTACTATTTAAAGAATTTTAAGGGCTTTTTTCATTCGAAGCTCTATCTAAAGTGACTTATAAGAGCTACTCAACCCAGCTGTTAGGCGTGCCCGCACGGAGTTTAATCAGCTGATTTCTCAGTGAACTCTTGTTTGGTGGAGGCACACTTAATGACCGATTATCTAAAACAAAATCAACTCCAAAATTCCTGTGAGAGGCTACTTGTGTTAATGGCAGGCTTTGCATTTTCCTTAGCAACTTGCTGTGAACAACTGAGGAAAACAAAATTTTGAGCTGAACAGGAAGTCTAAGAAGAAAATCATTATGAAACAATTACATCTAGTTTTCTAAATCACCATAAAAGGAATGTGCTGCCTCCAAAGTTAGCAATGGTAAGTGACAGGTCTTAAAATTGGATCAGGAACCGGGCTGGATGGAGCAAGCCTAACACACCCCAAGCCTTGTGTTCCACCCCCAACACCATAGAAACCAAGCCAAGGTAGCGCAGGCCTGCAATCCCCACATTCAGGAAGTGGAAGCAGGATGATAGGTTCAAGGTCATTTTAGTTATCTGCACAGTCTAGCTGGGAAAAACTAAAGATCTTATCAGACCAAAAGGCAAGTGTAAGCTAGGAAGAAGAATGAGCTTAAACTCAGTGAGAAGGCGGAAAGGAAAAGTCTAGGACAAGGTGTAGAGCAGTTAGTCCACACTGCAACAGGCAGCCACCAGGAAGAGGTAGAATGGTTGGGAGAAGAGAAATGGAATAGGAAATCTACTTCAAAGTCACAAGGGACAGCAGCAGGAATGGCCACAGAATTCAAGGAAAGCCAGTCTTTCGGGTCTTTTGTTTTGGGTTTTGTTATTGTGGCTTGGTATGTAGTTGTTGTGTGTCCTGTTTTGTTTATATTGTTGTGGATGAAACTTCTAGAAAAGACTAGCTATCTCAGACCTCAAGTCCTCTGACACCTTTCTTTAGGATTAGCAATCTAAGTCAAAGACTTCTGAGGTTTATCAAACATCATTATACAGAACAAACATCATTACAGCAGGTTTTGCCTCCTGGTTGATTGGACTAGGGATTGTGGGGATTGTACACTTCTCATAAGCCAACCCCACAAGAAGGAGTCCCATACGAAGAATGTTCTGCACACCCCAACACTACTCTCCTGTGCTAAGAGCCATGTAGAACCTGCTAGGCTAGACTAACGTTCACAGCTTTTGCTTAGTCACAGTATCAACTGAAGAGAGACACTGAAACAGAAAAATGTTAACACCAGCACCAGTGTGACAGAGGCGAGTATATTTCTGAGTTCCAGATCAGCCTGGTTTGGATAGTAAGATCCAGACCACCCAAGAAGAAGAAAGCATTTTATTGAGATGAGTCAGCTCCAGGGTTTCTGTGAGACAAGTCAAGTTAGATAGAACTGATGGTAGGAAAAACCTCTGGATACCTGTGACCTATTGCAAAAGTAGAAACTCCTGCCAACGTTGTCCTTTTAAAGCAGGTGATCTGTTGAGAGTTCATTTAAATGTCAGCACCTTCTGGGGGTGGCAGGGCATAGCATCTTTTCATAGAACTATGAGAGGACCACCATGCCACTTCCTGATGGCAGTGGGTGGTGTACGCTGTGGGGCTATGACACAAAGAAAAGGAGGTCTAGAAATTTATATAATTCTTTGAAAAAAGAACACCCCATTTATTTATTATAATTGTATTGAAGCTTTCTCATGACTTGCCTTTCTCTGAGTTCTGAAAGTATGATTATGTCTATCACATAATCAATAACCAAATAAATATGTGGGAATTAAATTTTAACTTAAATATTCTGACGTTATTCATGAATGCTAACAGTTCATTTTGCAGATTAAATTTTTATGTTCTTATTATTTTTTATTCATTATAGATAATACTAGGCTTCACTCTAACATTTTTAAACACATGCACAGTATTTTTCTATGGTGTTAACTCCACTTACCCTCTCCTGTCTCCCACCTACTCTAGTCTCCTTCCTCTTCTCAACTAGTCCTATCTACTCTAACTAGTTCCCATCCTCTTCTCAACTAGTCTCACTTCCACTTTCAGTGTGTGTGTGGGGGGGGGTAATGCCAGGTCAACTACATTTTGCATTACTAGACTATGGGATGTCCAGAAATACGGCCAAAAATTACACTGGTGTGTCTA
Organism: Rhabdomys pumilio; assembly: GCA_030674055.1. Classification (NCBI taxonomy): domain Eukaryota; kingdom Metazoa; phylum Chordata; class Mammalia; order Rodentia; family Muridae; genus Rhabdomys; species Rhabdomys pumilio. Next base: position 205,399,880 of record JANHMN010000001.1, on the reverse strand, counting down.
AAAGAGCATTTGTAGATGGAATTAACATATAAGTTGGTAGGCTGAGTAAAACAGATTGCCTTCCCTACTGTGATGGGCCTCATCTAACCAGTGAAAGGGCTGAGTAAGAGAATTCTATCTGCCCCACGGCCTTTAAGCTGGGACATCTATCTTTTCCAGCCTTTGGACTCAAGCTGAGAAAACAAGCTCTTCCTGAGTACTAAGCTTGCCAACCTGCAAACTGCAGTTATATGGCTAGCAATCTTAGGGCTTCATCTTGCCAACTCACACTGAATAAAGACTTCTCGGGCTCCCCAGTGGTGTGAGAGGATTTCTTATAAGAAATAACCCTCCTCTACACACACACACATAGAGAGAGAGAGAGAGAGAGAGAGAGATAGACAGAGACAGAGACAGAGAGAGACAGAGAGACAGACAGAGAGATTCAGACAGAGACAGAGACACAGAGAGAGACAGAGAGACACCCCTGTTGTTTTTGTTTTTCTATACAACTTTCATTAATACAAATGACTGTACACACCAGAACTGTCCAACTGACGAAGACATCTTAGTCTCTTAGGTCTTAGGCATTTATACCTCCCCCAGAACCACAGCCCTTCCTTCTAGTCTCACCTATCAGCAGGAACTCAAGAAGTGATTTGGGGTAGAAGTTGCTCCAGATTACAGTGGAACTCAGCACACCACCACCACTACAACTTTCAATCAGGTGTGTGCATACCCAAGCCAGTCCCGTAGCCTGCTGGAAGGGGGTGGGGAGATTTAAGCAAAGTAAAAACTAAAGTCTGGCCCTGAACTGACTGGTAGAGTTTACAATGGCAGCTGGAGACTTCCCTTCCCAGATATCTCACTGACTTAATCAAGAGTAAATACTGATGGGTTTTGTTCACAGAGCATGGTGATTTCAATGAGAAATGTCCATTATAGGCCTATGGTGTGATTTGAATGTAAATGGTTCTCAAAGGCTTATATAGTTGAATACTTGATTCCCAATTGGTAGAAGTATTTGGGAAGGATTAGAGGGTGTGGCCTTGTTGGAGGAGGTGTCACTGTGGAAGGGCTTTGAGATCTCAAAAGTCAACATAATTCTGCTAGCTCTCTTATCTCTGCCTCCTACATTAAGGACAAGGATGTAAGCTCTCAGCTACTGCTCCAGCTCCATGCTTGATTGCCTTGTAGCCTGCTCTACATCGTGATGGGCATAAACTATTGGTTGCCTTGGTCATGGTGTTTTATCACAGCAATAGAAAAGTAACTAAGACAGCTATTTATTAGTACACTTCATCCACAATTGTGGGCACTATTTTGGGGAGGTTGTAGAACCTTTAAGGGGTAAAGCCTTCATGAAAGAAAGTCACTAGAGCAGGCTTTGAGGTTTTCCAGTCTTGCTCACTTCCTGTTTATTCTCTCTGCTTCCTGTGTATAGATGAAATGTGCTCTTTCTGATTTCTATTTTACTGCCATGCTTTCTTTGCCATTGTGGACCCTCCCTCTGGAACTGCAAGCTAAAATAAAGCCTTTCTTCCTTAAATTGCTTTGGATCATGTACTTTAACGTGGCCATAGAAAAGTAATACAAAGCATCATGAGTGGCTTGACTGAACGTGTCACATCACATTGAGTGAGCAAGCAAGATGTCTGAAGTAAGTGTACCAGCGCAAATGAGGACAAAACGTTCAAACTGAAAAGCAAGGGCAATGTACACACACACACACACACACACACACACACACACACACACATACACACACACAGTCCACCAGCACAGAACAGCACATGCTTCAGGGACTGCATACACCAGGATCTGTGAGGCGATGGGGGTGGGAGTGGAAGAGCCACAAGGTAGATACAGAGCAGGAGAGACGCCACCACAATTGTTGTGACTAAAACATGGGCAGCAGAAGCTTCCCAACTGGTCTCACTGTGCAAAATCCTAGTGCAAAATCCTATAAAAAGAAAACTCAGAGCAAATACTTACATTCACAAAACCTCAGATCAAAAATGCTACTTCTTAGAACGACATGGCTTTCCACAGGTTATACTTGATTAGGAGGGCAAAGCTGGGCTCCAGACTGAAGCATCCCTTCCAATGCAGTCAATACAAGTTTTTTCCATGACTATAGTAACCGTTAGTCTACAACATTCAGGTTAGTAGAAACCTTGAGGTTTGGTGGTTCTCTTCTCTCTCTCTCTCTCTCTCTCTCTCTCTCTCTCTCTCTCTCTCTCTCTCTGTGTGTGTGTGTGTGTGTGTGTGTGTGTGTGTGTGTTTCTAGTTCTGTATCTGTGTCTGTCTCTGTGTATGTCTGTCTGTATTTGTGTTTGTGTGTGTCTGTGTCTATGTCTCTGTGTGTCTGTGTCTGTGTCCGTCTGTCTGTCTCTGTGTGTCTGTGTCTCTATGTATGTCTGTGTGTGTCTGTGTGGGTTTCTGTGTCTACATCTGTGTCCATGTACATCTGTGTCTGTGTGGGTTTCTGTGTCTGTTTCTGTGTCTACATCTGTGTCCATGTACATCTGTGTCTGTGTATGTCTGTGTGTGTTTGTGTCTGTTTCTGTGTCTGTCTGTGTCCATGTCCATCTGTGCTTGCCTATGTTTGTGGCTGTGTCTATGTGTATCTGTATCTACGTCTATGTTTATGTCTGTGTGAGTATATGTCTCCTGTGTGGGTGCCCACACGTGCAGAGGCCAGAAAAGAATGCTATATCTCCTAGAACTAGAGTTACAGGTTGTTGCCAAGCACCCAACATGGGTACAGGAAAGCAAACTCAGGTGTTCTGGAAGAACAGCAAGTGTTCTAACTGCTAAGCAATCTCTCTAACCCTGCTGTTTCTTGATGCTAACTCACAAAAAGCAAAGTGGGAGATGTCTAACTTTTTGTCTTTAAGCACAGTTGTAAATTCCCTCTACAATGTCTCACACCGATAGAAAGTTTAAGTAGAACCCTCCTCACCACATAGAAAACATAAAAGTGGCAACAAAACCCAGTCTAAACTGTGTTTTCAGCACCTGAAATGAAGAGCAAGTATTTTAAACTTAAGTAATATAGGGACTAGAGAGGTGGGTCAGTGGTTAGGCGCACTGACTGCTCTTCAGGAGGACCTGGGTTCAGTTTCTAGCACCCACATAGCTAACTTCAGTTCCAAGAGGTCCAGATTCAATGTTCTCTGGCTTCCATGGGTACAGTTAAACATGTGCACAGACATACATGCAATAAAACACTCATACACATAAAGTAAAATAAATCTTAAAAAAAAAAATACAGAATATAGCCAGTCTTTGGATCTGCTACAAAAGCTATCATAAAGAGGAATTAGACACACAAAGTCATGGTATCTGAGATCCTTTCCCAAAAAGTCTCCACAAAGAAGAACCAGACATAACTGTGTCACAATCTTGGATGACAGTTAAATTCTAAAGTTAGCACTTAGAACTAAAATTAAATGCCATCAAGGTTCCCCTTGAAAGTCCTTTGGAAGAGCACCATGTTGCTTCTCTCGGTTGGGTCCAACACATCCAAATTTGCCTCCGATGGAGGAACTCACTAGTATGGGTTTGATGACTTTCTACTAAAAGGCTGTATGGTGGGCTGAGGATGGAGCTCAGAGGTAAAATGCTTGTCTAGTATGCCACAAAACCTAGCTCAATCCCAAGCACTGTAAAAATTAAGTAATTAAATAATCTGTGGTGGTACATCTCTGGGCCCAGTTACTTGGAGGCTGTGGCACGATGACCGCGTGAGCCTGGTAGTTCAGAGTTCAGCCTATACAATGCAGCAAGAGTCCATCTTGAAGAATGAATAGAGACTAGTGGTAACAACAGTGTTTTTATACAACAAATATTAGAACCATACTTTGTGTCATGGGCAACATTCATATTTCAGAGGGACACATGAGAACTAAATTCATTTGCAAGCTTTGGCAAATACAGTGCAAACAAGATTAAGATTAATTGCATTTTTCATTTTTTTATAGCTAAACATTTTATTTTATGGAACTGGACTCAGTTCTCATGAGGAAAAAAAAGTGGAAAAGAAGTGGCGACTGTTACCCTGGGGTTGGTATATTATTCACTTGAAGGTTATATGGGTGTTTGGCTTCATCAGTAAATATATTCAGCTTAAAATCCGAAGAAACCTTTGTTCCCTTAGGTATTCAGAAACACTCTAAAGTAAAGAGAGGAGAAGCTGCCTCCAGAGTAGACAGTGCCACCGAGGAGGTTAACTAATGAAAATAACTAAAAAATAGCCTCAAGTTATTTCTCCCTGATTTAATAGATAGTTTGGGCCACATGAAGAGTAAGACGTGGTCATAGTGACAGACAGGACCCATATTTGAAAACACTGAGAAATTCGAGAAGGACCTTTCCCAGCTCCAGAAGCAAAATGGCTCATCCAGGGTTACAGGTTCCTCAGATGTGGTGGGTTCAGAGGGTACGCTGTGTGGCAGCACGCAAAACATTCCGAAACTCCTCTGGAGCACTGAGCAGCCATTCTTCTAGAAAGTCCGCTAGCCATCACTCCGCCAGCATCAGAATCAGCCCAAGGTAGAGGCGGGTGACAGAGATCTGCTCTAAACAGCCTCCAGAACCTCCAGCTGTTGTCGGCAATACCCAGCAGTGTGATCCACAAATGAGCCTTCCTTCCCCTTCCCTACGTGAGAAAGCAGGCAACAATGGGATATGACAAAGAGCAAGGGGATGCGTGCGTGTGTACGTGCGTGCGTGCGTGCGTGCGTATGTGAGTGCGTGAAGAGCTGCAGTCTGATACAGCTAGAGACTGTATCTAGATGGGAATAGCATAAGCCACCCCGCTGCTGAACCTGCGCTTTCAACAGGCTGAGTGTCCTGAGTGTGCTCAACATTGTAAGCATTTCTCATGTGAGACTATCATAAAGGGGAGGCTCTTTCCCCATCGTGAGAAGTCAGCATGGGCTTTGGAAGGTCAGACCGTTTACCAGGCAGCCTGTGGTGAGAGGGCCCTGGTACTAGGGGCTGAGAAAAGGAGGCCTCGGGCCCAGCTGGAGGTCAGGGTAATTGCTTCAGATTATGGTCGGCTTCCAAAATCAAAGCAGGGGTAGGCTGCATGCTGTGTTTAGTGGTAAAACAATCTCTCATTTTCACTGTGGATTCCTGGAGGGACATTTTTAAAATAGAAATTTGAGAACACTTGAATTATTCACTAGAGAAAAAATAAAAAGGAAACCAATGAGGGCAAATTATAGTATTACAAGAGATTTCCAAGTTTAGGGACCAAGGACAAGGACTGCACTATCCCACAGAACAAACGTGAAGATAGTGAGACGGAGAAATGGCTCATTTTATCCTCGTCTCCATTTCTCCAGAAAACCTTATTCTCCTTGTAGCTAAACAAATGGAGAAAAGGCCGCATAACTCATTTTTTCACTTGTTCAGGGAAACATGTGATACTGAAGACTCAAGAAAATAAAATAAATAAAAATAAAACAAGATGATAGGTGATAAGATAGAAACTTGTATATAATACAAACCTTAAGACACTGGAGAAAGAAAGTGAAGAAAATATCTAAAAACAAAACAACAACAACAAAACAAAAACAAAGAAAAAAAACCCTGCTATGCTTATAGATTGGTAGGATCAATGTAAGGAAAAATGGTCATCCTACCGAAGTCTACAGATTCAATACAATCGCCATCAAAATTCCAACACAATTCTTCACAGAACTTGAAAGGACAATTTTTAGCTTTACATAGAAATAAAAAAAAAAGATAGCTAAAATAAACCTGAATGATATGCATAATAGAGGAACTAACGATCTATTAGCATACCAGATTTCAAGTTGTTCTACAGAGCTAAAGTAACAAAAAACAGAGTGGTACTGACCTAAAAACAAACATGTTGATCGATGGAATCAACCAGAAGACACAGACATAAGTCCACACACCTATGGACACCTGATTTTTGACAAAAAGCCAAATACACACTGGAAAAAAAAAACCAGCATCTTCAACAAATGGTGCTGGTTAAACTAGATGGCTACATGTAGAAAAATTCAAATATATCTATTTTATCACCCTGCACAAAACTCAATTCCAAATGGGTCAAGAGCCTCAACCTAAGGCCAGATGCCCTGAATCTCATAGAAGAAAAAGTAAGGGGTAGTCTTGAACACATTGGCAAAGGAAAAGACTTTCTTAACAGAACACAAAACACAGGCACTGTCTTAATTAAGGTTTCCATTGTTGTGAAGAGACACCATGACCTAGTCAATTCTTATTAAGGACAACATTTGATTGGGTCTGGCTTACAGTTTCAGAAGTTCAGTCCATTATCATGGTGGCAGGAAACACACAGCATGCAAGGCTGTCGTAGTACTGGAGATGTAGCTGACAGTTGTATGTCTTGATCTGAAGGCAGCCAGGCAGAACCTGGAATTCCACAATGGACAAGCTTGTGCACAGAGGACCTCAAAGTCTGCCCCCACAATGACTTCCTCCAACATGGCCACACCTCCTAATAGTGCCACTCCCCATGGGCCAAACCTGTTCAAACCACCACAGACACTAAGACCAACAATTAGTAATGGGATCTCATGAAACTAAAAGGCTTCTGTATAACAAAAGACACAATCATATATCTAACATATATAAAGAACAAAAAGAAAATTGAACATCAAGAAAGCAAATAACTCAATTAAAATATGGGGTACAGAACTAAACAGAGAACTCTCAAAAATAAAACTCAATGCCTGGGAAACACTTCTGGAAAATGTTCAGCAGACTTGGTGGCAGTGGTGCAAGACTTTAACCCACCAATTGGGAGACAGAGGCTGATAAATCTCTGAGTCTGAGGCCAGCTTGATCTACAGAGCAAGTTCCAGGACAGCTAATACTACAAAACGAAATAAAAAAGAAGGAGGAGGAAGAGGAGGAGAACAGAGAGTAAGAGAGAGGGGGAGAGAAGGAAGGGAGAGGGGAGAGGCGGGAAGAAGAGCAGAGGAGAGAGAGACAGAGAGAAAGAGAGAGAAAGAGAGAGAGAGAGAATACTCAACATCATCATGGAAATCAAAATTACTTTTAAGATTTCATCTTACACCAGTGGGAATCACAATAAAACAAATGAGAAATGTATTAATCTAGTGAGGATGTGAGGAAAAAGGAACTCATCCATTGCTTGTGGCATTGTCACCATGAAAATCAGAATATCAGTTCTTCAGAAAGCTGAGAGTTGATCTACCTCAAAATCCAACTATACCATTCTTGGGCATTCCAAAGGACTCTACACCCTACTATAGAGACACTTGTTTATCCATGTTCAATCCTGCTGTATTAATAGCCAGGAATTGGAAGCAGACTATCTGTCTATCAGCTGAGGAATGGATAATGTAAATGTTGTACCTTTACACAATGGAATATATTCAGCTGTTAAGAAAAATGAAATTATGAAATTTGCAGGTAAGTGGATGGAGATAGGAAAAATAACAACCTGAGTGAGGTAATCCAGACACAAAAAGACAAATATCGTATGTTTTCTTTTATATGCATGCTTCAATATGTATAACCACAGAGGTTAGATAGCAAGTAAGGAAAGGTAAATAAATACATAGTTGTGGAGAGATGGGCTGGGGGACCAGAGCAAGGGGATTAAATGTGGAGGGAGTGAAAGAGAGGGTTAAGGGAGGGAATGTGGGCAGGGATAATTAACACTAAGGACCATTTGATGGGCCATATGGAGACCTACTACTGTAGAAGCCTCTAAAACTATATACATGTACAAAAGAAATCTAAATGGAGTCACTAAATACTGGGGAGACAATGCCCCAAACTAGACATCTCTTGCCATCAAATGAAACCTCCAGTGTCAGAAGTGGGTTCCATCTAATTGAGTTGTTGGCCAAAGGGGATCATGGAAACTCCAAAACAAACCAGACTATTGTCAGGGTTACTGCTTGTTCTCCACAACCTGATGGTAAAGCCCTGTTGCTGAAGACAGCACTTACATATGTCATCAAGGGGGGAGAAACTGAAATGGTGTCTAACTATTAGCTGTTCGCTCTACTGACTAGTGTCCATGGTACTGGAAGCTACTGTGCATGCTACCAGGGGGTAAATACTTACCCATCTACAAACCCTTCAATCTACAACAGTCACCAGCCTGCGAGAGATGTTGTACAATAGTGGCACAAATGTTGTGGGGATAACCAACCAACCACTTTCTGATCAGATTTAAGGCTCAGTCCATGAGATAGAGCCCATGTTTGATACTACTCAGATAGCCAAGAACCTGAGACTAGGTAGGCCATGGACCTAAAGGAAAACCAATACTATTGTTCTGCTAATGGAAAATAGTACTAAAATGCCCCCTAAGAACATTCGGATACAGGCATAGATCAGTGCCTTGCTCTGTCATCATCAGAGAAGCTTCTTCTTCCTGTGGTAGATAGGAACTAACACAGAGGCTCACAGCTGGACCATGTACAGAAGTGAGGGATTTCAAAATACTCAGTACTAAATGGGATGACTTCATCAAAGCCCTCCAGTTAGGGCTCAGGGAGCTATGAAGTAAAGGAGTCAGAAAGAATGTAAGATTCAGAGTGGATGGAAGACTCCAAGGAAACAGTGTCTTCCAGATACAGTAGGGCAGAGGCACGTGAGCTCACAGAGACTGTGGCACACAGAGCCTGCACGGGTTCAAGCTAGATTGAGTTCCAACACTGAGAGGGGAAGAAAGCCAACACAGGTTTCCATACCTAATAAAGAAGCCATCTGCAGAGAAACCCTGTCTCGAAAAACAAAACAAAACAAAACAAAACAAAACAAAACAAAACAAAACAAAAAAGCTATCTGCAACTGACACTCACTTACAAAGGAAAAATTAGTTTTCTCAGATGGAGTCTCACTGAGTGTATTAACCACACTTAAAGGCATGCTCCAGTCTCAGCAGTAGATGGTCAACACAAAGCTAACTCAGTGGGGTTTGTTTATGTATTTTATTTCCTGGGTTTTGGTTGTTGTTAGTTTTGGGGGTGTTTTGTATTTTGTAGACTTTTGTCTCATGTTGCTTTATTTGTTTTGGGGGTTTTGTTTGTTTATTGATTTGGGGCATTGTTTTATTTTGTTTTCTCTTATTGATCTTGGCTTATATATTATGTTTTCCAATTTTCTGGGGCTTGTGGGGTTTCTGTGTGTGTGTTCTCTTGCATTTTGTTTCTTTGTTTGGGTTGTTTGGGGGTTTTGTTGTTATTAGTATGTTTTGTTTTTTATTGGTGGTGGGGGTTTGTTTTGGGGTGACTGATTAAAGTGTGTGGAGTTGGGTGGGTGAGAAGGCGGGTAGAATCTGGGAGGAATTGGAAGAGGAGAAGCCATGATTAGAATACATTGTATGAAAAAAAATTTTTTTAATATTTTTTAATGCAGCCACTCGTTTCTGCAAGCTTGCCTCAGTCTTAGTCTCGGTCACTGCCTTTCTTTAATACTGCTCTATTGATCTGTCTTTCTTTTCTATGACATGTGCAAGTACAATAATAAAAATAATTCTATAATATTACTGCGCTTTTGTTAGAAAATGTTATGAGGACAATGGTGGAAGTGGACAATGAAAATAGCACCCAGACTCAGACTCCAGGGAAAGCCCCACGAACGTTGGAAGTCACAACCAGGGAGACAACGGGGTTCCGATTGCCACAATGGCTCATCTCTAGTAGTCTTCTGCTTCTAGCAGAGAAGGATTTAGACTAGCTTTAGAGCCTGAGGCATGAGGTGAGAGGAAAGAACTCTAGGATAAAGGACAACAGCTTCCCACCCCTCGTATGTGGCTTTCCAGCAAACAACAAATGCAATATAAATGCAGGAAATTCCAAATCAGAAAGCAGTGAGAACACACCCAGTCAGAAGCGTCCGGGGCGTTCCGGATACACATTCAGAGCAGGGAGGTCTGACCTCTAACTCCACCCCCAGCCACTCCCTCTTGTAGTTCTTTCCCAGAAGCCAGACCATCATGAAAGGTACAAGCAGACAATCGGGTAGCTCTGCTGAGGGACTTACCTCCCAGGGACCCGCAATACAAAGCTACACTATATGGACAAAGGAGCAAAGTTGCTGACAGATGAAGCGAAAGCAGAAGCACCGCTTCATCTTCCTCTACGTGGAGGATCACCAGAGCCACAGTCCAAACTCACATCCAGTGTAAGTGTTGTCAGTTCCTGATATCTGAAGAAATTATGCAGTTCCCAATACCGATTTTTGAGAGAGCCCATTGTGACCTATGGCTTCATCATTAGACCGTAAACAAGAATCAACACTGTCTACACGAATGAACAAGCCAACTTCACCAAGCATCCGGGTGTTAACCTAGAGCACTCTATGTCCTGGGGAAGGCATACTGGCTCGATGTGATGCCTGTGACTTGCGGCCTCTCTCTTCACCAGCCTGCAGTTTCCTGCACGCTGACTGAAAGGCGGGCTTATTAATAATTGGTTGTCAGTAAAGTTACATCGTTTGTATTACTACAGTCATATACTACAATTAAATATGTTAGCTGATGAAGTGTGATAACAAAAAGAGACTTCTTCAAAGAAGCAATAAAATTCTTTCAAAGAACCAATAAACAAGAGTTGATTTAAAAAAAAATCTGCTGTTAAATTGAGTGTGAAAATAACCTAGAGGATAGAAAATATTATTGATATTGATGAAGGAAAATGTTGATGATAGTAAGTAATTAAATGCATAAAGATGTTTCGCATGTTGTTTCACAGATGTCTGTAAGATTTTGCTCCTGTTTAAAGAAACTAAAACCACCAGATTTGGTGGCACACAGTGTAATCCCAACACTCAGGAAGTAGAGGCAGGAAGACCAAGAGTTTAAGGCTATCCTAAACTACTTAATGAATTTAAGGGCAACCTAGGATACATAAGACTCAGTCTCTAAAAACAAAACTGGAATCAGAAATCTCTAGTGTTTCACTATGAGCAACACACACACACACACACACACACACACACTGAAACACTACAAACATTCTGACCATTGATATTGTCATCATTTATCCAGCCATTCAGTAAACCTGTATTAAAAGTTCACTGTAGATCCAGACACAGAATGAGAATGCAAAGGGCGAAGCTGCCTGTCTCAGACCTTGGAAAATCGTAGAGTCCCAGCCACTGGAAAACCTTAGAGTCTCAGTGGGCAACAGGCAGATGAAGCTCTGACTTAGACACAGGACACTAATGCTTTCCTCCAGTTTCCTGGGGTAAGCCCCTAGAACAAAGACATATGCAGTGTTTACCTAAATCTGTAGAAAGACTTGATTATGTCAGCAGTTGATTACACAGTAGATTGTTACATTCAACTGTTAAGGCTTTGAACCCCAAAATAATAGCATTTGTTATAATTCAGTAGGAATTAGCTGTGTGAAGAAACAGGTGATAGAAACTAACAAGAAAAAAAAATAAATGAGTGAAATCCAGACAAGTCTGAAGCGCCTACTGAAAGGCATAAAACCAGCAGAGGCATGGCGGTGCACCCTGCTAGTCACCGCTCCTGGGAGACAGAGGCAGCTGGTTCTCTCTGAGTTCCAGGCCAGCCTTGTCTACACTTCAAGTTGCCCACCAGTAGGGGCTGTATAAAGAGACCTTCTCTCAAAACAAGCCGGTCCACCGTGGACAAACTCCTCACTCCTCAGCTGGAAGGTCTTCAACTCGCACTGTGTTTTTTAGGCCAGCATGTTATAACAACCCATTGCTTTAGTCTATGAGCCAATTATTAATGTAGCCTGTTGTCCCCAGGTGTCATACCAAGTCCTTAAGGATAAGAATTGTTTTTAATAAGGAGAGGAAATACACACAAAGTGTATTACATTCTTACATGAAATTTACCTTATTTAATCCAGAATAATAAAATAAAACGGTTTAAACAACTTTTTTTTTCACTTTTCAGACCCTCTGAGCCTAGAGTAGGTCTTAGTAAATATTTGCTTAATTTACTATAAACAAATTAAGCATGTGCCTTGAAGCCTGTGCCAGCTAGGGAAGACTGCAGAACATGCTCAAATTATAATTAATCATGGCACCATTGGTTTGTAACACGGGATTTCTCCATTTTTTATTGTTGTTTTTTTAAATATCTGAAGCTCTACCTTTCTTTCTTACAGCCAGCTCCTACAAATGTAATGCATTTTTATATTTCCATAATGACACCTGCTGGTAGCAGGAGAGTGAGCCAATGCCGAAAGGATGCACAGAACTCTGGATGCCCGAGTGCTAAGAGCTGATAAAGGCAGGTGCTGTTCCAACAGTTTTTCAGCCACAATTAAAACTGCGTCCTGTGACCTCAGTCTGAAGCAAAGCTGATGCAATGAAGGACCTCATTATTCAGGACCTCAAAATCATCAATTCATTTGCTACATATCATGCTCTCCTTCCAAGTTGGAAAAAAAAAAAACAGCAAAGTAAGCAATTATCTTTCTCTTAAACTCTTCCTTTTCCTTTATATAATTAATTACTGATTCAAGGTTGAAGTGGCCCAAAGGACAGTGAATGGGACATTGGTCTCACTGGAAACCTCTGGGTCATCTCACCCTAGAGAATAAGGAAAGAAATGCAACAAGACCATCCTCTCTAGCAATGCTACTGTGTGCTCTGCAGTGCCAGCCATCCTATACTGTAAGTTTGAAGACGGGCAGTGTGGGTCTCCCTTCTCTTGGGGCTCATCACCACCAGCTCTCAAAGACAAAGGAAACAGAGGTGATGAGCAGGGTTCAGACAGTTGTATGATAAATGGACTTCTAGAGACTGCTGCATGAATTGTCCCAGGAATAGTGTATGTAAGGGCCTTTAGAGCTACAGGTGGAAAAGCTAATTGGTCATAATAATACAGTACCTAATTATCACGTGGGTAGGAAGCCAGAGCATGTCTAGTGTGCCGTGTTATGCAGCTCTGCACAAGGTCACTCTTCAGATATAGCCAGGCACCTGTGTTCAGGGACACTCTCCAAAGTTGGGCAGAGAAAGGGAAGTCCCACTGAGAAAGGAGTCCTCCATTTTGCATGAGGCATCCAGTCATGGGGAGCTGCGACCTCACTAGCAGGGTTCTCCAACAGGGCAACATCCAGCCTGCCTTCCATCCTCAGGGTACACAAGCTGGTACACAGAAAGTACTGCTGAATCTGATTAGTCATACAAGTGGATAGGAGGGGTTCGCATGTGTGCCAAAGAATCCCCGAGTAAACCTTGCCCAGACACCAAGATACTGAGCAGACTGAGTGGGCTTGCTTGACCACACTTAAGTGTCTTCATTTAACTAGCTAGTGTAGGAGGCAGAAGAAGTCCCCAAATAAGTTATATGCACACAGGTTTCTTCAAGAGTTTAATAGGTAATGTATCATTTATTAGGACAAATTACACAGACATTTTCTTGTTTAACCAGCAATCAGTCTTGAATAAAACCAGTCATGTGTGCCAGGATAGGGACGGAAGCAAGCTCAAGACATTTTTTTCCTCATAAATTAGAGACCACAGAGACCTTCACTCAGCTGTTGTCCAATTGTGGTTACGTCCACTTGTGGGATTTTGGGTTTGTTTCGTTTCTGTTTCTATTTTCTGTATATATGTGAACTTCTTAAACATCCATGGACTTTTTTCACCTTGATTTCTTTCAGACAGATGAGGACTAGCTCACAAGCAAAGTAGAATTTTCTGATTCCCCATTTCAAATTTATTTCCCTTCCCCCAGAACACTGGGTCAAGAGACAGAATTATTATGGGTATTAATCAGAAGCTGTGATTTGCTTTCAACAAGAAAAACCCTTTGGGCACTTTAAAAGGCTCTCTTTTTACTCCCACTGACTGGAGATAATAAATCAATTCAACAAATGTGACAAACAACTACTGTGCCAACGCTGGCCGACACTGTTAGGCAGATCTCGGGTCCTCCCCTCAAAGAATCGAGCTCATAGTCTAGTATTAGACGTGTCCTGCCCACAAGTCACCGCAGTGCTGATGTGGCATTCCCATGCCCATCTCCACCTCACTGGGGCTACCTCTGTTGACTTGTGACAGAGGCTCATGTGGCAGGAAAAATGTGCTATTCTGGGGTCCCATGACACTGTGGGATACCCTGCAGTACACCATGTTTCTCAGATTCCTGCTGCTCATGGAAATCCATAATCTGTTAAAGCTTTCTTCATAATCTGCTTGGGATCATTCATCAGTAAATCGAATGGAAAGATAAAGCTATATATAAAAAAAACAGTGATTTGGGGTGGCAGACCCCGGGCAGCCATATCAAGTGATCATGACTGAGCACATACTCACAGAGAACATACTGAGGTGGAGTTTACACAGCCACTAGGAACACTTCAGTCTTTGCTTTGCAGCCAGGCAACATGCTGCAGACGTGCATTCTTGTCTCTTTAAAGATAAGAATCTCAGGGAAAGCCCCAACTGTTTTCCTAATACTCATATCAAAATTCACTTTTAAAAAAGGTCAATATTTCTTTGCCTGGGTCTCTGACCTAAAATCAGCTTCGTAAACCATCATAGGAAAGCCAAGGAAAATAACGTACCTTAAAATCTCAAAACACTATGTAAATGATCATCATCAAGACTCTAGAGCTGAGGGAATAAAAGTTCAGAGAGGCCAAGGAGCTTCCTGGTTCTCCACAGCTCATAAATGGTAGAATTAAGGCCCCTCCTCCTCTAACAGCAAGTCGCCTCCTCTACACAAGGCAGTACAGCGGCTGCTGTTGAAATGACTGTAAGGAGGTGGTGTGGCTTTATGGAGCCTAAGATTACATGTACTCTTGTGTCTCCTTTTTGTGTGTATGTACATGAGTGCGTGCATTCTCATTCTGTGTCTGGATCTGTAATAGTGAATTCTTTCATACATGTTTATTAGATGGCTGAATAAATGATGACAGTATCAATGGTCAGGATGTTTGTAGTGTTTCATTGTGTGTGCGAGCATTCGTGCACGTGTGTGTGTGTGTGTGTGTGTGTGTGTGTGTGTGTGTGTGTGTGTTATGCTCATAATTAACCACTAAGTGATTTCTGGTTTCAGTTTTGTTTTTAGAAACAGTCTTATATATCCCAGATTGCCCTTGAATTCATTAAGCAGTTGATGGCCTTGAACTCTCGGTCCTCCTGCCTCCTTGAGACTTCTTTACAGGACTTATTTCCATTGTCTCTGTCCTTTCATTTCCAATAAAAAGACTTTATCCTAAGATATTTATGCTGGGTCACACTGCCAAAGTTCTGTGTTATGTGGCTGCAGAGTATTCCCAGGACCAGCCTTCTGCCTCCCAACTTCACTGTTAACACTTGCCTGAGCTGGCCCCACAAAGAACCGGCTAGCAAGCCTGGCAAATGTGCTGGGCACTACAGGAGCAGACAAGTATGGTACAAGCACTGGACACAGTGTTTCCTGTTGTTCTTCCTACTCCTGATGGCAGCGACCAGAATCACACCAAGGAAGAAATCTCCGAGCTTAAAATTAACAGCTAGAAAAGAGACCCAGGAATCAGAGCAGCTGCTGAGATCCTGCCCACTCAACAGTCCTTTAGTCTACCATTCCCTTGGTTCTAGATCCATTTCAGCAAACCAATTTAACCATTACTTCAGAATCAGGGCCAGGGAGCTCAGTAAGTGAGTCGTTAGCCTTGTGAGCCAGAGTTCAACTCTGGAACTCACCTTAAAACAAACCAAAAGGTAGGCATAGTGCCAGTGTTAGGAGTTAGAAACAGGTAGATAGATCCCTGGGACTGATTGGCTGACCAGACTGTAAACTACAGGCCAGTGAGAAAGCCTACCAAAAAAAAAAAAAAAAAAAAAAAAGATGGGAAACAGATAAAGGTGCCATTTGCCATCAGACCTATAGATCTGAGTTTGATCCCCAAAAACCACATGGTAGAAGAAAAGAACCAAGCTTTCCAAACTATGCTCTGACCTCCACATCTGTACCATACCATTCATATGCATTCATACATGTACACATACACACATACTAAATAAACATTAAGAATATTATTTTAAAAATAAAAATAACATGGATAGCACCTGACATTGTTTTCTGGCCTCTACATGTATTTATACATATACACGTAAACCCTTGTACATACACATGTATCTGCATGTACACAAACAATCATACACAGAAATAATATAAAACTCTCCCTATACAAAGTTATAATTAGGAAAAGAAATGTCTGGTTTCTATAGGCCGATGGGTACATACTACTTGAATAAAACTGTACATCCACACACCACCACAAAAATAAAAAATCCCTCTACAATCATTAACCTGTTACCTTCCAGAAAGTGAATAAATGGCCTTGCCCCTTGGGGTAGGTGACTGCACATTTGTGCCAGATCTGAATAGACCCAAACAACAAGGAAAGGGTGGGGATGGGTGTTTTCACCTTTTTCCTAAGCCCTATTCTCTGTGGACTGGTTGTTTCTTAAACTACACACAAGAAAAGCTTTAAACATAGGAGTTACTCTTGTTTGTGGTACGCTGTTATTCACTTTCAATAATGGAACAAAAAGAGACTCATGGGATTATAAGAGTGTGGGATAAAATGTCTATTACAATCCACTGGCTCTCAAGCAAAACCATTAGTACCTTGGACTGCAACCCTGTCCCATGGCAGAAGACTGTCAAACCCAATTGCATGAAACTGCAGGAAAACAGTCTAGGCAAGCCCCTTATCAACGTTTCCCTTGCTCATACAACATAGGACACAAGATTAAGGCTCTAATAACATTGAAGCAGTTTTCTGATTACGAAATGTGCTTTTTAACTTAGTTCAACACAATATTCTCTTTCCCCATACATATATTAGGATACTATTACAAGAGCTGTTCCTAGGGGGCCAGTCAAAGAAACCACTTGCCAATCAAAATTTATACATTCCAGATAAAGCTGGAGAAAATCCTTGATGAAAATTAACTCCTGAGACGAGATTTAAGAACACAAAATCTTCCAGACATACTGCTTCATCCCTAGCTGGTATATCTTGTGTCATTTAATGCAATATACCTCCTTAGTTACTATCTCTAATAGAGGCTATAGAAAACTACTGAATTAACAGCATATAGTAAGTGCTTATAAAGTGATCGATGAATGGACAAATTGATAGATGAATAGATGGATGGATAATATCACAAAAATACTAAGTAGTTTTAATTCAATAGGTTTACATATAGAATCGTGTCGGTAGCTGATCCTAAGATGGCGCTGACTTCTTGCCTGCCTCATTAGACTTTTCTGGTAAACAAGTACTCTGCGCATGCGCCAGCCTGATTTTGGCGCCAACCCCTCCCGAGCGGGTCTATGCAAATTAGGTTCTGGCAGAGCAACCAATCAGAGAGAACCACGCCCCCTCTCTCCTCTATATAAGCAGTGCTCTCTGGCTGCTCGAGGTCCCCGTAGAATACATCAAGAGTTCCTGCAATAAAGGCTGTTGAGAAGAATCCAACCGTGTTGCGTCTGCTTGCTGGTCGGGTAGTCGCGACAGAATCATATGTGACTTTCTTTAAAAATGCTATTTCTGGAGGCTACAGAGCTGGTTTAGTGGTTGGGAGCACCAGTTGCTCTTCCAGAGAACTTAGGTTTGATTTCCATCACCCACGTGGCTCTTAACAACTGTCTGTAACTCCAATCAAAGGCATCTGATGCCCTCTTCTGGTCTTTGCAGGCACTACATGCACACAGTGCACAGGCATACACATTGACAGAACACAATACACACAAAATAAATTTTTTTAAAAAAAGGTTAAAAAATGCCACTCATTTATAGTTTCAAAATATTTTAAGATATTTATCTTCAAATCAGCTAATAATAACAGTTAAGGGTTTTAGAGATAACTTGGTGATTAAAAGTACTGACAGCTCTCCCAGAGGACCCAGGTTCTATTCCTAGCACCAATATGGCATCTCATAAAACTCTGTAACTTAAGTCAGAACAAGGTCCAGTGCCCTCTTCTGACCTCCACTGGTACTTCATGAATATGGTGCACAGACATGAAGACCAACCACCCATACACATAAAATAATTAAAATTTTAAATTAAAAATGTAAATAGTCAGAGGAGCTACACCCAAGAAGTCTTACCAACATGGTTGCCTAAACAAGAACGGAACAGATGACATCAATAGAAAGCTAAAGGTAGTTTTAATTCAAAAGGTTTACATATAGAATTATACCTGATTTTCCCCAAAAGTGCCATTCCTAGAGGCTAAAGAAATGACTTAGTGATTAAGAGAACCATGGAAGGGGAAACTCACAAGCCCTCAAGCCTATACAAAGAACTGCAGGCAACCGAGGACGACTCAGAGTGGGAGAATAGTCTTCCTTGGAGAGAGCACACCCATTAGTTGTCCTGCACCAAGTGGTCAGCTCTGAAATCACACACAAAAGTAGCTTTATATGAACTGAGTATATTGGATGTATAAATTTAAGAATCTATGTATGTATGTATGCAAAAACAATTAAAGAAAAAGAGGGCATAAATTTGAGAGAGAGCAAGGAGCTCATGGGAGGGTTTAGAAAAAGAAAAAGGGATAGGGAAATTATATAATGGCATTATCTAAAAACAACAACAATAATAAATAAATAACATACAACTAGTACTTAAACATCTGCACATCTGTCCAATTTAAATATCATTGCATGTTGTCTAGTTTATTTATTTCATGGAATACAAGCATTGTATTCCATGTAAATCCTGCCAGGATCAGCCACTAGGAGATGACAATAAAAATGCATAGGTTTTTGCTTTAAGTTATTCCACATTCTCTTTATAACCAAACCATTCACAAGACATTCTTCCTTATGCTTTTCAACTACAATTGATTTGACCAAAACCACCATAGTTTAGGATCATTTTCCCTCCTGTTGCTCTCAGCTGTGGAATCCTCTGTTATACAGTTCAATTAGATGCCTTCACAGTTCACAAGTAGCCTGTCTTTGCAAAAGTTTGGAAATGTTTTTGAAAAAGAATTATAAAATGTTCTCACTATCTACAGAAAAAGCTAGATTGCTTAAGCCAGACACAGCTACCCCAAAGAGCTGACCTTCTGATCCTGGAAGCCTTTCATGTCTAAATCTTCCTTAGAGTCAATGGCAGTTCTGTGTATGCAGAGGCTGCAGGGTCAAGTTCAGACTCTTCGGTGCTCTGTAGCCAAGTGGGGTAGCCAGCTGAATCTGGTTTAGTTTTTTTTTTTTTTTAAAGAATCTTTTCTGACGCTTTGAAGTTTGGGAGGGCAGTGTAATAATATCAGGATTTGTAGGAGGGTTCTTTGCATAATCCTTAATAAGATATTCATATGGCTTCAAACATTAGCAGAACCTCCAGCATTGTGTGTGTGTGTGTGTGTGTGTGTGTGTGTGTGTGTGTGTGTGTGTTAGTGTTATTTTCCTTTTTTATGTAGAAACTATTCAAAGTGTATTTCAAGAAGATAATTGCAATACTGTAGGACTGTTCCCAAACCCATTCCTGATAGGTAGATCTTTGTCTTATTTGGAAAGAAAAAAAAAGAAAAGAAAAGAAAACCACCCTAAACAGCTCTCAGCGTGGAAAATAGAATGGTGGTTGTCAGTGACTGGGAGGGAAGGATAGGAGGCAGGTTTAAAGGGGCGCTGTCTCATTTTTGCAAGATGAAGAGTTCTGTGGTGACTGGTGGTGACTTGGTTGCACAGCAGTGTCAATAGCTAAATGCCACCGAATGGGCACTTATAACTAGCTAAAACGGTAATGTTGGCATTGTTTTAGACATATTTTAAAGTAGTTTTTAAAAGGGTTTGCACAATTTAGAATCAGAAGATTTAGAAGTCTCGAGGCTAGACAGTCCCCACGTGGTTTGCCGACATCTCTTCACCTCTTCCCCTTAAATGAGTTTGTGAAAAGAAAGAAGCTGGCTGGAACATGTCAGTGCCTCACCCTCCCTGACACCGCAATTCCCTGAGCGGAAATGAGTAGAAATCAGATCCTGGTTCCTACAGACAGACGCCTTAGATTACTAACCCCACAAACACTTTTCAAGGCAAGACTAACTGCCACGCCCAAAGGGGTCTCTGGAAGACAGGTGGCCCAGCGGTGACACAGGAGTCACCAAGCATCTCCACTGGATGCCATCTCCTCACTACTAACTGGACACTGAGATTCACTTCCTGGGGTTTTGACCTGGGCATGAAGAATTTATAAATGGAGCAAGGGGTGGAGTCGTGGGAGGAGTTGGGGGAGTAAAGGGAAGAGAGGTAATTAGTGATGTAATTAGGGGGAAATTTATGCTGGGAGAAAGAAGGCTTTGGAGATGGCTCAGTTTGCCAAGTGTTTGCTGTATAAACATGAGGGCCTGAATTTGATTTCTGATCCCACAAAAAGCTGATCTTATAGTGGCACATACTTGTAATCCCAGCGCTGGCAAGGCAGGGACACAGAAGAAGCCCTGGGGTTCACAGGCCAGCCAGCCTATCCTAAATGGCAAGCCTCAGATCCCAGTGACAAGCCCTGTCTCAAAAAAAAAAAAAAAAGTGGGGTTGGTGTCTCCCAGGTGCTGGTCGGACCTTCACCAGAATGTAGAACAATGAGTGAGTCTCAACGTGTGGGACTTGACCCTGAACCCTTTCTCAGGGGTTACCTAAGAACATTGGAAACATCAGATAGCTACATTATGATTCTTAATGGTTGCAAAATTGCAGTTATGATGTAGCAACAAAAATAATCTTATGGTTGGGGGATCACCACATGAGCAACTGTATTAAATAAAGGGTTAGGAGGGTTGAGAACCGCTGACCTAGGAATATGGGTTCATCCTCTGACCCTCAGCACCTTCCTAGCTCTAAGACTAAGAAAGTCAAGAGGGAAGTCACCCACTTAGGAGATGTCGGGCACCTGGAAACAGGTTCTTCTGCCCCTCTACAGCCATGAGAAGACTGGTGCGTAGACCACTGGACTTGCGCAGCCCAGGAGTCATCTCCTTCCTGTGTAGGTGTGCCTAGAGGAATTCCACATGCCCACCAGGGATTATCAGAACCAGTGAAGATGTACAGCGATTGGGAGAAATGTCTGCTACCAACCCCAACCTGACGGCCCAGAGTCTACCTCCACAACCACCACAGCCAGCTGGATACCAACCCAGGGACATTCCAGCAGGGTGCAGTCCAGGGCTATGACTGCCTTGTATGTATGAATTGAGTGTGACTAGAGGAAGATGGGTGTGGCTGATGGGATGGCCCTGGCTGTAGTCATAGGTGACATGGAAGTGAGGGGATGCTGAGTCTCACCATGTAGTCCAGGGCAGCCTCAAACTGAGAACTTTCTGCTTCACTTGGCTGTGGAAGTATTTGAGCTGCTCCCTTCTCCAGCTTCCCCCAACCCCACTGCACTGCTTACCTCCCAGGTTTTGGGGTCCTGGTTCCTCTCGGGACTTAGGCAAGCTGTGATTGCCCACCCTCATCAGCCTCCCCAGCTGTGTTCTTCAGCACCGAGTATTCAAGGAACTGGACTCCTTTCCTACTTCCTGGCCTCCCGATGTCTGTGGCCTAGGAGTCAGGACTACCAAAACCCCGGGTCGGAGAAGGGCTTTGCCCCGATTTCTTGTTCATTTGCTTTTACAGAAGAGTTCTAGGACAGCGGCCACTCACAAGCCTCTCATTAAATCAATCAGTTCCAGGAGGGAGGACTGAGCGTGGGGGCACACGAAGTAGACGGCTCCTGAGGAGAACCACCTGAGATTGTTCTCTGACCCCCAGACTACACGTTTGCTGGGGTATTGTGAAGCTGAAACAAATAGAAGACATGTAAACCCTGCATTCACTAGCAGGGAAATGAAGCCTGCCATTTGAACGAATATGGATGAAGGACTGATTCTCCCAACCCTTACCCCACACTTAAAATTCAATGTAGGATTTCTACTATCCAAATAACTATTGCTTTTTAAAAGAAATCTCTTGATTTTAGCAGGAATCCTTGAGATAAAGAGACACTAAATTAAGATGTAAAATCTCTAAATTCTCTCCTTTTTTGCTATTCTGACAAATGAGAACTGAGGGTCCATGCCTTCATTTGTTAGCACAGCAAACCCGAAGAAGTGTTTTGGGCTGGAGTTCTTAGTGGCAGATTGTGTGCTTAGCAACTGAGTCCTGAGTTCAGACTCCTGCATGGGAGTTGGGGAGAGAGGCAGGGCAGTACTTTATACTGTATTTTAGGATTACAAAATTAAATGACTTCATTAAAACAGGTCTCCAGAGTTTCAAGAGAAAGTCCATTGGACAAAGAGAAAGAAATTTATTTTTAAAAAAAAAATCAGATAAGTACAGAAATAGATGATGGTCTTGCTTGTAACAGCAATATGTGAAGATAACTAATAAGTGATATATTTTTCAGAATGACAAATTCTAAAAAAGACTGACAAGAGTGAGACCATTGGGGAGAATGTATTGTAACAGACATTTTGTGTTTTGTTGATTAATTGTGAATGGATGGCTTGCATATATTTGAGCATTCACTAGCAGGCTCAGTTAGGGTTCCATTGCTGTGAAGAGACACCATGACCAAGGCAACTCTGGGCCTGGCTTACAGGACATTGCAGCATCCAGGCATATGAAGCTGGGGGGAGGTGAAATTTCTATATCTTGATCCAAAGGCCAACAGGAGAAAACTGACTTCCAGGTAGCTAGGAGGAAGGTTTCAAAGCCCAACCCCACAGTGACACACTTCCTCCAACAAGGCCACGCCTCCTAATAATGCCACTCCCTGGGCCAAGCATATTCAAACCACCACTCTAGCAAACTCCAGCTGTGGAGTCAACTTGCACACGTTTTACTTGAACAGAAGATGCAAAGGGCAATCCACTGTTGTGTGATCTTTAATAGTGAAAACTCAGAGATCACCCATGTTCATGAGTAGGAGATTGGAGTCGGGTGTCTTTGTTTTAGTTTCTGGAAGGAAAAAAAAATCAAACTTTACCACTGAGCTACATCTCAGATACAGAAGTTGAGTAAATAAGCTACAGTTCATTCATTAGACATCACTGATTGAAGGCCTGCCCGGTGCAAGGTTGTATTTTAAATACAATACACACAATGCAGACATTAAAATAGTGATTTAGGCATACAGTTATTAGTATGGGAAAAGGTTACAAGATGGCTTGTATGTAATTTCCATAAAATTGTGTCTATATTTAATGTTAGATGCTTATGTAACATACATATGCATGGAGAGACCTATGGGGATGATTGTCAGCATGCTATCATATTACCAGTGTTAACTCACTAGGGCTTTGACACTGTTGTTCCTAATGTTTCTATTTTTTCATAGTTTAACTATTCCACAATAAACCTGTATAACTTTTATGGTTTGCAGTATTAGGGAGATATTAATCTTGAAAGGAAAGAGAGAACCCTTCGTGCAACGTAATCATATTAATATGCAGAAGAAAATACCAGACAGCCACAGAATTTCAGAAATCCAGCTGCCGTTCTAACAAGACAGAAAAGCAGATGTTTGCCCACAAGGATGAGATAAATAGGAATGAAACACAATGTCTCCATAGAACCGTGCACAATGCAGCTGACTGCACTCTACTAAATGAGAAATCCATGCCAGCAAAGTCTCCAAAGACTGCAGAGGCTAAAAACTAATAACAAGCAACCTATCATGCACAAGACTTTTATAGGGCTTGTGTCGAAATGCTGGACCTTTAATAATGTCTATGGTTGCTTTTTTTAAACTCTAGATAGCATTCTATTTTCCTTCAAAAATAATTTCCCATGCATCCCCCTATCCTCTTAATCCTGGAAGACAGGATTCATCAGTATAGGTAGTAAAGATATATCCTTGTTTAAAAGCTAAAGTATACTAGGCTTTGCCTGATTTATTATTATCTTGGCCATGGTATCTAGTTCATATCAATAGCATGATTGTAATCCACAGATACTCTATAATTTTGCCATTATAAGTAGAATCAGCAGGCTATGAACGGCAAAGAGGGACAGACATATGCCAGGATTCTGTGAGAAACTCTCCCATGAACCCAGTGGGTCCGGACACATGAGGTGCTGGTCAACATGAACGTACATCAACATACCATCTGTCAGACCTGACACACCTGTCAGGAAGAAACATTCAGATTTACCATGTTAGGAATTGTAGAATGATTACTGAAAACTAGGGGCTTCTGTTGTAGAATCTAACGTAAGGCCTGAAGTGGATGGCTTTAGTTTTTATACTGTTGTTTACACTAATGTGATTCATTTCCATTTTCCCACTCTACTCTGCATCCATCCTTAGACAGCAGCTTTCAGAATCCCATATAGAACTGTTACTCTGGGTCTTTGAGACAGATCAAGACCCTGAAGTAAGCAAATACCTCAATTCCAGGGTTTTTATGATAAAAGTTGGAAATTAAATAATGGCATTGTGTTCAGTCAAACAGAACAAAACAAGGGCTGGAGCCTGGTATCTTTCACTGGCCCAACTCTGAGTCCTGAACACACCCTCATAACAGCATTGCAGTTCTGAGCAAACACCCTGTGCACAAGACCTAACCTTCCCATGGACCTGCAGGATGCATCAAGTGTAGATTTGTTCTTTGAATCTATTTTCAGACATCAGGAGAGTCTGCCAGCAGATTGTTTAAAACCAAGGAAAGAGATATTCTGTAACACATGAGTTTTCTGGTTCTAAAAAGGACATGTAAAGACTGTTGCCCAAAGCAAGCATTACGTGGCCATCCTGAGCACAGACAGAAGACCTGTATCACCTGTTGCAGAAGCTTCTGACTCTCTGGTTTGTTGTGTTCTATAGATGAACAATCCAGTCCCAGCAGACCACTGAAGGAGCTGCAGGTCAATGGGGTAGGAAAGGAATATAAAAAGTGCCAAAAATAGCAGACTGCATTTCTCAGGTGTGCAAGTCAAAGTGTGTAAGTCCCGTTCCCTCTACTAGGGGACGAGAAGGCAAACCTGGGCCCAAAGGAAACTGAACACCAGGATCCTCCTTGGCTTCCAAAGTGTGTCCTCAATGCAGCCACTTCTGTGTTTGAATGGAACGCTACAGGAAATGATTTTAAAAGAAACAGCATTTGCCTGCCATTAGTGGTGCACACCTTTAATCCCAGCACTCAAGAGGCAGACGCAGGTGGATCGGAGTTCAAACACCCATCTACTAATCTACAGAGAGAGTTCCAGGACAGCCAGGACTACATAGAAAAACCTTGTCTTGTAAATAAAATAAAATAAAATAAAATAAAATAAAATGGCATACATGACACATTCATTAGAATAATGTTGCATAGTAAAAGGCTACTTTCATTTTTTTTAAATCAGGCATCTTTTTAAAAGTATTTATTTATTTTTATTTTATGTACATTATTGGTTTTCCTACATGCATGTCTATGTGAGGATGTTGGATCCCCTGGAATTGGAGTTACAGATAATTATGAACTGCCCTGTGGTACTGAGAATTGAACCTGGGACCTCTAGAAAGGCAACCAGTACTCTTAACCACTGAGCCATCTCTCTATCCCTACTTTCGTTTTCTTCAATAATATCTTTGTAAAATAACACGTGAAGTAAAGTTTGAAATTGTTTTACAGCTGGAAATGTACCTCAATTCATAAAGTGACTGACCAGCCTTTCCAAGGCCCTGAGTTCCATACCCAATATGTCCCCATGTGTGATAGTACAGGCCCTAGAACTTCAGTTGAAAGGTGGGGCAAAAGAAGCAGAAAATCAAGGTCATTCTAATGCTACATACTACATACTACATACTACATACTACATACTACATGCTACATGCTACATGCTACTTGCTACATACTACATACTACATACTACTTACTACTTACTACATACTACATACTACTAACTACTTACTACTTACTACATATTACATACTATTTACTACATACTACATACTACTTACTACTAACTACTTACTACATACTACATACTACATATTATTTACTACATACTACATACTACATACTACTAACTACTTACTACTTGCTACATACTAGTGAGTTCAACACCAGCCAAGGCTTCAAGAGTTTTTTGTTTTTTTTTTTTAAGTAAATAGGTAGGTAGGTAGGTAGGTAGGTAGGTAGGATGGATGGATGGTTAAATAGACAGAATAAGCTCAAACCATTTTATAATAGTTGGAATCAAAAAATTAAAGTAGAGAATGAGAGAGACACCTCAGTGTGTAAAGTACATGAGTTTAGATCCTCAGCACCTGTAGCCCGCCGATCCCGATCCGGCATTACAAGATGGCGCTGGTTTACTGTTGCACCACTTGCAAACAAGTCTACTGCGCATGCATCAACAGATTCTGACACAAACCCCTCCCGAGTGGGTATATGCAAATGAGGTATTGGCGCCAGCCAATCCCTGCACGGCAACCACTCCCTGGGCGGGGACTTATGCAAATAGGATTTATGCTAATTAGGTCTGGGTAGAACGACCAATCAGAGAAGATATGCAAATGAGGTTGTGGGGCGACCAATCAGAGAGGACATGCAAATTAGGTCCGACAGGGCAACCAATCGGGGAAAGCCACGCCCCCTCTCCCCTCTATATAAGCAGCCCTCTCTGGCTGCTCTGGGTCCCGGCTTCATGATGGGGCGTTCCTGCAATAAAGCGTGTTGAGAAGATCCCGGTCATCGCGTCCTTCTTCTCCATCGAGCGAGCGTAGATCGTCGCATCTTTCTTCCTGGTCGAGCAGAGGTCGCGACAAGCACCCACACAAAAGCCTGATTTGGTAAAAAGAAAAGGGAGACAAGGAGCTGAGGGAAAAGGGGTTTCTAGTCTTTCATCTGATATCTCTCTCTCTCTCTCTCTCACACACACACACACACACACACACACACACACATAATATAATTTTTCATCTGAACTGACCGGAGCAAGGATTTACATTTGGGCTGATGTACATTTTGTGCATGTCTTCATGATCCAAGGAGACACAGAATTGATCTTTTTTGTTGATTTACTCACATAAACATGTTTGGATAACCAAGAATATTTTATTGGCCATTATTCAAGCTGTTGGTACTTAAAACCAAAATAATAATTAAAACTGTGTGATCATCAAAGGAAACAAGCCTTAGAATGAGAAGGGAAAACCCATGAAGTGGAAGAAACCATGTGGAAATCAGATATCTGATAAGGACTTCATATCTAGAGTATATGGTGAGCTGGAATAACTATTCAATAATTGTAACCCAGTTTTAAAGTGGACAAAGAATAGATCCAAGAAGAAGAAGAAGAAGAAGAAGAAGAAGAAGAAGAAGAAGAAGAA
>JANHMN010000001.1:205254537-205356280 GCA_030674055.1 Rhabdomys pumilio | reverse complement strand
AGAGAGAGAGAGAGAGAGAGAGAGAGAGAGAGAGAGAGAGAGAGAGAAACTGTATTCTCTGCTATTTAGAGAGCAGTACAAAGTTGCCAGGAAACTCAATTTTTGTCTGTGCATGAAAGGACCACAAAGAAAAGAATCTAGGACTAGGTGACCCTGAGCAATGTCACATAGTGGCTCTTGTCAGCTCTCTGCCTCCAGTGTCTCCACACCCAGGACAGGAGGAGGACGTAGGTGGCTTTCCCCCCCTCGCCCCCGCTCGTGGGTGTTAAACGCTTTCTCCAGTTTCCGATTTTATGCCTTTAAAAATGCATTTGAACCTCTATCAAAAAGAAAATCAGTCAAATTGCTTAAAAATACAAATTGCGCTCTGACAGATACAAGGTCAAGATAGGTCAGCAGTGGGCGGAGGCTGCTCCACCAGAGATGATAGAAATGAGTAACAACCCACAAATTTCGTTCTTACTAAAGAAATGGGTAAAGGGAATCAAACTATAATAGTTACTATTACTGTCACTGAAAAATTCGAATTAATTTGATGTGTTTCAGATTTATATGTATGTAATCACAGTACTTTTATTCTACCTAGCTATTTCCATTAAGCTTTAATATATCTTATTAAAGTTCCCTGGGTAAATTTTGTGAGTTTTTATGTGAATGGAGATTACCTTAGCCAGAAGCAAAGTTTAACATAATTTCCATAGACACTGGGAAGTCTGTATCTTCTGCCAACATTTTTAAGGGCAGGAAGAAGTGAAAGGAGGTAAGGAGACTTAACTGCTTAGTAAGCACCTACTACGTGCAGGCACTGAATAAGACTAGCTTAAACATTTTATTTCACATTAATAACTGCCTATCCATAAAAGGTCTTTTTAAAAAACCTGAAATTTCCATCTTCTTCCTCCAAACTAAGGTGTACAGCTTACATAATTTTATTTTATTCGCAAGAATTTCGTTTTTAATACTTCCTTATTGGAAGTGAAAAACAGCCAAAGAAAATGAGACGATCCACACTTAGTAATATTTAAGGTTTTTTTTTTTCAAAAAACGGATTACACCGTTTAATATTCATAATTGTCCTAGAAAAAAGCAGAGCTGTGGCTTAGCACATGATGATATTTTCCTAACTCTTTAAGTTCCTGTAAAAATAAAGCCGCATCTATATTGGGAAGGAAACCGAACTTGTAATTGGGGAAACGTCGTTGTTAGGGGAAGGGAGGGAGAGAGAGAGGGAGGGGAGAGAGAAGGGGGGGAACCGCACACACACACATACACACACACACACACACACACACACACACTGCACAATTATCCGTGGCTGTATATTAAAAAGAACCAAAACGTGGTTGTTTTTGCGAGGGTATGTAAACTGCGGCGTAGAGGCTGCCTAAGGTGTGAGGGCTATTCATTGTTGTAGGAGATATGACTGAAGCAAGTACCTGAAAAGGAAAAATAAGACCGAAAATGATAGTAGAGAAAGGGAAAAGGGAGAGGAGAGAATCAGGTGAAAACGAGAAACAGCAGCCAAGAGCTGTGGGAAGCCGCCAAATCTTCAAATTTTCAGTTCTTTCAATTAATGGGGTAGAGGGAGGTCTTACTATAATTGGGGAGAAATGCAAGTCTGTTGGTTGTTCTATTTGTGCTGGGAGTTTTGTTTGTTTTTCCTGACTATCAAAAAAGTTATTTCGAGATACTACCAAATGTTTTGACTGGTAATCGAAAGCCTGGCAAAGCATTTCCTGCTGTGATTCCCTGGAGGTGACCAGCCTTGCACCCAGCGCACCCACGCCCCGCAGTCTGAGGAGTAGCGCCCCGCAGCCCACGCCTGAGCAGGCAGAGTGGGGACACAAAGTTCGGATACCGTTGGAGGCCTGGCTTTAGGCTTGCTTTGGTTTTCTTCTGGAAGGGGAAATGGGCGTAGTTCTGTGAGGATTTTCACTTTACAAACTTGGGAAACTAGATGGTTTTCAACTCGGCTTCTGGTTGCCGAGGCTCCCTTCCGTCTCCGAGGGTGCGCTAGCCGAGGGGTGCTACTTTCGATGAGCCTCCCTCTCCCCAGCCTTGAACAACGAAGCTCCTCCGCTGGCTCTGAAGGCGACTTGGTGACCCCGGTGCCCCGCGCTCGGCACCGGTCCAGCCCCGTTCAGGGAGAAGCCCACAGGGGAGTCTCTTCCCTCGTAGCGAGTCTATGCCCACGCACTCCCGGGACATCACCGCGTCCAGGGGCTCCCCGCTGAGGGCTCCATTCTTTTATTTTGGAAGCGCCCCCCAGTAGCAGAAACTCTGACCCGCAGCCTCCACTTGCTCCCTGCTGATCCACCTGCCCCCACCCCCGGATCCTACTCCGACTTCGAGTGAACCGTGTCACCGTCCCCCAACGCTTCGCGCCTTTTTTTAACCGCTTCAAGGTTTCCTGGGCTGAGCGGGAGGAAAACAGAGGGTTCGGCTCCTGTACCTCTTTCTAGCCCCTAGCCCACGCCGAACCCTCGCCAGAAACCCGCTGGATTGTGAAAGAACCCGGTGGTGGGCGGGGGTGGAACGCCACCTTGGGACTTTGTGGAGTGTTTGGCACAGTCTTGGGTACACTAGTGTTTCCCCCAAGGGAGTTTTCTTCGCCTTACAGAGAGTGCGAGGTGTCCGAGGTTTTTAGCAACTAACCGCAAAGGCAGAGTCTCTTCTCCCTTTCTCCAGCTCGCTTCAGGACATCAGACTTACAACCTTAAACTTCCTCCTTTGGTTGAAGTCAGCCGCAGCTTAGCGACCCCGGCTGAGGCCGCGGAGAGCTCGCTGCTGGAGGGTTAACTCAAAAGCTCGGCGCCCAGAGGTCGCCTGAGGCCCTGTGGGTCGAGGCCAGGCGCGCTGTTTGCAGGAGGAATTCCAGGAGGACTCCGGCAGGGCATGCAGCCGGCTAAAACAGGCGTTCCCTTTTCCAGACCATATTCCTCATAAAATCTAAAGCCAGATGCATCGGTTGGGCATGCTCCCATTTCACCTCGAGAGGCGTGGATTTATTTCCAAACTGGACTCCACACCGAGGTGTCTGACGCGGGTTTCAGTGGCAAGCGCAAAGGACAGGAGTTTCGATGGCTCTAAGGACTTGACAAAAGGACAGCAGTTTGAGCATTTACGTCTTAACTTTAGCTCAGGAACAGCATTAGTTATGAATGCATTTTTTTTTTTTTTACTAAAACCGTAAGAGTGTGGGATTTTTTAAAAGCGCGTGCTTTTTTTATTTAGAAAGAGTAGAGGGGAAGACCAAGTTCCCAATCACATATGGCCGCAGCACCCGGTGGAACCCGTTCACGAAAATACGTCATTTGCCAGAGAGTGAGAAAAGTAGCCATATAATAAGGCCAAAAGGCGGACTTGGTAAACGCAGACCTTATAATCTCTTGAGTCAAAACTAGCTTTTGTGCTGAGTCATTTTAATTTTTTTAAGAAATGGGGGAAAGTCAAAAAGAAGCATAAGGGTCTATTTCATAGGTAGCTTGCCTCACCCATGTAGAGGGCAAAGAGGGCAGAGTGGGCCTTCTCTTTCAGTTAGGGCTTTCTGATCGTTACCAATGTTCTCCTGGGGGGGGTGCGGGGGGTAGAAATAAGAAACAACACATTTTGAAATGACAAAAGAGTACCAGGAAACCAACTCTGCCTTTCCAAGTTTCGACCAAGAGAATCCACTCCGCGGCTCTGAAAGGCAAGGCCATTTCTTGAGTCCTGTGGTTAAATTACTGGCGAAGCCGAGTCTGAACAATGCAAATACGTACACGACTCCTAGTCTCAGGTTTTACAGAGCGAAATGACCTCAGGGCGAAAGCGCCTCTGAGCAGCTGAAAGGGTGATGGCTGTCTGCTAAGTTCTTAGTCAGGTGTGGGTGAGCAGAGCGAGCACTCCAGCAAACGGTTTCCACTTTCGACTCCCTGAGACTCTGCAGGTCTTTTTCACACTTGCCCAAACCCACAGATACTGCTGCAACAAAGGTGTTACTAAATAGAATAAAGTGTGCGGTAAAGGATGGGGGTGGGGTGACAGTGTACGCTGCTTCAAGTCAGTTTGTTTCTCTGTTGGGGGAAGAAGGGGACGCGAGGACACATTTTAGCTGACCAGATTGACACCAGCTGCATTCCTGAGCGCACCAGTTGTGTTTGGTTACCTCCACCTCGTGAAGATGCTTTCCCTTAACTGCTAAAGTCTGCAGTCTCTAAGTCTGCCCACCCGCCTCTTTGAAACCTGCCAGAGGCCTCTTCTGTCACTGCAGTGCCTCCTATGAGGGAAGAGGGATGCCACTAGTTTCCTGAAGTCTTTTACATTGTATGGAACTTGGGTTGTTGGAGTGTGGGCGGGATGCTTATCCAATTTCAAATTCCGTGGGCCTCGAGTCCCAAGAGGCCTTTGCGCGCCCTCGCCTGCTCTCCTGCCGAGACCCTGCTAAGAGATCGGCCACTGGACGCAGAACTCGCTCCAATGTCCTAAACAGTCTTCAACTTCGAGACTGACCAAACTCTCCATGCAGGATTGATGTACTATCGCTCTTCCGGAGATGGGGGGACTAGAACAGATCCTGGCAATGCCTAGGCTTCCTCCAGGAACAGCTTCCCCACCCCACCCCCACCTCGGCCAATCTTCTTGACCCTATACTTTGGTCTGCCACCGCTGCCCTGAGGGAAGTGCAGTGACGGATGCGCCCGAAGTGGTTTCGTTTTGCTTTCCCTCCCTCCTCTCCGCGGCTAGGAAGACCGTGAAAGAACAAAGTGGGGGCGGAAAGCCGGTGTCTTGACAAAATAGCTGAGACACTGAGCCTTAGCCCGGGGACAGGGTAAAGCAACTGTTATAAGAAGTCCGACTGACTGCAGTTCAGAACAGACCACTCCAGACCACACGGTTCCAAGGGGGTGGGAGGTTTATGCAGGAGATAGGGCAAAGGTGGGGAGAAGAAGGTGGAAGGACAACTAACAGCAACCATGACCATGCCTTGATCACCTCTGACCCTTGCAGGGGTGGGAAGGATCAGGAGGCCCTGACTTGTTTACGAAATGTAAAGAAACGTAACGTGTAGATATTGCTGCAACCAAAGTGTCAAAGAAACGAATTTGCTTTCTTAAAGGTTTGTTTTCCAAATGCTGAAAAATGAACAGCGTAGAAAGACGGGAAGGTGAGTAGCTAGGGCCTTTGGGTAAACGGCAGAGGAAGGGGAAGAAAAAAAAATGAGCTCCCGCCCTAGGCTCTGCATACCGCCAGGTGTGGGCGACCATAGCCAGTCAGGCCTGCAGTTCCCAACTTTAGAAAGGAAGCGACCACTGCAAAAGTTCACTTTATATTATAGTCTCACTTCCTTCTTTTAGCAAACACAGCAAACTTGGAAGCCACGTTCTAAGCTTTAGAATCTAAAGTTTCTCCTTAAGAAAGGGAGGGAGGGAGGGAGGGAGAGGGAGAGGGAGAGAGGGAGAGAGGGAGAGAGGGAGAGAGCGAGAATCTGGAAAGGTTTCTCAACTCTAGGTAAATGCATTTCCTCACCAAATAACTCTTGGAAAAGCTCTACCAGGTTTGGACCCACCCCTCTACCCAACTTCCAAGCCCCTCACAGGGGTAGGGCCGGTGCTGAAGAGTGGCGGTGATCCGAACTTGGGCGGGGGAGTTCTTCTAGATTGTTTACCACACTCCAGTTGCCGGGAAAGGTCCGACGCGTTTCCTGTTCTCATCCGAGCTCGGCCTGTTTTCCTGAACCAGTGATCTGGTAGCTAACTTATTCTATTCTAACCCTGAAAAGTACACACTGCGTTCTAAATCAACTATACATAGGAAAGGGACTAGAAGCTAGGAAGTTCATTACGCTTAAACTAACAACTTAACGTTTGGCTTTATTGGAAGACCTTCCTTTGGTGTTAATCGCACTTTTTGTTTACACCGAGCCTCCGCCTAGGCTTTAGGCCAGCAGGGCGCTCGGTTTCACTGGTTTCACTTCGGGATTTGGAAGGGCCTATCACTTCGTCCTCGGGATTTAAAGGCAACTTGTAATGGTTTGCCCCAATCACTCCCTTAACCAAAAAGTAAGTCCTCAATAACAGCGTTCCCTCGTCAACGATGGGATGCGCAAATTCCTGGGTCTTGAAGCGGCTGGGAAAGCGAGAAGGAAGCTAGCATGAAGCTAGCTGCACCTGCGGATCCAGCGCGTCCGCCCCGCGCTTCCCGCGCCCCGCGCTTTTGCCTGGGAGCTGCTGCGAGCCACCCCCGCACCCTTCACGCCCGTTGGCCATCGGTGCGGGGAAGCGAGGCCTAGCAAGCCAAGGCCTGCGGTGCAGCCACACGAGGGGGCATGGGGACTTGTCCAGGCCGTGGGCTCCGAAGCGAGGCCCAAACGCGCGCGCTCTCTGCAAGTAGGGCGGTGGCGCTCCCAGAGAAGGAGGGGGGTAGAGACGCCCGAGCGAGCGGGACGCTCGGGGCCACTCCGCGCTAGACGCGGGTCTGGGGAATCCCCCGTCGAGTGGCCAGAGTATTCAGATCGTACACATCACCCCGGCCGGCGACCCCAACCATGAGCCGGGGAGCGCTGCTGGGCGGAGGCCGCTGCCACGGAACCAGGCGGGCGGCGCACAGCCCGGGGGAGCTGGTTTTCCCGGGAGGGCACGTGACAGGGTTGGCAGCGCTCGGGCCCGGGCAGGGGGAGGGGGAAGTGGCGAGCAGGAGGCCCGGGGGCGGGCGGCTGGCGCGCTGTGTACTTAGGTCGTGTGCTGGGGCTTTTCTCTCCTGGGAGCGGGCCGAGGGGCGGGGGAGGGGCCACCGCTCCGCCTTCTTCTTTTCGCAATGTTGACGCAATCTATAAATAATGGAACAAAAGGACCAACTTCCTCGGAGCTTTGCTGAAACTGCACAAAAAATCGAGCTGGGGGGTTCCCTGGTCCCCGATGTTGAAGCGGGGAGCGCGGCGCCGAGGGAGGGGGCGGCGCAGACTGGCCTAGGGGACACCTGGTCGAGCGCCGCCGCCGCTCCGCTCGAGCCCTGCGCTCCAGTGCCCCCACTGGCTGGAGAGCTCGCCCAGACCGGGGGTCTTCCTCCGTCGCTGACAGGTCAGTGCGCACCGCCCCTTTCGACTCTGGCTTCTTTTCTCCCTCCTCCAGCCTCCACTTTTAGAAGGGAACCGTGGCGGGGGGCGGGGGGTAAGGAAATGGAACGAGGAGCAGCAGCGACAGCCAAAAAAAAAAAAAAAGCTGTAACCCCGGCGTGCATGGAGAGAAGAGAGTGAGGGGCTCCAGGAGGCGATCTGCGCGTGGCCCCCACGGGAGTCGAAGCTCGGCAGGGCTGGCGGACGGAGCGGGCCGCAGGGTGAGGAGGGGGCTCCCGGGAGGCCGTGCGTGTGTCTCGGTCCCCTTTGAACGCAGACTTGCAGAGTCCGCCTGGTCCACGGTAGGAGGAATGAGTAGAGAACTGTTGTTGCCGCCGCCACTGCACCCCCGAGGCCCACGCACCCTGAGCGCCTGGATTTGGGGACAGAGTGGGAGAGGGGGTACCCCCGCGCTCAGGGAGCGGGGACCTGAGCTCGGGAGCCCGCTGCGTCGCTGTTGGTGGGGGCGCCAAGGCAAGGGGAAGGCGGAGCTGGCGCTGTTGACAGCGGTGAGGGAGTAGGGAGGACGAAAGTTGGGGAGAGGAGGCGGGAGAGGTGGGAGTCTGGTGGGGGGGAGGGAGCGCGCGCGCGCGGGACTCGGAGGGGCGTGGATCACGTGATGGGCAGCCACCCCCACTACAGGCTGGCGGTAGGGTGACGTCACCACCCTGCCTGCAGGGGGTGGCACTTCCGTTTTCTTCCCCCTACCCCCAGGCTGCTGCTCCTAAGCTTCTGCACTATGGTGAGGGTGGGCAATAGTCGAAGGTCATCAGGTGGCTTGGCAGCAGTCGAAGGTCCGGCGGGTGTTTGGTCTGAAGCTCGAGCGGGGCGGCTCCTCGACGCGCCCCATTGTGTGTGCATTGGGCGAGGGCGGTGCCGGGGGCTGGGGCCCCCCGCGGCTCCCAGCTCCTAAAGGGCGGGGAGGACTCTGTTCGGTCAAGGCGGAGTTTGGCCACCAGCTGGCTTCTGCGACTAGACTTTGAGACCCCAGAGACTAGGGTCTTACTAGCCTGACTAGCCCTCTGGGCGCCTGGTGGTTAGGATCCAGTTCTATGGCTCTGGTCCATGGCCCAGCTTGATGGGTGTGTGGTCAATCTGTCACCACTGGAGCGACTCGATTCCAGCAGTCCTTAAGAGCTATTTTGAGTAAACTCTGGGTTTTGGTGACTCAGCTCGGTGAGCGGCGCTATTTATAGGTAGATGAGTTAAGAGCAGGGAAATACGCTTCGTTGGGATCGGTCCGCCCTATCACAGCAAAGATCTCTGTCTTAATAGAGATAAAGCAACAATATTTGAATTAAAAAGTCTGAAGACTTTTAAAGTCTTCAGAAAGAAAAATATTTGGTTCTTAATATCTGTGTTGTAAGACATTGGTCAGGAGAAGACTACTTAGAACAGTAAAAATGGAGCATTTTCCGGAGTTAAAGAATTTGGAGACTGTTAGGACCATTAACTGGCTTTTAGGTGGAGATTACTGACCCAAGAGAGGAGTAAAGACCCAGCAGCTCTCCTAGACACCTGCAGCATAGAGAACCCATATTAGAGAGAATGAAATATGGGAAAACTAAATGCTGACAAAGTCCCTGCACTATAGGGAAGGTATGCGTGACATTTATCTAGTGTCAGAAGTCTGGTCTGGTGGGATTATAAATTTCATGTTTATCACCCAATTTCTTCCAAGAAAGTACAACAGAAATGTGTGCTTGTCTTCCTAGTGTGTGAATGTGCCACTCTTAAGTTACTGCTTGTTTGGGTTTTATGATTTTAATTCTTAGAATCCCACACGATGCTCCAGCTCCCACTTTGGAAATCTAAGAGGCATATGCTATGAGAAAGATTATGAGGTCACTTGCTAAGAGGCAAGAGCTGAGTGAGCTCTCTTGGCCTTCTCAGCTTTCCATAGCTAGTGTCACCTGGGGAGCCTGTTGAAAGAAAGATGGTGACTTCCTGGGTGGTTAGTTCAGCTAAGAATAAAAAGAGAACAGCGTGCACACTGGGGCCTGCACTATAGATGTGGAAACGGGTGCTGGGTGGGGCTTGAAAAAGGGTCAGAAGGAAGCTGGACAGATGGCCAGGGCCGTCGTTTCTCAGAATAATGATGCTGAGGAATTTGTATTGCTACTGGAATGGAAATTTTTATTTTTTAGCCTTTTAGGACAAACAGGTATGCTTTGAGGGGGAAAAAAAAAGCAATGGGTGTTTTATTTTTTTAATCCTACAAGTCAACAGAAAATTTAGCACAGAATTTCAAAGGGTAGCTCTACTTTGTGAGTCAATTCTTGTGATGCTTCAGCTCAAAACTTGTAAGAAAGAGAAAACCTCCAGAAGATGTTTGATGGAAGTAACAGTTGGTCACATATGCCTTGTCAGGATCCTGGAGACGTAAAAGTTGGAATGTAAAAGAATTGGGAGCTAAAATCGAACCTGTTAGAACCACTGCCATGTGCCCAGAGACAGGAGGGCTGAAGAGAAGACTCCAAGAGCAGTCATTAGTTGTTTAAGGTCAAGGGATACACAGTCTTGTCTTGGGTGAGTGGGGAGGTGTGGACCTCAGGGCCAGGAGAAGAAACACATCCTTTACACTACTGGGAACCTTTCCCAGGGAGGTTGATGTAAAGTCTGGATCTCCGCAGTCACTGAAATGTAAGTGGTAGCTAAAGCCATGGGGGAGGCTAAGAGGACCAGAGTGCTGTCTAGTTAGCCAGGAACTCCAAGAACACTCACACTTAGGGCAAGTCTGGAGCAGGAGGGGGCTTTAAAGGACAAGGCTGAGTAAAAGCAATGGTGTCCTTAGTGTGTGTCTATAGTCCTGTATGGCTCTAATCCTCAGTGCATGGGTATAGCCCTGCATGGCTATGGTCCTTTGTGCATGGCTATCCATGGCTCTAATCCTTGGTACATGGCTATACTTCTGTAGGCTACCAGTCCTGCTTCCTTCATAAGACCAAAAAGAGCCAGGCATGGTGCTTAGTGCCTGTAATCCACTTGGGAGGCAGAGGCATGAGGACTACTGTGAGTTCAAGCCCAGCATATACCACAGACAATGACTCAAACAATGGGACTGAAAAGACTTCCACTCTTAGTGGAAAAGAAAGCATAAGAGTTACGTGTTCTTCTCATTATTCACAGTAAATGCTAAGTTGGCAGTTACTTGGCAAATGGGCTTAATATATTTAGGGAACTAAAAGTAACACTTTTATCAAGGTAAATAAAGTGTTCTTTATAACCTGGTATATTTTACAGTTTGCCTTAAGCTTCTATTATTTATGTATCTTTGGTGTTAAGTTAAATATATGCTTCTTGTTTAGAGATAAAAATAGTGGTTGAGCTATTTTAATAATTCCTATTCTCCTAACGGCAATTCAAAATACTTTTGTAGTTGCATAATTATATTTATGAGTCAAAAGCACTGTACGTTCATGCTATACACATTTTAAAATAAGTACCTCCCGGGGATGGGGAGATGGCTCAGCTGGTAAGAGCATGTATATAGCCCTTCCAGAAGATTGGCGTTTGCTTCTCAGCACCCATGCTGGGAAAATTGCCCATGACTCTGATTCCAGGGACACCTGGTACCTCTGGCCTCTGTGGCACCTGCATGCACATATGTGCACACGCACACACACACACAAATACATATAATTAATAACAAAAATAGAACTTTTAAAAATAGATGCATCCATATAGTGAGAAAATATTTGAGTCCTTTGTAGATCACTTTAATGATTTTTTGAAGTAACTTCTAAAAAAATCCTTTTTAAAATTTCTTATACAGCAGTGACTTTTTTTTTTTAATGAACAACAGCATTCACATTATATTAACATACTTGATTATCAGGCCCCAAACCCTTCAACTTCTCTGTGATGTCACAGCTGCCATGGAGGCAGCCCAAAGGAGCTTAAGTAAACACGTTCAGATGACATAATGCAGTCCTGAAGGAGGAACCACCTCAACCAGCTCTACCATATAGATTTGTACATGATGTTTTTCCATATGCCACAATGCTTGCTACCCTGGTGTGATGGCTATTCTTCATTGTCAACTTAACTACACCTGGAGTTACTAAAACCTGAATGTCTGGGTACACCTGTGAGGGATTTTTTTTTTTTTCTTAATTAAATCATTTGAAGTGAGAAGACCCACTTCTAATCTGGATCTCTGAGATAGGAACATATACATTTAATCCACATCTCTTGAGGTGGGAGACTCTACCTTTAATCTGGGCCACACCTTCTGCTGGCAGCCTATAAAAAGAGCATGGAAAAAGGAGGCTTGCTCTTGCTCTCCTAGCAAGTCAATTCCTTCACTGACATTAAACCAAATGAGACATTTAGTCTTGTGGACTGATCAACTACTGGGTTAGTGGACCTTCCATTGTAAACAGCCATTGTTGGCCTAGCTGGACCCCAGCCTGTAAGCCATTCTCTATATAAACACGTATAGTTTCATTCTGAAGTTCTGTCCCTCTAGAGAACCTTGACTAATACAGATATTTTTTGGTACCAGCAGTGGTTCTAGAACAGCAGAAGTATACAGATGAATTTTTAAGTATCTAGATAAGGCTTTCCGATTTGCCAACAAATTACTGAAGCCTCTCCAGTTACCAAATCCTCTCCTGGAAGCTCAGTACTGAAAGCCCATGGTGTGAACTATTTTACAGACTTAAAGAGACAAATGTATTTCATTATCCTGATTTACCAATTGTGAGAGGCAACAGATTTGGTTAGTCTGTACATAAAACTTTTGGCAATTTGTGGAAAAATAAGGAAAGATGATGACGCTGGTTGGTTGTTCCTAGCGTCTCTGGATAAATTCACAAGGGAAAAGAATGAGCTCTGTGATTTTTTTTTTTTTTAATTAACCAACTTCTAGCATTTTGGAATGTGTTGAAGGACAAGGAACCCAGTGATAAATGGCCAGCTCCAGATGCACAGCAGCAGTCTATAGGTTTCTAAGTGTGCCCTGGAAGTGAGGCTTCTCTCCAGAAGCCATTACAGCTCACACTATAGAAAATCAAACTGAAGCCCTCATTATAAGGTTGGCCAAATTACGGTGAAAATTCAAATCATGGCATTTGGAGGATATCAACTGTTAAAGTAAGGGCTTAATTGGTAAAGAATGGGGTCCTGTAACTTGGGGTGGAGATATATGTCTCCCACTCCCTGAAATACTGCCTCTTCTGCCTTTGACTAGGGAAATAAATCCTTCATTGTCTGCTAAACCAGCAGTGAGTTTCTCTGAAAAAAAGAAAAAGTCAGACAAGACATTACTGCTATCCCTCAGAACCCACCAATAGTTGTTTCTAGACCCATAACCAGTTAAGACTAAGCAGACCCCAGAGAGGAGCTAGAAAGTGGTCCATGAGGAGGACTGTGAGGAGGAGGAGTGCGCTATACTACTGAAGAGCTTACCAAGTGTTAATTCACTCAGGCAGAGATCTGGAAAATATGTATGGGAATGGATTTTAAGGCTGTGGGATAATGGTGGAAAGAACATAAAACTGATTCAGAGATTATTAATATGGGCCCAGTGAGTTGAGATTCAAGTTTAATATGGGAGCAAGCCAGTAAGCAGCTCCCTTCGTTGGCCCATGCATCAGCTCCTGCCTCCGGATTCCTACCCAATTTGAGTTCCGTCCCAACTTCCTTCAATGATGACTATGATGTAGAAGTATAAGCCAAATAAACCTTTTTCCCCCAGCTTGCTTTTGGTCATGGTGTTTTATCAAAGCAATAGTAGCTCTAACTAGAGCACCTGGCTACGGAATCACTAAACATTAACAATAACAGGAAAGGAAACTGGAAGTGGGGCCATCTAGCTCTAGATGTCTCAGATCCAGTAAGAATTGAGGAAATTATTTCAAAGTAGCTATCTAAGGAGTATTTTCTTTTTTTTTAACCTTATAAACTAGCACTTAAGAATGTAGCTGCCTTTAATCCCAGCACTTGGGAGGCAGAGCAAGTGAATCTCTGAGTTCAAGTCTAACTTGAACTCAGTTCCAGGTCAACACAGAGAAACTCTGTTTCAGTAAAACCAAAACAAAAAAAAAAGAGAGAGAGAGAGAGAGAGAGAAATAAAGAATGTAACATTATCCTACACTAAAACTGGCACACTAAGAGTTCAAATACAAATCATAATATTACTGTCTTAGTTATTTTTCTATTATTGTGTTAAGACACTGTGACCAGGGCAAAGTCCTTATTTGTGACTTATAATTTCTAAGAGTTAGGCTCCGTGACCATCATGGCAGGGAACATGGCAGCAGGCAATCAGGCATGGTACTGGAGCAGTAACAAGGACTTATTGAGACACAATCAGGAGACAGGGAGGAGGGAGACTGAGAGCCTGACAGACACAGAGATACACTGGGAATAGCTCGAGCTTTTGAAACCTCAAAACTCACCCCCAGAGACACACCTCCTCTAACAAGGCTACACCTTCCAATCCTTCCCAAAACGTTCCACCAACTGGGAACCAAACATTCAAATATATAAGCCTATGGGGGCAGTTCTCATTCAAACTACACATATAGCTAATAGCAACAATGTTGTTAGGAGTCAAGTATGGCCTAACTGTTCATTAAATAGAATAATTCAAACTCCTTGTGTTATTTTTCTTTACCTTTATAAGGTAAAGAAATACCTTTCTATGGCTTCAAACTACAATTTGGAGTGTTTCTGGTATATGCTTTCATGCATGTGCATGTAAAAATCAGAAGAAAATGTTTGGGGATCTTATTTTGCTGTCTACCTCGGTTTTTGAAACAGTCTCTTACTGAACCCGAGGCTTGCTATTTTGACAAGATTGGTTGGCCAGCAAGTTCTAGGATATGTCTGTCTCCAACTACCAACACAGGAGTTAGAGAAGGTGTGGGATGTGGTCATGCCAAGTTTTATGTAGTTCTGAAGATTCAGACTTCAGTCCTTTTACTTGGAGAGCAAATATTCTTGCTTGCTGAGCCATCTCCCCAGCCCCTATGTTTTTTTTTTTAATAAGGAATATTTCCAAAGTCAACTAAGTTAGGTAATTTTTTTTATTGTGTGAGCAAGTCCTTATGTTAAACGTAAGCCTTGATATGTTCATTATGAATATGACCAAAAATTCATGGATGGGGTTTGAAGAAAAATTGCTGAGCATTTAGGAAAATATTTCTGTACCACAAATGACCTTAGTTGCTAAATATTGAAAGTAAAAAAAGGTGCTGTTATCTACATATCTCAAAATTAGAATCTCCTCCATAAAAAGTACGATTATGAGATATTTTATATTTAGTTCTTTTCTGTAATCTTAATTTCATTAATCATTTGGCTTTGATCTATGTTCAGATGCTATTTTGCCTACATTATATATGTACACATTATATATTTTAATATATCATGCGTATAATGCATATATAATATATACATATATATTTGCCTTTTCCTTTTATGACATTTTATTTATTTATTTTGCTTTGTTTTTTGGGTTTTTTTTTTAAAGGTTTTATTTATTTGTCTTATATAGATGATGAATACACTGTAGCTGTCTACAGACACACCAGAAGAGGGCATCGGATTCCATTACAGACGGTTGTGAGCCACCATGTGCTTGCTGGGAATTGAACTCAGGACCTCTGGAAGAGCAGTCAGTGCTCTTAACCACTGAGCCATCTCTCCAGCCCCATTATTTTATGTGTGTGTGTGTG
Source organism: Rhabdomys pumilio (assembly GCA_030674055.1). NCBI lineage: Eukaryota > Metazoa > Chordata > Mammalia > Rodentia > Muridae > Rhabdomys > Rhabdomys pumilio. Next base: position 205,341,502 of record JANHMN010000001.1, on the reverse strand, counting down.
TGTGTGTGTGTGTGTGTTTCTATATACCATGGTACACATGTGGAGGTCAGAGGACAGCTTGCAGGAGTCCATTCCCTTCCTTCCTTTGTGTGGATCCTGAGAATCAGACTTGAGACATAAGGCTTGACAGCAATCACCTCTACCCACTGAACCATCTTTTTGACTATTTTCTCCATTAACTCATGGGTGGCAGTTACTTAGATGTGATAGTTTAGGGTTCTGCTACCTTTGATAGAAACTGCAGATATTTTTTATTTATTTTCTGATGAATCATTTCTTAGAGGAAAGGTAAGGTCAGCTTGATGTCCTCCTTTCCTGTAAGTGATTGTGTCTTCTGCCAGGAGGTCTGGAAAGGTTTTCCTTCATTTCTTATGAGCATCTGCCTATCCGTCGTGAAGTATGGGAGCGCAGGCCTATGATCCCGATCTCAAGATGTGCAGGCAGGAGGATCTAGAGCTCAAGGGCACCTCAGCCCGGACTACGTGAGATCTTATCTCACTCAAACAACAGAAACAGTTGAACCAGGATATGCCTCAACATTGGCGATTATACACCCATTTTGTGTAAGCACCTTCTGCAGATACAGTTCGTTCACTGTTGGGAGATGCTCTTCTGAAGTGCAATTTCTTATTTCACTTGTTGCATTATGTACTAGACGGCTGAATGTGTATTGTGTCTTCTTGTCTCACTTGGATAGTGTCTTTTTGGCAGTAACTTTGGTGTGTTTCCTCCAGTATTTGTTACAAGTCCTACAGTTCCTTAACTCTACCCGTTTCCTGGAACTTATTGAATACCTTAACTCTGAGCCAGGCACCTTTGCCTCTATAAAGTTTATATTACATTGCAGTGAAGAAACAGATTAGTGTGGCAGGGAGTGGGGCTGAGACCATCCCAGATCAGAAACTAGAAAGTGGGAGATACTTCCCAGAGTTCTCAGCCTGTGGGTTGCACATCAGATATTCTGCATTATCAGATATTTACATTACAGTTCATAACAGTAACAAAATTACAGTTAGGAGTAGCAGGGAAAATCATTTTATGGCTGGGGGTCACCACAACATGAGGTATAGGGTTAGGGTTAGGGTTAGGGTTAGGGTTAGGGTTAGGGTTAGGGTTAGGGTTAGGGTTAGGGTTAGGGCTAGGGCTAGGGTTAGGGTTATATAACTGTATTAAAGGGTCACAGTGTTAGGAAGGCTGAGAACCACTGCTCTAGATAGAGTTGTTTGTTAGAAGGCTGTAAGTCCGACTTTGAGAAGAGAGGAAGTGAACTTGGCAAAGACCCAGGCAACTTAGATACAGCAAATAGTGTCTGCAATGGCCCTGCGGGAGAGCACTGTGTTCAGGACGGGGAGGAAAGCCAGGCTTGCTCAGTGATGCAGTGCTTGCTTGGCATCCCATGCATAAGGTTACATCCTCACAACAATAATAGTAATTTTAAGAAACCAAATGAGCTACAAGGAAAAAGATGGAAGATTAGAGAAAAAGATGGGTTTAATCACAGAAATTGTAGGCCATAGAGAAGTTTGGGTTTTGTCCAAAATGTGAGAAGCATGCAGGTGGCTGCCGATGAACAAGAACAGCCCCAGAGCAGGTAGAGTTGTATCTCTCCTGGAGTGGTGGCACACACCTTTAGTCCCAGCACTCAGAGGCAGGACATAGGCAGGAGAATCTCCAGACTGTGTGGGATCTGTGCTGCCCTGCCTCTGGGGAAGTGAATGGCTGGGGAAGTGAATGGCATAGAGTTTGACTGCACTTACTCCATCGCCACCCCAGGGAGGGTGCTGGGCTTCAGGGAACTTCTGAGACACTTCAGGGGTGGGAAAGCCGAAGCTGGTATTCCTTGACCCCTGGACACCCACTTGCCACTTGGGACTCTCATAGAGGAATCGGGAACAAAGTGTGGGGGTTCACAAGCCGCAACGAGGCCAGGATTGTTGGGGGCCCTTGAACTGAGGATGTAGTCTAGCCTGGGGCTGGGAGCTCCTACTTAGCTCTGTGGTGATTGTCTTTAGCTTGGCTGTGGTTAGCCTTCTTCTTCTTAAGCAGTGGCTTTGTAGGAGAAGGCCTTCTCCATGTTCCCCCATAGTGGTGATAGATGAGAAACAATCCTTGGTTCCAAGCTGTTTATTGGTTGTTCATGGAAAATGGATGTGTAGCAACTTCTCAGGGTGGACCCGAGATTAAATACCTTTAGCAGGGCCTCCAGGTGTACCTCATTAGCATGGAGAACTCTTTTCTGGGCTACATGACCAGAGATCACGTTTCCTTATGTGGGAAGTATGGCGCATGTTCCAGACCAGGAATCTGGCAGGGAACGGGGAGCTGCCTACTGTCTCAGGTGTGTAGCCCAAGTTTCCAGGACTCAGACCCCCATTCTACCTTACCAACTTTCCTGGCATGGTCCACTATCTTACAAATCTGAGGCCAGTCTATCTACATAGTGAGTTCTAGGCCAGCCAGGACCACACAGTGAGACCCTGTCTCAGGACAGGGGGATGGAGGAAGGAGAAGCATTTAGTCAAACAGTTGTAAGACTGGCAAAGAAAATCATTACCAAAATAATGAAGCAACCTGTGTTAGCAGTTGCTGTCCTCTTGTTCTTGGGAAACCAGGGAGGGAAGATAACTGGAGAACTTCAAGGGGCAAGTGTGGGGGCCACTTGCTGCCCTGTACCTGACAGGACAGCTGAGTTGATACTTTGGGGGAGTAACTGAAGCAGTGTTTATAGGTTCTTTCCCCTCTCCTGGACTGTCCCTCCACCTCTCCTTATTCTTCACTGATGGGTCACAGAAGGAATTCAGTTGGAAACATGGAAGTAAAATTTTCAGAGCACCAACCACAGAAACACAGGAACAGATCTAAAGAGGGCTGTTGCTGAGATCCACAGTTAACCGCCTCACAGAGGAGTTAATGGTTTCAAGTTTGTTTGCTTTTTAGCCTAGCCACTGGACTAAAATTGTGAGACTTGTTGACATCTGATAAGATAGAAAAATGAATTATAGAAGAAACAAGATGTATTTTAAATGTGCTCGTTCAGAGGCCTTTATTACGTTTAAGTGGAGTTTCTGGCCAAACCAATGAATTAGAATCCAGAACTCAACAGAAGTATCAGGGACAGAACACAAGTTCTAAGACTCCTAAGAACATAGATATCACAAAAACATAAACATGGCAGATGTAGGTGAGATGACCTTGGGGGGAAATGAATCCCCAAAAACAAACAAAAAAAAAAAAGATCTGGATTATATGCTTGGGGACTCCCAAACATTCATTTGTGAAGAAGACATTATCTAGAAAGGGGTCTGTCATGGTTACTGTTCTATTGCTATAAGACACTGTGACCAAGGCAACTCATAAAATTGCTTAATTGGGCCTAAGTTCCGGAGGGAGGGCGAGAGTCAGTCCATGGTGGCAGAGCTAAAGCATGTAGCAGGACAGCTAAGCGCTCCCATTTCAAACTGCAGGCACTAGGGATGGCAGGAAACTTCTGAAACTTTAAAGCCCACCCCCCCAGTGATAAGCCTCCAATAAGGCCACACCTCCGAATCCTTTCAGACAGTTCCACCAGCTAGGGACCATGCATTCAAATGGACGCGCCTATATATGTAAGGCATGCTCATTCAAGATACCACATTCTACTGCCCTGTCCCCAGAGTTTCATGGCCACATCATAATGGAAACTGCATTTAGTCCCATTTTTAAAGTTCCCATAGTATTTCAGTGACAGTCTTAACACTGTTTAAACTGTTTAAAAGTACAGAACCCGATGTCTCTTCTGAGACTCAAGACGATCTCTTAATTGCATCCCTCATCAAAAAGTAAATTACATACTTACGATATATGGTGGCACAGAATATACATTACCATTCCAAAAGGAAAGAACCTGAGTGTAGTGAGGAAATCCTGGACCAAAGTGACACTGAAAGCCAGCAGAGCAGACTCCCTGTCTGGTAGCTCCATGTCCAGTGTTAAAAGACTTTAGTGACTTTACCCCTCCAGCTTTTTCCCATCTCTCGCCCTCCTTCCTTGGACTGGTTCCATTCCTTGTGTGAAGCTCTCCGTGGCTTAACTAGACTGAACTGCATTTCCTTTTTTCAGGTTATTGTCAATATAGGAATGTAGGGGAAGAGGGAGTATGCTCCGTCAGTAAAGTCTTTACCCTGAAAGCATGGAGACTTAACTTCAATCCCCAGAAACCATATTTAAAAGGGCTGGGCATATTTGCACATGCCTATAACCCTGATGCTAAGGGAGTGGAGACAGGAGAATACTGGTGCTTGCTAGCAGCAAAAGTCTAGCTAAATTGGTGAGCTCCAAGTTTGATAAGAGACCTTGTCTCACACACACACACACACACACACACACACACACACACACACACAAAAGTGAAAAGTAACGGAGGAAAACAGTGTCAGCCTCTGGCCTCCATACTCATGCATGTGAGACATACACACAATATACCAATATAAAAGGAATATGACAGATAAGAAGTCTTAATGCTGTTATATATTATTATAATGGCTATCATTTACAAAAAAATACAAACCAGGAAGAGTGCTAGACATTAGCATAGTGGCTAAAACTCTTAATCCTAATAAGGTAAGTATTGTCAGAGGTTATTTCCACAAGAAACCCACTTTTACTGGTAACATCAGATCACAGAATCTTATCTGAAGCTCACATTTAACTAAAAATAAAGAAAGTAATAAGAAATTTTTCTTGGGCTTGGAGAAACGCCTCAGCACCGAGGTTTAGTTCCCAGAAACCACAAGTAAGTCCATTTGTAAGTCCAGAGGACCTGGAGGTCCCTAGGAACACACATGGTACATTAATATCCAAGCAGGCAAAACACATAAATCTAAAAAACATAAACAAAAAAACTTTAAAGAACAATCTTTAATTCAGTTTTTACTGAAAATTAACATCAATCCATTTTCATTACACTGATTATAGTTTAGTCAAATAATGACTATACCTAACAGGGAAAATAACATATGAAGTTTCTCTGAGATCGCCAAAATCGAGAACATGGTACTTGATGTCTAGTAAGGGACTGTCACTTGCTTGGATGTTCACCACCACCATACACAAACTCGAAAGTCAGAAGTGGCCACCAAAAAAGTAAGTCTTTAACTCAGTTTTTATTAGTATTGTGTGACTGGACATCTGAAATCATAAACAGGAAGTCTGCTGTGTCAGTGTCAGGAGAACAAAAGCTCTGACTAAGGTTTTATATTTCCCATGGCATTGTGTTAGTGTGTGCTTTTATATGCACTTGAGAAGACTCCAAATGAAGATAGTACTCTCTGACAACCTGTACCCTAAACATTGGCACTTTGGTGGGAGAACCTGGGAGGTACCCTAAACATTGGCACTTTGGTGGAGGGAGAGGAAAGACTCTGCTGTGAAGTGCCATCACTAGAACCTGCTTTAGTATTCACTGCCTGGCTTTATCGTTGCTGGGAGACAGTGGAGAGCAGGCTACTGGTGAGTGACTTACTCTCACATAAACTACTTGAAAATCTATTATAGAAAACATGAGTTACACTTTTACAGTCTCGTTCTGACAGCTCAGCAATCCTCTCAATGGGTCCTAACACATTAACTCCTTTGTGAGGCAACCTGTTTCTCTGAAAAGAAGGAGAGATTGTCTTAAAGCAAATTATCCATATTAACTATGTAACATGATTCCCATAAAAATTTTTATGAAAATGCCAAGACTCAAATGACTAGTGTACAGTTTTTATGTTACTTTATTACTGAAAAAAATCTTACTAACATATAAATGCTTTTATGCTTTTATATGCTTTTTCTTAGGAAACTTCCTTGGTTTTAAGCTGAACATTGAGGAATTTAGTAAAATCATATATTATATGAATAAAATAGGAAAAAATATAGTCTTTGTATCTAAGTTCTCTTGAAAGAACATAGACTCAATAGATCTGTCTGATAGTTTCTACCTTCTTCTTCCTCTTCCTCCTCTTCCTTCTCCTCCTCCCCCTCCACATTCTTCTTCTTCCTCCTCTTTTTTTTTTTTTTAAAAAAGACAGAATCTCACATAGCCCAGCCTGACCTAAAACTCATCATATAGGCAAGGCTTGATGTGAAGTCCTCGGTCTTGTACACCTGCATGCTAAGATTACAGGTAGCAACACAAGCATCAATGTCAATGTCCATTTTTTTGCTGCACGTAGCACACAGCATATATGTGCTTGAAGCACTGCCTTTTAACTGCAAATATAACTGTATACAGAATAGATAGGTATATAATAAAAACACATGTAAAATGAAGTGAAAGCTATAAAGTAATTGCTAAGAATGTGTAATATGAAGTGATTGAAAACTGAAATTTATAGGAGAATGTGGGGAGCGAGAAAGCGGCTTTTTAAACAAGGTTTACCATATAGATGGAAGACTAAGCACAAACTCAGAGCCTTCCTGCCCTAGCCTTCCAGGAGCACACCACCACACCCAGTTCAGGCAAATCTTACATATACTAGAGTGAGTGTGTATGTGTGTGACTAATTTTAAAACAGCAATGGACTTGGACTACCAGAGGAAAAAGGTACTTAGATTTATTGACTGAGTGCTTAGTATAGGTTCAACACACTAGACATAGCAACGAACAAAACTGCCCAGGAAGAGGAAGGTTGTTATTTCCCAAGCATTTTGATAGGAACAAATAACTAGAAAGAAGCCAACCATAGTAGTTCACATCTGTAATCCCAACACTCCGAAGACTAAAGCAGGAGGAACAAGAGTTTGAGGCTAGCCTTGGCTAGAATGAGTGAGGTTCTATCGATGGAGAATGGGAAGGGAAATGGTAATGGACTCATTAAGAGGCCTTCAGTGTTGGGAAAGCTGTTTGGTAAGTCAGGCTAAGCCGCTGGTTACAGCTGTATAGTTTTCTTCTCTGGTGTGCGTTTCCTGACCCGAGGAACTAAAGAACTCGCATAATGTAAAATACCTATTGCCCAAATCAAGAATCCCACCTGAGGTGTGAGGTAAGCAAAAACTTTAATCTTCTATCTCTTTATCATCCCAGTGGCTAAAAGTTTACAGTGAATGAGCACTGTTGACAGACAGCCTGGTGATCAGCGTGTGTCCTCGTAGTCTTGCCGTCCTGGTCTCTGGAGGGTCTACTCTTCTGCTTTCTTTCCTGGTAGGATCATTAAAAGAAAAAGAGCTTATCATGTTTAAACTCACTTTCCCCAGGGATCTGGTTTTCCTTATTCTCCTAGTTACACTTCCAGCATGTCTGATGCAAGTGTTTTCTGTCTGTACAGGTCGGTGTAGTAAGGGAAGGAGCTAGGGTGTCTACCAAGAGGCAAGTGGCCGGCTGTGAGGAAGCAGTAACCAAAAGGAGGAACAAGTTTAGCAATGGTTTATCTTTATCCTTGGGGAGGAAAGAAAATGAGGAAATGAACACAAAATTGTTACTCTGAAGATGTAAAATCTTATCACCAACAGACAGATGACCATTTGGAAGAGATACCTTCAGGTGGTTGGGGCGGGGCTCAAGAGGTCAAGCAAGCTATCAGACCTGTTGATAAACATGTGAAAGTTACTATAATATAGAAATTGAAATGCTAGGGGCTGAAGAGAGAGTGGAATGAACATCAAATGCCTTCACTTGAACTTTGATTCTAAGATGAACTGAATTTCAGAATAAGCACGTGCATACCACGTGATTCCCCATTTATAGAGTTCTTAAACATGCAAACTAATCTACAGTCATAGACTCCTCTGACTCCCAGAGAAAAGGGGTGGGAGGAGGAAAGACAACAAAGAGGCTGACAGCACTCAGAAGTGATAAATTTCATCAGATTTCATTCCGCTTCTTGACTGATTGAGTAAGAACAGATGTCTTTGTATCATTCCTGCTCTTAGAAGGAAGGCATTCATCTCTGATCTGTTGTAAACTTTGCTTTTTTTTTTTTTTTTTTTTTTTTGGCTTTTTGTAACTGTTCTCAAGATTTTCTCTTTATCACTGGTTCTGAACAATTTGGTTATATGTGCTTCAGGGCAGTTTCTTACGACTTCTGAGTATTTTGAATATGTGTTCTAATAGTTTTCAGCAAATTCAAAATTTGGGCCAATATTTTTTCAAATTCCTCTTCTACAGGTGTGTTTCTTCTCCTTTGCTCACTCCAATTACATGTAGGAGACCCCTGGAAATTTATCTCATAGCTCGCTGATTCTCTTGTCATTAAAAATTAATGTCTTCATTCTTTCATTTTTTTTTCTTTATAACTATTTTTAAGGATGTGGGAGTGGCTGGGTTGGAAAGTACATATAGGTGGGTGGATGGAGGAGTGACCGTTGAGGTCAAAAAGTGTCATATCTCTTGGTGCTGGAGTTTTAGGCAGCTGTGAGCTGTGCCATGTGAATGCTGGGAACCAAACTCAGGACCTCTGCAAAAGAGGTACTGGCTCTTCACTGCTCAGCCATTCTTTTCAACTCTTTCACTAGGATACTCTCTGTGGCTGGGTCTTCACATTTACTAGTCTCCTGCCATGTCTAAAATGCCCTGAATCATATTTAGTTGATTTTATTCTTCCCAAATATTACAGATTTCATCTCCAAAGTTTTGTTTTTGAAAATAGAAGTATGTCTGCTATTCAAACATGTAGATCATTACTATACTACTACATGGGTCCCTTTATAGTGCACCTTAACCTGACTAAGCCTGCTTTGACACCTGTAAAGCAAGGTAATCTAGAAGACAGAACATGTTAGTCCCATCAAACTAAAATATGCAGAAATCAAGAGAGCCATACGGCTTCAGTAGATACTCTCTCCTTTCCTGTCCCTTTTCCTGTCCTGGAGTTTCCATGTGCTTTAAAAAGAATCACCTAGAGGGTAGAAAGGGAAAAGGAAAAGGGAAGGGGAGGTAATTCTATTTTGATTAAAAATGTATAAAAGTTTAAAAAAGAAGCCGAGTGTGGGAGGTACATGCCTTTAATCCTCTTGGGAGGCAGAGGCAGACAGATTTCTGAGTTCAAAGCAGGGCTACACAGAAAAACCCTCTTGAAAAACTTAATACATACATACATACATACATACATACATACATACATACGGAAAAAAGATGAATCACCTGAAACAATCACAACTTAAAAAATACAACCTATGGGGACTAGCTCATAAGATACTTGCTTGGTTCCTTATAGTACAGCCGTTAGTGTGCATGTGTAAGCCTTTTAATACCAGATTCTAGAGTCTGTTGTTTAAGAATAATGCTATTTCAAACAGATTCCAATATGAAACTTAAGTTCTACCTGTTTAATGTATAGACATTAAGCAGGCACAAGCCAACAAGAATTTATTCTTAAACCTGTAGCTGCCAGCACAGTCTAATGTTCTCTAATTGTCTTTACAGAACAGACCCGGGTGACTAGGCTTAGCCTTTTAGATTTTCCTTTTAGAAATAATAAAAACACAAGTATTTTAGAGTATTAATAGATAGGAATGCTAGGAGTCAGAAACCTCTGCTAAACAGTTTTGTGACCTTATTCTTTTATCAATGAAAGAATCATTTAAAAATAATTTTATGCCAGCCTTCTGACTTCCAACACTACACCTATAATATCCAATACTATGCCTCTTATTTTTTCTAAGATTACCCTGACCTGAGCGCTGTGCCTGATATGGACAAAAACATGCTCCTTTGTTTCTTGGGAAGCACCCACAGTTTTGCTCGTGTGTCTTTCCCTATGGTAATGGGTTCAATGTGAGATCTGCTCTCTTAGCAGACTACAGAAATGTTCTTAATGTATTAATTTTGATAATTGGGGTACTTTATAGAGTTACATCCCCCACCAAAAGAAAGAATAACCAAAAGGGAAGAGCCTGGTTATTCTTCAGATGGTGTGAGTAGTTTTTTGATAGGCAGGGATGAGCTCTGTCTTATACTTGGAAAGAGCTTCAGTTTGGAGGTTGGATGTTGCATGTAGCTTTGGCCACCAGGACTAAGCTCCAGGAGCCAGCCATGCTACCTGCCCTGCTCATAGAATATTGGAACCATGGATGAAAAACACAGACACACACAGTTGTTCAATTCCAACTTGCCATTTTGGCACAATTGCTGGGCACTACTTATCTCCTGCCTGGAGAAGCAAGTCCTTATCAATATTCTTAGCCCTACACCTTCTACCTGCCCTCAACTTTAGTTGCTCAGTTACATTTAGTCACTGCTCAACCTCTCCAACTGCCCTCCTGTAGAAGTGGCCTGTGGTCACTCTGTCAGAGGTCTCACGTGGCTGCTTGGCTTTTCTCTCTCTTACATAGTGAACTATCCCTCTTCAGGGACCTGGAAGTCCTGCCTATTCCTTCTGCCCAGTAATTGGCCCATGGCTTCTTTACTGATAGATCAAGAACCAGTTGGGGAACAGGACCTTAGCACCAGAACCACCCCTACACTTGGATCCATATTTTACTTCCAGTGGTGCCATCGTTTGTCAAAGTGGGCCACACTCCCCTGATGTTACAGCTGGATGTGAAGACTAAAGTTATTACAACCAGTTTGCAAAGCAAGGTTGAGGGCTGCATGCCTGTAATCTCAGCAGTTAGGAAGCTGAGGCAAGGGATCATATTTACAGGCCAGCCTCAACTACATGGTGAGACCTTGCCTCTAAGGGGAAAAAAAAAAGTCAGAATCCATAGACAGCTGGAAAAAAAATCACTACTCTTTGGAAAAATAGGGTATGGGCCTAGCCATAACATTAAATCACTCTGTTTGCACAGTAAGACTGTTTTGTGCACTTGTGATGATGAAGTGTGAGATAATACAAAAGGATGCTTCTGAACATTCATTCTGAATTCTCAGTTTCTGTGACACATTCATGTTCAAGGGAGATAGGCATCAATTAGTCTATTCCACAGCCTTCTATAAATAGCCTTGGCTAAGCTGTAAAGAAAACTAAAAGGGACAATGTTATACAACCACAGAATGGCCTAGAACCTTACCTCTAAAAGTCCAGCTTGGAACACAGCAGGGGTGGGGAGTGGGGCTGTTTCTATGACCTAGAGGATTAAAAGCCACTGGGGGAGGGAAAGATGGAGGCTGTATCTAAAATATCATGTTTACACTGATACTGAAAAAACTGCGTCATCATATATTTAAAACAATGGAGTATTTACACTAAATTTAGGACAAAACAATGCTAAAGAAAATCTAGTTTGGGACCAGTTTTTAAGGCACTCGTTCACTCTTCTAGGAACCATACTTTTTTTTGGGGGGGGGGGGGCTAGGATGGGGAAGAGGTTCAGTAGTCTTAATACTCTTCCAAATATTGCTAAATGAAGATAGATAGCAATGATGGTTATTCACATCATGAATATATTTAATACCACAAAACTGAAAATTTAAATTTTACCACAATTTAAAATTTGGGAGAAAAAAAACTCATATTCAAATTGAATGTTATTAATACATGTGAACGTTTTATTTGATTTTAGAATGCATATTTAAATTGGCCACTATTATTTTAGCTCATGAATCACCTCTTATTGTGCCCATGAAGTATGTATGTGCACGTGTGTACATGTGTGTGTGCATGTGTGTAGGTGGTTACGACCTGCCCAACATGGCTGCTGAGAAGCCAGTAAGTACTCTTGACCACTGAGCTCTCTTCCCACCTGATCCTACATTTTTAAGCATACACCATCAAGTGCCCTTGTGAAGGACATTTATTTACTTGGTAGTCTTCACCCCTGGGCCGTCAGCATGCCTGCATCTATGAGTGCTCGATATTCTGTCCAAGTTCCTAATTCCAGTCTGAGATGGACTAAAAAACGCACAATTAAAACACTATATAAACACAAATAGTTTCTCTGTGAAGACCCTACCAAAATTTATTTTTAAGATATCCTAAGGAAATTAGGCAAACATAGCTATCAGTCTCACTGCAGCAGGAAAAACTAGAATCAATATAAATACTCCAAAATGATTGAAATAAATGCAATTTCATGGAAGCCCTTAAATAGAGTTCCTGAGGTAAGACAGAGGCTCTTTGTCTCTCCACGTCTTTCCTACTTTGCTCTCTGTCCAGTTGATGGCTGAAAGATGAAACCTTCTATTCCATAAAATGTTAAACTGTAATTTCCTGAAAAACAAACGAACAACAGCATTCAATAATCCTAAAGATATAAAATTCTGTTGAAGTCGTTTTCTTATAGCCAAGGCTAGCTTTGAGCCTTTTGATCTTCCTCTCTGTCCTAAGTGTTAGAATTGGCTTGTGTGCCACCACCCAACTAACAATGTTATTGATACTATAAAAATGTTATTGATATTATAAAAAGACAAATGTGAGGCCTTCTTTTGTCAATTGAAAACAGAGATGAAGAAGAGGGTTATTATTAAATGGTCTTCAGAAAACAATGTTTTCCAATCATTCACAGTCTTCTTTAATGTATATGCATTGGTAATTCTTATGATGGAAAGTGTTCCCAGTGGAGCTACAAACTCATTTTTGAAGTAAGTTTCTTCAGAGTTGCCTTTAACAGTCAATCTACTTAAAACAGTAAGGGTTGTAATATATTTTATTTCCCCACAGATTTGTTCTAATAAGAACCTTATACATTGATGATAGAAATGTAGCATTCAACTCAACTGTCCTAAAAAACTGGTCACATATCCTGATTCATGTATCCTAGAAACCATAGTTCTAATTCCATTTCTGTTTATGAACAATAAACAAGTCAAGCTTGTAGACTCCTGATTTCCTGTCCTCCTCAGCTTCCAGGATCATCCAAATCACCAAACTCTTCCTTGTTATCTGATATAATCTGACATTTTCTACACAAAAAGTTTTATTCTTCAAATAAAAATCTTTTACATTTATTTATGTACATGTGTGCACAGTATATATTTATGTATGCACAGTGTGGGAGAAGGTGTCTGGGGATAAGCTCAGGTCATCTGGTTCGACAGCAAGCACCTTTTGTCCCTCCACTTTTTAAAACTTTATTTTTACAAAAGTAGCAGGATAACTTTATCAAAGTTCAGGATAGCACAGATTAAAACAGAGACGTGGTGCCAAGACTGACAGTGGGCCACATGAGTGACAGTACTCAAGGGCCTCAACTTTTTTTAAATAAACTGACAAGAGCAGATTCATTTTTATTATTTACGAGTCTAAATTTGCTTTCCCAAATACAGGAATCTTAATAGATGGGACAAAAAGTGAATGCCAGTTGTTAGGATATATTTGAGAACATATACAAATCTGGCTGTCACTATCCTGTTAAATTACAGTCTAACCAGAAAAAAGGGGTTAAATCATAAAACGATGAAGAAAGCATCAAGGAGCCCATTAAGGTTGTGGGGATTAGCAAGTGGGGACTCAGCTGTCATCCAGACTGAAAGCAATAATGGCCATATTTAAAGGGTTGTCACAGTGAGTGGGACAAGTTTGTTTTCATAGCTTCAGGGGCTACTTGGACATAGGTGCAGTGAGAAAGAGGTATGTTTTAACTCTAGGATTCTGTGGTTCCAAACCAGAATAGGCTCAGTTCCTTTTAGTTTCTCACGAGGCTTACATTATATTACATGGCAATGTTTACAAAGCACTGTTTACTGCGTCATCGAAAGTCAGCATTTTCACGTCAACTTTAGAAAGCAGATAACTGAATGAAATGAGCTTATCCCCTTTTGAGTTATCCTTATTAGTGGAGGGTAAAAAGTTAATTAGCCTTCAAATCTTAATTATTAATTTGTAAATGAATTTTACTACAGTCTATAGTGGTTTGTAGTGAAGAACATGAAGGCAAGATGACCCATACAGGAAAAGATAATAAAGAAACTCTTAGGCCTGTATGCTGAACAGAATTAGAGCTGGAAATGCTTGTAGATATGAATTTGCACTTCTAGAAACTAGGGCTATAAACAATGCAAGGTTAATTTCCCGAGACAGAAATACACTTCCTGACACATATGTAAGTACCCACCACCACTGTGTAACTTTGCCTCATCACCTTTTGGAGTCACTTGACAAAAGGTAAAGTATGTACATTAATGTTTTCATGAAACAACCCTATCCAACTTACGTGTCCATGGTGGACATTAGGACATAACTTGTATATCCAGAACTCATATTAAAAACAACAACAAAATAAGCATGGTATGTGCAGTTGTATTCCAACACTGGGGAAGCCAAGATGGGTGTATCCCTAGGGCTAGTTTCAAGCTCGGAAGGATGGAAGAATGAAGGAGGGGGGGAGGGAGGGAGGGAGGGAGGGAGGGAGGGAGGGAGGGAGGGAGGGAGAAAAGCAGAAAACAGTGGACAGGACCCTAACCCAAACTGGTTCCTAGTGTTGTCCTCTCGCTTCCACACAGGATAAAACATATAGTCCCATACTGCCAAGGACCAGCCTCAGCTTGTAGGAAGGGGTGTCTTTTGAGGAAGGGGTGTCTAGGAGTAGCAAAAATAAAGAACTCAAAGTCAAATTGTGAGTCCAAGCTGAAGGCTAGAGACTGCTTTCCAGATTGCTACCTGTGTTGTGCTCTGCTCCAGACAGCTTTCTCTTGCTATTCTAAAAACTCTAAAAAGGGATAGCTTGTCCCTTGCAGATCAGAAGCCCACTTTTTATTTTACATATCCATTCAGTCATTACTCCAGGTTCCCTTTTGATTATCCCATGAATCAGCATCCCAACACCTCAGCCCCAGGATTCTTAGAGACTGCAAGCATACAGACAAAGTATACAAAAAACTGAGTGGGACCCCACCCTAAAATTATTCCTTCCATGCCAGAGCCAGGCTGACCTTGAACTCAGGAATCCTCCTGCCTTGGTAAATATAAACAAAGCTAGGTGGGGATCACCACTCCCTAATTCTCTGTATCTCCTTCCTTAGTATCTGACAAGCTGGCTCATAGCACAACTGCCTCTGTTCCTTTAGCTCTATGATGCTTCTTATACAATTCATCCTTATATTTTGCATAGTTGAGAAATTATACATTTTCAAACTCATGTTTTCAGCATTTTTTTTTTTACAGCCTTAAGGGCTATCCTGACTTTCACAGCCATAAGATCAGAGCATTCTATATCATTTTGCTGAGACATAGACCTGCCATCCGCTCCTGGACTCTTGCTGTCTCTGATTATCATGGAATCATTAGCCTTGGCAGAGAGGACATTCCTTGGAGGAGGAATGTGAAAATATGTACACTATTATACAAACAAACCTTACGCCCACAGCAACCATCAATCCTTGTGGAGGCTTATGCCCTGCTGGCTCCATTCCAGGGGCAGGAAACCATGTCATACTGTCTCTTACATGGCCAAGCCATACTGGGCACTATACTATATAAATACCCTCTAAGAAGGATCTCTTTCCAAGTATCCATTAGCTGTGGTGAGAAATTATCTGTTATTTGAACAAACTAAATATCAGTCTAAAATAAATCTCAAACTTAAGTAGAATACTTAGATTAGTAAATTCACAGGAAAAGCTCTCCATATTTCTACTGATAAATGATGGTGTGATCTCTAGGTATATGATTTCAGTGGTAGACTAGATGCTACATTTAAACAGTTGTTCATCTTAAGATCACTTTGTAGACCTTAAAGAAAGGAAACTAAAAAAAAAGTTCCCTATGAATTTCTATAAGCAAAGCAGTATACCACAATACTCAGTATTGACTGTACATTCTTCTACCATAGCCACACAACACATAGAAAATGGCAGTTTGCTAACCAGTGAGGTGGCTTGGTGGGTAAAGACACTTGCTGTCAAGACTGATGACCTTAGTTTGATTCCTTAGAACTGACATACCGGGCTGGCAAGATGGCTCAGCGGTTAAGAGCATTGGCTGCTCTTCCAGACATCCTGAGTTCAATTCCCAGCAACCACATGGTGGCTCACAACCATCTGCAATGGGATCTGATGCCCTCTTCTGGTGTTTCTGAAGACAGCTACAGTGTAGACATAAGTAAAATAAATCTTAAAAAAAAAAAAAAAAAAAAAGAACTGACATACCATATAATAGCAACTTCTCCAAGTTGTCTTCTGACCTCCATATGCATTTGGCAAACGTGGCTGTTTACATGTTTCCTATTGCTGTGCAGTTACACAATTACAAAGTTAGCTGGAAACAATAAAAATATATCACCTCATAGTTCTGAAAGTCTGGAATCCAAAATGAGTCTCAGTATCACAAAACTAAGATGAAGGCAGAGTTGTGATCCCTTTGGAGGTGCCATGAAACCCATTTTTAGCTTCTAGAGTTCACAACCTATTCCTTGGTTCAAACCTTCTTCCATCTTCAGACCAGCCAAACCTGGTTGAGCCTTTCTCACATGTCATCACCACCACCTCTCTCATGCTTCTTCTACCACACTTAAAAGACCCAGATGAACATGGGGTCTACCCAGATAATCTAGGATAATCAAGTTGTAGACTTACTTTCAAACAGAACGTGAATTCTCTCTCGACATGTTTGTTACGTACTCGGATTGCAGAGTACACATTCTGGTAGGGCGTTTGTTCAGAGAGAGGATAGCTCAGTGGGTAAAGTGCTTGCTGCCAAACCTAGCAACTTAAGTTCAATTCCAAAACCTACAGGGTCCTTTGGCCTCCAAATGCACTCAGTCTGTGGCACTTTTACCCCCATGCCTCCCCCAAACTATTTATGTCCAATGTCAGCTCCCCATATTATAATGCTTTCACAGAACTCTGTACCTTCTTGTTACTGGTGAGAGTTGTGATTTGTAAGGTCATTAATGTCTGTTTTTCCTCATTTGATTAGGCCATAAGAGAAAAAAGTGTGGTTGTTTTGTTCCCCCTTAACATACTTGATAACTAGCAAAAATATAAAATACATGCAGCATAGAGTAAGTACTAAATCGTTACCTGGTATTTACCTGCATGCTGAACAAATAATTTCTCTGTCTTTTATCCCTTCTTTCCCTCTTGTTGCATCTCCTCCAGGCCCAAGTGCTCATTAATTTGCTTGGACAGTTCTCTCCAAAGGAGTCACTCCATACCTCTCTTCTCTTACTGTAACCTCACTAAGAAAATTTTGTGGATTTCTCTCAAAAATTTGTTTTATTTTAAACTATGTCTATGTATTTGTATGTCTATGCAAGTGCAATGCTGAGATGCAAGTATTTATTTGTATATTTATTTTTGCAAAACAATGGCAGAACTGAACTCTGGACCTCTTTAAGAACAGTGTGTCCTCTTAACCTCTGAGCTACCTCTCCAACCCTTCATTAGAAAGTAAACTCTAAAGTACACACCTCATATTGGGCAGAGCAGTGGTGATTTATGCCTTTAATCTCAGCACTCAAGAGGCAGAGGTAGGTGGATCTCCTTGTGTTCATGGCCAGCTTGGTTCTGCGTAGCTAGTTCCAGAATAGCTAGTGTACACAGAGAAACCCTGTCTGAGAAAAAAACAAACAAACAAAAGCAAAAACAGAAAATAAGCCAAATTAATTTGAAGGTTTTCCAATTGTATCAATATAAAAATACCACATAAAACCATTAATGATCTAACCTCTATCCAGTTGAGCAGGCTGACCTTTCTCATCAATTTCAAAGATTCCCAGGCTAGAAACTACAGCAGACGATCCAGCTGTTTGAAATGCCAGGTTCTTCCTAACTGTTCCATTTTCATACATTCTAATGATTCTACTTAAAATGCATTCGATGGCCGATCTCTCCTTTACCTTGTACACTAACATAACTCATTCCAATCCCAGTGTGCTCTCTACCAAGCGTCTGTCAACACACAGTCCAATCACTACCTCCTTTAAAAGCTTCCTGTGTTACCCATTTCCATGGATCGTATGATGTTCCTCTTTTTCAGGCTACAATTGTGTGGAAATTTTATCTTTTCACTGCATATTCAACTATCTACTAAAAGAGATTATTCTTTTTTGTCTCCATCTCCAATTCTAGTTTGAATTCTGGTAACTGTTTGTTTCATTCTGTGTGAGAACATATATTAAAACCCACAGAGGGTTTACATCTAGGAAATCTTCCAATCAGTTGATAAAACATTAAATTAAAAGGGGCATCTGTATAAAAATGTTCATTTCATAATCATAATACTAAAAACTAGAAATAAGCTAAATGTCTAGGAATAGAAATTTCTAATGATACATCTTGGAGCAATCTAAAGTGAAGATTGTGAAAATTATATAGTAACTCATGTTTATGACATGTTAAGTGAGAAGGGATTAAGAGAACTGTGGCACTATATAATTATGTATATATACAATGACTAAAAGGGAACATGAAAACTATATGAATTGATGGTGTGGCTGTGACTTCATTTCTCCCCCTACCCCCTTTCGGTTTTTAGGACAGGGTTTCTCTGTGTAGCCCTGGCTGTCCTAGAACTTGTTCTGTAGTCCAGGTTGGCCTTGAACTCATGGAGTTCTGCCTGCCTCTGAGTGCTAGGGATTTCATTTCTTTTATCCAGAATTTTATAAATGTCGCTATAGTAGTCTTTCAATATATTTAAGATAATTTAAAATTAAATTTATATCTTTTACAGATTGGCAAGATTTGTAAATAAATATTTGTGAACATACACACACATATAACTATATTTCTCAGGACTGTCTCCTACAAGCTCCAAGAAGCAGATAATCCAATACCAATTATCATACTGAACATTGGTCCCTAAGATTATTTCCACTAACATGGAAACAGGCCTTTTCAAAAGGAAAAGGCTTATTCCAGGGAAAAGCAAACTTAAGTATGAGATAAGCATGTACTACTTCATTACACAAGCAAGTAAGGGAGTGCTTTTAATAAAAAAATGAAGTAATGTTAACAGAAGCCACAAGAGGAAGTACTTCTAACTACATAGAAGACAACTTGAATATCAAAATAATTATATAGTTTAACATTAGCGGTGAAAGACAATGATATATGTAACCTACCCTAAGTGATTCAGAAAAACAATATACAAATATACAAATAAAAATATGGGCAGAGTAGCTGGAGAGATGGTTCAGCAATTAAAACCGACACCCACAGGGTGGCTTACAATTCCAGTTCGAGAGGATCTGATACTGTCAGACTTCTGACCTCTAAAGGCACCAGAGATAACATGGTGTACATACATACACATAGGCAAAATATGCATATAACAAATATGAATCTTAAAAAATATTCATAGATAGACATCATAAATGAGAATAAGCAAATACAGAAGTGGAAAAACAGGAATTTGAATGTACTCACAAAGATAATGAATTGGTAAGTAGGGAAACAAGAAGGGCTTTGTTTACACAAGAATGCTGTGGGCTGAAAATGAAGAAGGGCTATGGGTTTTTTCAGTCATCTTGCATCCTTCACATAAACTGTATATGCAATTATGAATGCTGAGCATAAAAGGAACTTCTGATAAGTAGGCTATAATGTCCCCACAAAGACAAGTTGATCAAAAGTATGATTATCAGTGAGTAATACATGGGCGTCATGTTCAAGTGACACTCTGAGGAACAGGCTACAGAGTCCGTGCAGTTCAGCTGAAATGCATAGTCTCCATCTAATTGTAAGTAAACATGGAGTGAACATTCTTCTAAAAATGTGTGATGCTATATCCTTTAAATACATCAAGGACTTACAAAACAAAGAGTGGGAATTTCCAGAGCAAAGGATGCTAAAAGAGATAGGACAATTAAATGCATTCCCTGGCCTGAGGCAGGCTCCTGTCAGGGAGAGAGGAATACTATAAAGGGCCAACCTCAAAAATTCTAACATGATGCTAAAAACACTGTTCAAATGTACGTTTATCAGGTTGTCAGGAAATGGACTCCCAGGAATACAGAAGTGAAGAGCTAGGATCCATGCTTGCCTGAGAAAAGTTCAGAGGAAAAGGTATGGGGGCGGGGTATGGGGAGTAAGTAGTGTATATCTGGAGAGAAAGAGAACTCCCCACAAGAGGCAGCAAATGAATAGATAATCTAATAACATTTTATAAATTTGAATTTCTAATTTGTTGGTTTTTAAAAGTTTGTTTTAAGGAAACAACAGGAACATAAAAGGTGCTGAAAATGCTCAGAAGCTGGGTATAGTGGTGTGCACCTTTACTGCCAGTACTGGGAAAGCAACAGCTAGATCTCTGTGACTGAGGTCAGCCTGGTCTACATAGGGAGTTCCAGGACACACAGAGCTACACAGAGGCGCCTGTCTAGGAGAAAACAAAAACAAGAACAACAACAAACCCAAACCTGCAAACTGCTAAACAGTTTTTAAACAGTTTTTAAACAGTTTATTGTGTGTTGTTTTCAAGTTACTGTTCAAAATGGTTTCTGATTCTGATATTGTTGAGTCTCTCTTGAATGAGGATGCTTTTACAGTTTTAACTAAGTTAAGATCTTGAAGCCAGTGGCCCATCAGTTGTGCTTCCTATTTGAAACAGTGGGGGGGGGGGGGCACTGAGATTTCAAGACCTGTTTAATACAGTATCCACATTTACCATTCACTGGCTGGTATTTGCATTCCACATTTTAAATACGACTTGGGTTCTACTCTCTGACAGGAGTATACAGAGTATGAGTGCGTGGAAGTGGGCAGACAAATGATTACGCCTTTCTAGAAGACAGCTAGAAATGTACACCCTGGTACCCAAATACTAATTACAACCTAAACAGTGGGATTCTTTAGTCTCATAAGGTGTATCATTGGAGTTGTAAAATTCAGATTGGATATTCTTCCAAGTTTTTAAATCCTGAGTGTGATGATCTAATAGAAAATTACCTTTTTTTCCCTTTGAAATTTAACTCGGGAATTTGCACCCTCTTGTGGTGGAAAGATAATTTTCCCTATTGGCTTTCTGTTTAGGCACAAGAACTTAATGTTAGGATTCTGGTTTCTCCCATCTTAATGATTCAATAAGGATTTATTGTTTGTTAGATTTTAAACAAAATGGGACTTAAAATATTCTAAAAAAGATCTCCATATAAGTTTTATTTGGAGCAAGTGTACATAACTGAACACTATTCAGCCATGTCCAGTCTTGATCTGATTTTGAAAGTTTCTTTTCCAGTTGTACTTCACTCATGCAAACCATGGAAGCCTTCTCCAATTTGCCTACTCTTTAGTACTTAAGTCTCAAATCCACTGTTTTAACAGGCATAATAACAAGATAACATCTTTTTTATGTTCAAAAATTACAATTCTCTGGGGTGTGATGGCACAAACCTGTAATCCCAGCACTCAAGAGACTGAAGTAAGATTAACAGCCTGGGCTACAAAGCTGAGTTCTAGGCCAGGCTCAACTCCATAAAAAGATACTTTTTAAAGTTATGATTCATCACAAGTTGTTTTTATAATAAAAACTAGAGCAAACCTAGTAATATTCCTGATTTTTAAACTGTTGGGTTCTTTGTGAAAAATTAAAAAAAAAAAAATCGATAGAGCTGGAGATATAGCTCAGCAGTTAAGAGTACTTGTTGATTTTGCCGAGGACCCAGGCTTAGTTTCAGCACCCATATTGTGGATCACAATCATCTCTCACTCCAGTTCCAGGAAATCCTTCCTTTCTTGATGTTCGAAGGCACATATAAGATGCACATACATACATGTAAGCAAAACACTCACACAAAGTCATTTTTAAAAATCCATGAGAATCAAGGGAAACATAACCAAACACAGCCCTAAACTACAGTCATTTAGGAGCAATGGCAGCTTTTGTTTTTAAAATTTTTATCTTAATTAGCCTAGTGGCAGGGACGATGTCTTGCAAGCAAAGGATCAAAAGATGTTTTTGTAAGAAAAATTAAAATATTAATTTCATCAATTTTTTTGTCCTGTTACAGAGCCATTTTTTAAAAAGGCGGTTTGCCTCTCACCAGCTGTAAGATAGCAGAATTTCTAATCGGAACATCAGGTATCATCAACCATCATCAACCATAAAACAAAAATAATACCTATTTCATAGAGGTGTTGTGGGCAGTGAAACGCCTGATCCACAAAGTGTTTGATACACTGTGTACCATATTATCAATACCCCGTGGCTTTTAGAACTTTTTCAAGGCTTCATACAACGGAAAACTATCTGGTGAATCTATAATTTACTACAGCACTAATTTTTTTTTCTTTTGGAAAAGTACCCTAGTGACGTCCAAAAGATTGTACATCTCCGTCTCCAATCCAGAACCGAAAGCTCCGTCTCCAGTTCAGAATCAAAAGGCTTGTGCATAGTGGGCGGGTCGCACGCCTGGAAGTCTGGGGTGGAGGGAAACGTCAGTGTGACAGCCGCCCGCTGGTCGTGTGATTGAACCGTAAAATTCCTACCTCGTGAAGTAGTTCGAGGCTTAAGTGTGACAGATCTGGGAGGCGCTGGCGGAAGGCGAGAGCGCGACACCGATGCGCGGTTTTAAGTTCCTGAGCAACCACACAAGGCTCGAAGGCACACTTCGGTGGTTTGGAGTTTAGTTAAAAGCGATTTTTGTTTTGCTTTCACGAAACGCTAAGATAGATCCTAATTTGTTTCATCCCAAAGGTAGGGTACTAGTGTGTTACCGGAGTGGTGTCCAAAAGCTGACCACCTCCACTGCCGCACAGGGGCGACGCAGGCACACACGCAAGCGCAAAATACAGCGGGGACTGGAAGCAAGGAAGTGGAGCGCTTTGGCGCCACGACGATTCTGCGCATGTGCCGGGGGAGAGGGAGGTAGAAGTTTCCGCATGCGCAACAGGGTTGCGCGGGGGATGGTGGGGGGGGGGGGAACGGCAGGAACAGCTGTGGAGACAGCCCGCGTTCCCGGCATGCCCCGGGGCGGCGGGGTTGGCTCTAACGAATTTGAATGAGGAGCCTCAGCGCTTTCGGCGCCATTTTCGAGTGATGCCTGATCTCATCAATCTAGCGGGAGGGAAGGGATAACCTGTCCGAGCGTAGCGCGACGCTAGGATCGCGCTGGAAAATCCCCCAAAAATCATCAAAAAATAACTTAGACCAAAGGGCAGTCGGCGGGGCTTCGCCAGATCCGGCACAGTCGGTAAGAGCCTCAAGTAGCAAAGCGGGTCTCGGGAGGTGGCAGCGATGGGACCTGAGGACCGTGAAGGGAACAGGGACCGGACTCGGGGTCTGCCCTCACTTTAATGGCAGAAGCTCCCCAGGAGATCCGGCCGGCGTAACTTGGGTGCCCTAGGGTGGGCGGTGTCTGGCCGCTTGTGGCGGGAGCGCGGAGCTGGGGGAGGGGAAGCGCGGTTTGAGCGGGACGCGGCCGAGCAGCCGCCGCCCGACCTGTCAGCGCGAGCGGCCGGGGAGCTAGGCCGGCGCGGCAGGTTCGCCCGCGGCTCCCGACAGGCGCCCGCCCTCTCCGGTGTACACGGCAGTCGGGGCGCGCGCCGTCTCCTGCCGGGAAACTTGGGTCGTCGGAGGGGCGGCTGCTCGCGGCACCCGGGGTGCGCGGGTGAGAGGCGGCGCCGGCCGGCCGGCGGGTCCGGGCCCCGGGCGCCGCGGACAGATGCATCCCGCTGGGTCATTTTGTCGTTGCTCTCCCGGCGGTCCCCTCTCTCTCGAGGGGGAGGGGTGTCGGGTTGAAGGGAAGGACGGGGCTGCGAGCTTGCGATTTCCTGGCGTCGCGCTCTTAGAAGACTTTTTCCTTCTCCAGTCCTTGAAACGCAGTGTCTCAAGGAAAAGTAGCGTGGAACTTGCTGTTTCCTGTGGACGAGCCTTTGCACCTACGATTTAACGGTAATTTTGCAGTTCTCAACTTTTCTTGGGAACTCTTGACGCTGAGGCGGAAGAAAGCGGAGTTATCTTTCATTTGGGGGGTTCGTTTCTTTTTTTCGTTGGTTGTTGGCTTTTTGTCAACCCAGAGTCGACAGCTCTCGAATAAGCCAGTGACAGCTTTGACTTAAGGTAGTACTAGCTAGGTACTAGGCTTTGTGAAGACCCCACGTTAAACACCATGAGATTTTGTATCGCTTTCCCCCCTCAGCACCCCTAGATTAACCCTTAGCTAATGTGACGTCCTTCGGGAGGGTCGCACGGACCTGGCTTACAAATCCTCTGTAGATGCTTTTGCAGCAGCTTCTCAGTTACTCGCTCAGGACTAAGGCTGAGTGGGAACCTCAGTGACCTGCTGTCCCGAACAGGCCCCCTACAGAGCTTTCTCCCTCTGGAATTTGATCAGAACGCTGGATTGTGTGTGTTTCTGTGAAAACTGGGGGACCCGCCCTCATTTAGATCCCTTCCAAAAGAGTGGGAGCGCAATGTGATGTTTTTCAGATTGTGTCTAACGGAGCTCCCAAACGCCGGGCTTCTTACCCACTGATTGGCTGGAAGGAAGCGCGACTGGGGGGTTTGAATGTTGATCCCAAAGCTGATAATTCTTGACCTACCGAAAAACTATGTGTAGTCAGGGAACTACTCAAATAGATACAAAATGTAAAATCGGAGGGTTTTTTTTTTTAAGTTAGTACATAATAGAGTTGTTTCTTCTGTAAAAGCCTTTCAGATGGTTCTGAAATAAATATTTAAATGTAAAAAACTAAAGAGGCTGTTTTCAGGAAACTGTATTTCTGCTGTTGCAGTTATAAGACATTTCTGTTCTTCATTGGTTGAAAACTTCTCCGAAGGATCTAAGGTGTTTGGTTTTTTTCCTTTGATAAAATTTTTTCGTTTCAACCTTCCTGTATTGGATACATATTATGGGAGAATTGTTTCTTTCTTTCATTTTGATGAAAGTGAACTTTAATCTGTTCTACATTTTTCATAAAAATTGAATATATTCTTAAAACTTTGCAAATCTATTTTAAAATGTTTTCTAACTCAGCCATTGCAGTGGATTTAAAATTATAATTTACGAGCCTTTTATGTTTCTTAGTTGAGAATATAACAAGTAAGTATGCACAGGTGAGCGTATGTAATATATTAATGCATTCCTTTTACAAATTCATTATGAGAAAATTGGTTGTATACAGCAGAGAATATGTGTCGGTTTATTTGATTGATTTCAGTTAGTTTTTGTTTAGTGTTACTTGAGACAGGTCAATATTTATTACCCTGCTTGTCATTCCCTTTAATTGCATCTTGAATAACAGACAAGGTATGGTTTTCAAAGAGTAGATGATCTTGAAATGAGCTTTTAAATTTTTATATCTTATAAATAATTGAAATTTTGAGACTTTTAAGACAAACATACAGTTAGAAATATTCAAATGAAAACATTTTCCTAAATTTATAGGACTGTAAATTATAAATATATTCTATTTTGTATTACTATCATAATAATTACGATTATTGAGTCCACAATCCTTTTCTTTCCCCCAGAATATGTTCATTTTGGATCTTTTCATAAAATTTTCCTAAAACTGTCTATAAAATTTGATTTACTAAAATTGTAGATCTCATTTCTGTTCTGCATGTAATCATAAGTAAAGTTTGTTCTGCTTTTTAATGTTAGTTTGTTTTTTGTTTTTTTAATTTTTATTCAAATTATGTGACTGGAAGAGAATTATGGAAGTGGAGGAAAGCTTTAAATTCTACCAGATAGGTGAAATTTAACATTTTTTGACACTTCGGTTTATGGGATTTGTATTATGTTAAGGGCCATAATTGAAGATATTTTTTTCTTTCATTTGTTTGTTTTACCAAGTTTTTGAAAGTGATATTCTTTATTTAAACCAATTCTCATAACGATTTAGAATACACTACCACCTAAATAAATTTCACAACATTCAAAGTATTTTCATGTTTTATGTAATACTAGTTAGAAGGGAGAAGTCCAATAGATCTATACCTACTTATTTAAATGTTTATATGCAGTTATCTGTGTTTTTCTGCAGAAACTGATTACTCTTAATTTTCTATTCTTTTATGAAAGCTGAAAAAGTTATTTATTACTACAGGAAAACAGCACTAAAGAATGGTGCTGATATAGTTCTCCCGGCGCTCCACTTAGTATTGTAGGAGAGTGGGAACAAGTATCAGATTCCCTGGTCGAATTGATTTTCATTTGTTTGTTCTTTATACTAGTTCCAATTAAACGTCTAATTTTAGACAATTAAAAAACACTATTGTCTTCACTGTACATTTACAAAATTTAGCCTCAGGTTTTTGTATGCCATTAGATCAGTATCTTTTAATGTTTATTAGAAACCAAATCTAAGAATAAAAATTTCAAAGTAGTATTCACGTCCTAGTTCCCATGTTTTCTTCTCTTTTGTGTGCTGCCTTTTAGTTTTTGTTTCATGAAGTCTTGTGTACAGGTTTACTTCTATTCCTGTATTTATTTGTATGTATTAACTATAAAGAATGTTGGAAAAAGTCTTCAGTCTAGAACTATTGGTCAGCTGATTGATTTTACAGAACGAAATTTCCAAACTATATTTAATATTTCTTCATTAAGTTTTCAACAACTAGATTTTAAATTTACAGTTATGGAAATTTTATAAAGTTTATCTCAAATCGTAAAATGTTTCTAACCTTAAAACGGCTTTTGTCTTTCTAATTTTTTTTTGTTTAATGACAATGCTCACATTGATTTCTTTTTAACCCCTTTTATAAGAAACATAATTAGTATGATTATAATTAGAACAGCACATTTTAGGAAGAATTTTAAGACTCTGCATAGTTTTATCCTTTTTGTTTTTTAATTACACAAATTTAGAAACTATGCTTTGCAATTAATTTTAGCATATAATTAGATTTCAAACTATGACTTGCTGTAACTTTGTAGTCTCATCTCATAAAACAAGGAAATCAATAATAATAATGAATAATAAAGTACCACTTTTTTAAAAAATAAAAATGAAATAAAGCATTTAAGAGGTTACAGTATTAGAACACTAAAACGTGGTTGTCTTAAGAGTGATAATGTCTGTTTTAAAATGTTACTGTTATGTAATATCTGATTGTTAGTATGTACAAATGATCATGAATTCTGTAAATAATGCTTTCTGGTAGGTAGGGGTTTTTTTGGGTTTTTTTTGTTTTTTGGGTTTTTTTTTGTTTTTTGTCTTTATAAAAGATGCTTTAATGGATTTTTTCTTTGAGACAGGTTTCAAGTAATGGAGTTAAAGAATGTGTGTGTGTGTGTGTGTGTGTGTGTGTGTGTGTGTGTGTGTGTGTGTACTTTATTAATACTTTTCTCGAAGTTGCGAGTTTAATGTGCTCTTATTTAAGCCTGTCTCGCTTGAGCAAAGAAATGTTACACAGGAAAGATTTGTGATGTTTCTAAGTATAAATAGTAAACTAATAAATTTGAGTTTTACTTTGAAGTTTTTCTTTTAGTCCTAAACATTTTATTTTATATCCAAACCTTTTGTTTCTTATCTAGTATTCTTATACTGCTTGAAAACATATATTACTATATTAAAATTTAACATTTAATTTTTTGTTTTGTTATTTTTAAGGTTATGGTACCTATATTTCAATACACTCAAATATTAAAAAAAAAAAAACTTATCTTTTGAAAAATATATATTTTTTCCATTAAACAATCAAATATTTAGCAACAGGCATAAAGGGGCTTTTGATCTTTGTTTTTTATTTATTTTATTTCTTGCCTCAGCCATTCTTAAATAAAAATAGAAAGCATCCACAAAGCATTGTGGCTCATATCTAGTAATTTAGTAATTTTCTCTTTTAACATAGTTGTTGCCTATTAAGTCATTAAGATCCAGAAAGGATGAACAAATGAAAAAATAAAGTTGCATTTTTACTTCTATTTGGAAGCATTAAAAGGTTAGTCTAGTAGTGTTCCATTTATTTCTCATTTGTTTAAATTTTTTAAATTGGTAGAACTGTAATATTATTTGGAAATGTTCACTCAAGTATAGCAATACTAAATTTCAGAATAATGGTAATTTGTCACCATTGATTCATTTAATCAACTTTAGGGGAAAAGTAATCAAATTTTATCCCTATCCTTTGTATACTTTTAAGACATACAGATTTTAGAATTACAAACAATATTTTTTATAATCTTTCTCAGTTCTTTCATAGCTACTTTGAAAATGAATGTCATAAAGAGAAAAGAAAGCAGAAAACTTACCTGATTTGTTTGAAGAGGCTTTGGGTGATAATGCATATTGCTTGTTCTTAATCAAGTTAATTTTTTGTTCTAAAAACATTTCCAGAGTAATGGTTCTTTGAGCATTGTCAAGATAGATTAGATCAACTAGAAGGAACTACAGGAGATATTTCTATCTGTTGAGTATCTTCACGCAATAATACATGCCATTTTTATTGCAGATTTTAACCTTTAGAAGAGAACCAATTCTGGAAAACAACCAAAGTTTCTTTGATTGACCACGCACGTAATGCATTGGAATATGATTGGGGATTAAGGTATACTAATGTTGTACTTGTTTGGTTTTGATTTTGTTTTCTTAAGTCGGGGTCTTAATTCTACAGTACAGCCAAGAACTTGCTATATATCCTAAGCTGGCCTAGAACTACTAATTTTTCTGCCTCAATCTCTTCCTCAGTGCTGGGATTATAAATATGTGCCAGTATGTCTGCTTTATACTAACAGTTTTTTAGAACCTATCATTATATATCTTTGTAATATAATTGGACTTGATATTAATTCTGAAACATTTGAACTAAAATCAATTAAAAAAATAAACAGAAATCTTGTAAATTGGCTGAATCTAAGTGTCTTGCTTGTTAAAATTCCAGATTTTGAAGAACATAGTTGATGTTTTTATTGTGTTGTAGATCCATCTGAATTTACCTTCTCCCACCTACCCCCTAAAAAAGAACAGAGTATATGTGGTAATTTTCCTTTACCTGAGGGTGTTACTACAGTGTGCTATGTAAGGTGTATTTAATTATGTGGTAGGCTTTATTCTTCCTAAATGAAGTGTTTTAAGTCAAGTGGAATTTAGTATTTGACTGTTTGACGAGTGGGGAAGTAGGTAGAGTCTAAAAATTAGATAAGATTAATGAAAATATTTTAAGAAAATGTCAAGTATTCTAAGTACCTTCCAAGTCACAGTTTGGTTGAAACTGAAAAAAAAAAACATACTAAATGTTTCTTGGTTAGTTTTTCCTAGTGAAGTATTAAACATAAATGTTAATGCTGTTTGCTAAATAAAATGGCAGTTGCTAAAATATAACTAATTTTCTTTAGAATTGTTGACTATGTAATATTGCTATGAATATATAAGTAACAAATAAAAAATCCTAAAGGCTTTGTTTTCTTAAGAAGTTCAATTTAATCTTAAGACTAAAATACAGTTTTCCTGCCCAGAAAATCTCTTTGGGGGTTAGGGATTTGGCTCAGTAGGTGCAAGGCCCTGGGTTTGGTCCTCAGCTCTGAAAAAACAAAAACAAAAAAAAACTCTTTTAACTTTAAATAGTTTAAACATTTTAGAACACATTCTCAGATGTGTTTAAGAATGTTAGAATGTTGAGGTCCATATTAAAATATCAAAAAGTGGAGTGTGATATTTTTGTATTATGAGATCTATAATCCAGAAATGCACATTTCTTAATAATTGAGGCAAAATAGAAATGTTAAAAAGCTAAATAGAAATCAGAGTTTAATTAAATAAGAGTGAATTTCTGATAACTTGTTGCTACATTGATATATGGTGACTATTTCAAATAAATACAAAGTATAGAATGTCTTTATAACTTTGATTTTTAAATTATGACAAAACAGTTTAGATGGGTGAAGAATGAATAAACTTTTCTTCTATCTTACCCAGTGTTTTTTAGGTTAGAGAGTATTAGGATGAAAATGGAGAGTCTTGGGGTTAGACAGGGATCGACATTTTATTTATTACCCTTAGTCCAGATAATTGACACAGTTTTAATGAGTTAAAGGAAGGAGAAAGCAGTATATGAGTTTATAGTGTAGAGGAAGATTTAATTGCATGGTTGTTTCGATTTTAAGATTTTAAGATTTATGATACCTGAGGGTCTTAGAATTACTGTTTGAACCACATATTTGACATCATGTTGTTTATGTTTATGAACAACATTTATGTTTATGAACATAGTAAGTTTAGCTTGTTAAATAATTTAGCATTTAAAAGCAATAGTACATATATTAAAAGGTTTTTTTTACTTGACCACTTCTGATACAGTTAGAAACCTTAACTTGGCTAATAATAAAAGCTATTAGAGTTATAAATGATTAGTTGTCCTTTAAAGGACATGTTATAAATACTTCAAATTTGCAAATCTCTTCACTTCTGTCTTAAAATGTGGTTTATTAGGTAAGAATTTGAGGACAAAAATTTATTGAATTGATTTAAATTTTTTAATTAAAATTATTCTCCAGTGATAGTTATATCTTGAATATAGTATTTTTACTTTCAGTTAAAGGCATGATCAGGGTTTCAGGAAAAATAATTGCCCTTAAAGTACAGTTGTACTATCATTATTTCTATCTTACTGAAATATTTCCCTTCAATGAAAAAATAATTTAATAAACTATGATGGGTATAATTTAACATTTGTTGATGGGGGGCTTTAAAATTATTATTTGTGATTTATAATGCTAGTTCATAAACAGAACTTGTATTTGAAACTGTCAGTGGAGTTGTTTTCTTTGTCAGAGATTTTAAGTATTGCAAAGATTTGCTAAATTATAACAAAATTAACCAAACATTCTAAATGTTTATGTGAAGCAGTTTTGTATATGTATATATATTTTGTGGTTTTCTAAAAGTAACAAATTTTCCTAATTTTTTTTTTCAAATATGGCCTAATGTATCAAAACTGATAATATCGATCAACATTTTTCAATAGGCAATATTTAGTTAATTCTAAGTCTTTAATTTTTTTTAAATATATCTTTGAAATATAATTTCTGTTCTCAGCTCTATGAGCCACACTTTGGATATTTCATTATCATGTATTAACTAGGTTAATATTACTTTGCTATTTTGATATATTCACTTGAAAGAAAATATGCAGCATGTTTCAAATGTGATTTCTAATATTAATCCATTACTATTTCTGTATATCCAAATGTTATATATTGGGTGGTGGTGGTGCATGCCTTTAATCCCAGTACTTGGGAGGCAAGGCTGGAGGATCTCTGTAAGGCTGGCCTAGTAGTGTACTTAGTGAGTTCTAGGACAGCCAGGACTACACAGAGGAACTTGAAAAAGAAAACAACAACAATAGTAAGCAACTCAATGTTATAAATTATATTACAAACATCTTTTATACTAAATAAGTATATTCAAAATTACCTTGTTATCCTTTGGATTTTTTTAATAGTTTATTTCTAACATTGTTCACTGACAATTTAAGTGGAAAAAATCTTATTCATTTTGATAAAAGATTGCAGTTTTTTTATTCACTTTGCAAAACACCTAAATTTACTATATTGCTACTATTTCATACTTTTAATTTGAAGACTAGGTATTACTTAAATTTAATATCTAGTTCTAATTTTAGTTTTTTTTTAATATCTAAACTTATGTTTCTGGATCAATGCTTAAAGTGTTGAAAGATAACTTGCATTTAAAGTTGAGGTCCTATAAATAGCATTTTATTATATATAAATTATTTTAACAGGATAAACGTTTCTATTTCTCTTACAAATTGATAACTTTGGGCTTAACTAAGTTTTTAGCTCTGTAATATACATATTTAACATAGATTACGCAGGAAATTTTTTGATGGTTGTGATTTTTCAATTTTTATCTTATTACTGTATGGTAGGGGCAGTGCATGCACAGAGTTGAGAGAACAGTTGAGTCAGGACCTTCAGCTGTACATGTTTCAATGATGAAACTCAGATTGTCATAGCAGGCAATACTTCAGTTGTGGTTTTTGTTAATTCTTTTAGGCTAGGTCTAAGAAGTATTCTTACTTAGTGGTAGGTAGAGCACGCCCAAAGCCCCAGATCAATTCCTGAAAGGGAAAAAAAATCATATTGGCTGAACACTTAATGCTGTATTTATTTTTTTGCCATTCTGAAGATTGAACCAAATGCCTTGTACTAGCAAACATTCTACCACAGAGCTGTATATCCAGTGCTTAAATCTCAGGGAATAGTGATGGGGTTTTGGTTGGGGGGGGAGGTTGGTTGTTTTTCTTTTCTAAATAGTACCTGAAGTATGATAGTGATTCAGCTCATGTGCCTGGGAGGAAACCAGGGCATTTTGTGAGCAAAAGTGCGATTTTATTTTTTGATTGAAATTTGTACAACTGTGAAAGAAGTCTGTGCACTTAACTCTGATAAATGGTTAAAACTCTTCAGAGAGATTTGATAATGAGCAGTTAAATGTAGCCTTAGAAACTGATGACTGTTAATGTGTTAACTTTTTAAGATACATTGTAGGTTCCCTTTCTAACAACCAAAATAGAAATTTTGTCTTCTTTCTCCACCTTACCCTTTTAAAATTCTGTCTTACATAATTTTATCCTATGATACAAGTGTACTTATTAAATAAACTGTACAGAAGCACTTCTTTTCTCAGAGTTAGATGCAGATGTTTTTCTTTAAATAGAAGGAACATCATGGGGAAGAAGCAAGTGTCACCGCCATAGCAGTTGTTCTTGTCTCTTATAAAAATTGAAGTTGGGTGACCGCTGCTGCTTGTCAGCTACCTTGTTCTGCAGGGTGCTGTTAGTGTATAATCATATTGGCCAAAGAAGTTTGCACACACATGGAAAGGTTTCCCATATATGGTTTAAAGAATGATCTTTTTGAAAGATACTTTTTCAGTGCATCCTTGAGGATAGTTAATATTTGTGGGATTTGGACTTTTTTAATTTTATTCAGTGGTGTTATTTAATTTTTATTCAGGAAATCTCTTGTTAGAATTGAAAATTCTACAGTTGTTTGTTTTTCTACACTTTTAAGTTAATAGAGTAAGAAAACTGAACTAATTATGTTGCTTGTACTACAGATTCAGATATATATTTGAGAAAGAAACATCGTGGCCACTTTGGAGTATTTCTTTCACTTTGAGGACATTATCTTCCTTTTGTAGCCTCATATTAAGAAGGCTGAATTGTTATTAGTTTTACTATAATAAAAATATTCTATACTTAATGTTGTCGGTCATTAGAACCAACGTAGGGCAGAAGTGAAAATGTATGAGTTGGTTTTTTTTCTTACTTCTTAAACTTTTGTAGTTCTAGTCATACTTTTATGATTTCTTAAAATGATGCCTACCATGTCCTATTCTGTATCTTTTAGAAATTAGACTTTGTAATTTCAAGTGATACAGTTTTATAGACTTGTACACTTTTAATTTAAACAAACTTGCATCATCCTACTTGTTTTTCTCCTCTTTCATCTGTATAATTACAGTCCTAGGTAAGTGAATACTAGATCTCTGTTAAGATTCTGGTTTCATTTATAAGGCTTTGATAGAAAACTACAAGTGATTGTTTTTTTGTTAATCGGTGTCCTAATTTAAAGCCTGGCATTTGCAGTTGTATTTTAAAAAGATACTCATCATTTCTCTTTTGTTGTCTTCATTAAAATTGCTTCTGACCCATCTCCATGCTAAATGTTTGCTTTACCAGTCAGAGTAAACTCACAATACCATTTCTTAATTGTTATTACTAACAAAAATAGCTTTTGTCATATGGTATGTTTATCTGGGTTAATTGAGACCACAGTCTATATTGGCAATGTGAAATTAAGCGTACTAACTGTAGTTGTAATTGCTTTTATAGACTCATACTGTTTTTAATATGTTGATGTAGCTTGACAGATAGACATACTAATATTGCAAATGCTTAACCTAAAAGTTAGCTGCATAATCCTTTCTTGAAAGTATCCTCTACCCTGATTGACTCCTGCTACAAAATGTCTGGACTGACTAGTAAAATAAGCTAAAATAACTCATTTTTCCTGACCTGCTTAATCAAAGTCTCTGATACTAGGTATCCACAATTTGTACTTTTTACAAGCTCTAAAAGATTCTTCCTCATTCTTTCTCTCTTTTCTTTTTTAAAAGAACACCACAAATGAGATGGCCTTGGGGTGGGAAGGATTGTTCACACCAAACCATTTATTTACATCAGGCTTTACCATCCCCAGCCACTAGTTATCTTGGATCTACAAAATTCAGGGTCTAATTAGCTTATCATTTCTACAACACTTCTAAGTGTTGCTATTTTTTCGGTCATATGAAGAATAATTCATTATCAGAACTTTATTTTTGTGAAACTATTTTGGGACAAACTTTGGCTTATTCTAACAGAAACCTTAGTATACATACTGTGTTAGAGATACACACTAGAAGCAGAAGAGAATGATCACTTAAGAAAAACTGCTGGCTGGAGAGATGGCTCAAAGGTTAAAAGAGAACACTTGGTGCTCTTTCAGAGGACCCAGGTTCAGTTTCCAGAACCCACATGGTAGCTCACAGCCCCAGTTCCAGGGGACCCAACACCCTTTTCTAGCCTCTGTGGGTACTGGGTATTCGAGAAGTGCACAGACACACAAACAGGCAAAGGATGCAAAAACATAAAATAGATGTGAAAAAAATAAAAAGAAAATCAAAATAAAACTCAACACTTTAAAAATGTTAATTTCTAATTAGAAGTAGCTTTTTTATAAAAAGATGTATTTTCAGATGTTGGGGAATTTGCAGTTGGTGGAACACTTGGTAGCTTTGTAGTGCAGTTGAAATTACAGTAGGACACTCGCCCATTATATGTTGTGATATAGTCTCATAAACTACATAACCATTAAGATAAAAGTTGTGTATATTCTGAATAACTTCAGCAAATAAAAAACCTTTCAAGAAAGTGTATGTGTGTAACAGTTACATTTGTAGTTATAGTGTAAAAAACCATGTAGGACAAATGAATACCATATCAAGATTATAGTTACCTTGTAAGATGCCAAAGAGATCCGAGCTTGGCACAGAAGTGTCTTCATGTGTAATTGGGATTTTTTAACTTTCAGTAGAGCTGGCTTTGTGGTAGAGATTCATGTTGGTATTATTGGAAAGGGGGATTGGTGGATTTTGAAATTAAAAAAAAAAGGCTGATACTTTTGTGAGAAAGTAAGTATTTTGCAATAAAATACACACTTGGAATACTCCGGTAAAGGTATTAAGATTTAGTGTATTCTTTCCATGCTATATCTTGTATGTCAGTATGTTGGCATATTCCAGTAATCCCAGCACCTAGAAAGATGAGGCAAGAGTATCCCAAATTCAGGGCCAGTCTGGGCTATATTAACAAGGCTGCCTCAAAAGTACAAGTACAGTGTATAATCATATCCCACAGAGATAAAACATTTTGACTAAGGTCACTGGGGTAGTTTAAGTTTCTCTTTTAAAGGATGGGCTGTGATATATTTCCTGCTGGGGTGTTAGGCTCTAAACCCTTTCTCTTAAAAGTAAAGTACAGCTGTGAAAACGATTGCAGCATTGCTAGTTTCACTTATTTTTTGCCTCAGACATTTCTGAACAATATTTTCTTCTGGTGTGTTTTAGCATGGCATAATGCTTTATTTCCAGATTTTTTTTTTACCCCCCTCAGAGTTACTTATCCTCATGGAGATCAGTAACCACTGATTTATTTAATGTATAAGAATCAGAAAATAGCCGGGTGTGGTGGCACATGCCTTTAATCCCAGCACTTGGGAGGCAGAGGCAGGCGGATTTCTGAGTTCAAGGCCAGCCTGATCTACAAAGTGAGTTCCAGGACAGCCAGGGCTACACAGAGAAACCCTGTCTCAAAAAAAAAAAAAAAGAATCAGAAAATAGTGGTTGAAGTCTTTGCTCTTTTTTCCTAGGTTTAACAATGATAAAATGAAGATATTACTAAAACGACCCTCAAAGTAGCCCTGCAATTATTATTTTGTAAGTATTAGTTTCTAGCTCCTTCCTTCCCTCCTCCCTTCCTCCCTCCCTCCCTCCCTTATTCCCTCTTTCCCTCCTTCCCTCCCCCCTCCTTCCCTTCTTCTCTCCCTCCCTCTCTCCCTCCCTCCCTCCCTTAGTTACCCACCACCACTGCTACAAAGACTTGTGTTTGGTATCATATTTCCATTTATATCTGATTATTTTTCTATTTATTCTTGAATAACTTAAATTGCCCATTAGCTCTGTATTTGTTGATGTTTGATATTAATTTAGAATGAGAATAATTTCATTGCCTTACGCAACTTTACTAGTATGGAAAGTGTTTTATAGAAAGGCCCTTGTGATTCCAAGTCTGAAATCACAATATTGAATTCTTTATTTAAAGTTTACAAATAAGCAAAGCAAAGATCTCTTTTTAAGGTTTATATATTTTTTATTTTATTTGTGTGTTTACATGCATGTATATATGTGTACTGTGTATGTTCCTGGTATGCATGGAGGTCACAAAGAGAGCATTGGATCCACTGAACTGAAGTTATAAGGTGTTGGTTGTGAGCCACCATATGGGTGGTGCTAGGAACCCCAATATCTGCAAAGCAAGAAGTACTCTTAACCAAGGAGGCATCTCTCCGGTCCTGGTAATGGTATTTTTATTATTGTTACTCAAAAGGTATTGATTTTATAGTATTATAGCTTGAAAGTAGTCTCTTGAGAAATATTTTTGTTTTGTTTTTTACATTCATTTGAGACTTCTTTGTACATTTAGCTTTTAAAACTTCAGAAGATAGGGAAAACAACCAATGCAATTTTTTTTCTGTATACACATTTACACATTTAAATTTATTTAAATTTTGATTAAATTTTTGATTCATTTAAATTACAATAATTCTAACATTAGCTGACATTAATATATCTCTAAGAAAACTAGCTTTAAAATCGTGTTAAATTCACACAGCTAATTATTTCTGTGAAAGTAATTCAGACTCTCAAATGAACAAAAGAAAAATTCACTTCCCTCTACTTGAGCTAATTTTGCATCTCTGAGAAAATTCAGGCTCAAGTTTCTGTTGCTAATGGCGTTAAGGGTTAGGTGACCCCATTTAAAAAAAGTTGGAGCTTCAGATGCTTTCCTTCCACTGTGTCACACATTGCATTAATAATCCAGAACTTGTATGTTAGCCGACCTTATAATTACAGATGATCAGCCATTCAACACAAGAATTGAGCATGGTTTATTTTGGGGCTACATAGGGGGAAGGTAAGGCAGATAAATACTGAAACCTTCATTTTACTTATGGTAAAATGCTTACTGGTTGCTTTTTTCTTTTTTCCATATTTTTATCTCTGAGAAATTAGAATAGAAATATTTATAAATCCTAATCTTGTACCATCTAAGTTTGGGTTCATTAATTGGTCACACGGAAGCCAGCTTCAGCCTTGCATCAACTTAAGTTTCTAAAAAAGACAGTTTTTTCCACTTGATAGTATATTCCTAATGACCCATGTACATGACCCTATGTGGTTTTTGTATGCCTGTTTCTACCTTTCTCTTTAATGTTTATTTAATACCATAATTTCTCTTAAGGTAGTGATTTAAGTTAATCCTTTTTGGAGTGTGTGTGAGGAAAGGTTTCGGGTTTTTTGAAGTTGGTTGGTTTTGGAATTTGTTTTTTTGGTTTATTTTGGATTTGGTTTTTGTATGGGTTGTTTTGTTTTGTTTTGTTTTTTGGTGGTGATGGCTTTGTTTTCCCCCTGTTCTTTTACAGTACTAGAGATGAAAAACCTAGACAAACAACCTCCCCTAGCCCCTCATCTGTGGAATATGGATGTCCTCAAACTTACAGCATAATGGTACTAATGTGCTAGATGCTCTGAATTGAATAATGGTAATGGTTTGCATTCATTTTTCTAAGTAAAGTAAAGAGATCTCTTTCAAGTTTGCTTTCTACTTTAGAGTTCTAATAGAAAGTTTTTTGCTTAAGAAATTCAAAAAGTCATACTTTTCTTCTCCCCCTTGCTTTGTCTTTTTATTTTTGATTTGCTTTTTCACATATTTTTAGCTACATAAATTTAATTATATAATACCAATTTAAATTTATGTCATTTGAGGGGCTGGAGAGATGGCTCTCGTTAGGAGCACTTGATGCTCTTCCAGAGAACCCAGATTTGGTTCCGAGAACCTACAGCAGACTACATCAGGCAGCTTACAACAAAGTGAGTGTCCAGGGCATCCAACACTCTTCTTCGCTGCAGGCATACACATACTTGTACGTATATATTTACAGAAAAAGTAATGTAAATATATATGACTAATAGTTTAAAATCTTTGAGTACATTGTCTACATTAAAGGATATCAGATTATCTTTTTAATAATAGAGCAAAGATACAAAGAATTATCCTAATAAAGAAAAAAAATATGAGGAAAAATATACATTCAGTCCTGTTAGTATTGACAATATTGTAATCTAATAATGACAGAAACTAATTACTTCCTAATTCAGGAAACATTAAATTTGACTACTCTCAGGAGCTATGCTAGTTTAAAAAAAAGAGCTATTTTCCATTAAGAAATGTGTCCTGTTAGCAATACCATAGTAGTAATACACAATCATACCAATTTTAAAAGTGTTATCAGTCATTGAATTATGAATAATATAAATATGGGAGTTAATAGTAGAGAGGGGAAAGAGTCAGAATATTTTCTATTATTGAGGAAGTCAGAATCAGTGATATGGCAAGTGGTGAAATTTTTTGTTTTTAGTAAAAATGTAATTGAGTAATTATGTAATAGATAAGCTGAAAATTTGTTATTTTTATTTACTATATAAATTTCTTTATAGTATCAACTCCTATCTGATGTGCTACTCCAGAGGAAAATTTACGTATCTTAAGTCTCTTTAGGGAGAGATAGCTCAGTGATTGAAAACACTGGCTGCTCTTCTATTCCCTATACAGATACACACACAAGCAAAACCAGCCCACAATCAGTAAATAAATAAATAAATAAGCGAGCAAGCTTATTTAAAAAATTAGCTTCTTTAAAGGGAAATGTTTCCTGGGCGAGAAGTGTATGCCACAAGTGAAAAATAGTTGTTTGTTTTGGATTTGAATAGTGATGAAAGATGTCAGCTATTGTCATAATTGGGGGCAGAGACGAATGCCTTATATACCTGCTGATAGGATGACTATTGATTTTGTAAGTATATGAAGCCTATGTCCTGAGGTTATATATTACTTAATAATTCATGAGTTTATTGTATTCTCTAATTTTTTTTTTTAGTTGTTGAAGTTTTGAGAATTAAAGAGGTTATTCTTTGTCCTCCAAACCTTTAATATTTGATGTTATAAGTGTTTAATAGAATGACTGTGCCAAACCTGTGCCTTTATGCTTAAGCCATGATGGTTTTTCTAGTCTTAACAAAATAACAACCATGGAATTTATTAACTTTTATTGCAAAATAGACTCTTTCTGTTTTGTTTTTGTTTTTTTCACTTTGAGCAAAGTTTCACCTTGTAATTAGACTCAGTTACTAGAATTTACTATTGAGATCACTTTGGATCTTAGAAAAGTTAAAACTGGCCAGAAATGTCACTCAGTTAGTACAGTGCTTACCTAGAGAGTATAACACTCGGGGTTTGATGTCCTGCAACAAGTAGACTGGGTGCCGAGCTGCATACCTGCAATCCCACAGACGGGTGGAGGGCAGACGAGAAGGAGACTAAGGTCATCTTGACAGTTTGGTGAAATTCAGGACAGCCCTGCTTATATGATCCCTTGTATGGTTGGGGAGGGTAAAATTAAAAGTTATACCAGGGTGTGAAGTTTGGTACTATATATGTTCATTTTGTCTGAGATGGCTTATCTCTGTGAAGCCCTGCCTGGCCTTCAATTTGTAGTAATCCTTCTGCCTTTGTCTCTAGAGTGCTGAAATTATAAGCATGTTCCACTTACAACACTTAGCCACCCACCTGGTTTGGGTAGGAATTTAAATTTGCAAATATAATAATCTGATGCAGTGTGATTTTTCACTTTTAAGATAAATACACTGGGGTAATATCCTCAGAACATTTAATGTGATTATTGTTCTCATCTTCTGTTCTGCAATTTGAACTTTGTAAAATATGTATGAGTGTTTTACCTTCATGTATGTCTGTGCACAGGTGCTAGAGTTTGAGGAAGTGCTGAGACTCCATGTGGGTGCTGGGACTTGAACCCTGGTCTTTTACAACAGCAAAGTGCTCTTAACCACTGAGCTAATAACTTTGCAGCCCTGAAACTTGAATTTTGAAATTTTCCATGTAAAATGAGCAAATTTGAATACAGAATTGAAATACATATTCAGTTGTCAGTGATCACACCTGACTTGGCCTGAACTATTGGTTTAGTTTTCCTTTGATAGCCAGTAAATAAATTTTGGGTGTTTTGTTTTGTTGTTCTTAGAACATTTTTATTTTTTTCAAATATGTTACATAAGCTCATTTTCTTAGAGAAAAATCACATATGGAAATGGAATTTTTAAGTATTTTCAACCTGTTATTCCTTTGAGGAGAAAATCGTGTTAGGTTTTTTAAAAATTAGAATTTAGATTAAAGAACCTACAGAATAATACGCAAAGTGAAACAAATATCGATTAGATTGTTTAGATGATTCTACACATAAGAATCTGCAAGTTCTGCCGGGCGGTGGTGGTGCACACCTTTAATCCCAGCACTTGGGAGGCAGAGGCAGCCGGATTTCTGAGTTCAAGGCCAGCCTGGTTTACAGAGTGAGCTCTAGGACAGCCAGGGCCACACAGAGAAACCCTGTCTCGAAAAACCAAAAAAAGAAAGAAAGAAAAAGAAAACTTAAGGTAAAACTTCAAGACAATGGATTTGGCAAGTATTTTTTTAGAATTTAATACCAAAACTACAGGCAACAACAAATTGTATATATAAACTTTCTCAAAATGTAAAACTTGTACATTAATAATTCTAAACAAAACACAAAGGCAGACAGAATGAAAGACAATATTTACAAATCTAGTTTTTGGTAGGAACTATTAACTTTTTTTTTTTTTTTTAAAAAGCTCACCATCAACAAATAGGCAAAAACTAAATGAAGACTTCAATAGACATTTTTTTTCCAAAGAAGATACCTGATTACTGATAATAAGAATGCTAAGCTGACTTATTACTAGGGAAATGGAAATTAAAACTTGAGTAAGATGCCACTTTGCTCCCATTATGTCTAGCATTAAAAAAGAAAATAAAAGTGAAGAGGGTGGGGATGCCTCGTGTCTTTAATGCCAGCATTCAGAAGGCAGAGAAAGCTTATCATCAGAGTGGTCTAAAGAAAGAATTCCAGGTCAGCCAGAGCAGCTCAGTGAGACCCTGTCTCTATAAAACAAAAAGTGAGAGAGCCAACTCCCACAAGGCATCCTTTAACTTCCCTACATGGTGATTACATTCACACACACAAATAAATGTAGTTTAAAAAAAAAAAAAAAAAAAAAAAAAAAAACCAGGAAACTAAGATGCAGAGAAATAGTATCCCCAGAGATAGTGTCTGATGCTTGTAGTGCCAGGTTGGGGAAAAAAAGAAAAAATTCAGAAAGTTCCAAAATGAAAAAAAAAATAGTGGGGGCTGAAGAAGTGGCTCAGTGAATAAAGGAGTTGCTTCCACACAGTAGCACATCAGACAAGATTCTGTCTCAAGGTAGAAGGTTAGGACAAATACCTGAGTTTGTCTTCTAACTTCCACTTGTATATAGTGGTACACCCATATATACATTGTAAATACTACACATTTTTTAAAGAAAAAAGTAAGGCTGGAAAAGTGGCTTAGTGGGTAAGAGAACTTGCAGAGGACCCAACTTCCCTTCCCAGCCAGCACATACATCAGGCACTCAAACCTCCTATAGCTATAGGCTTAAAGGATTAGACATCTTATCTGGCCTGCTCAGGCACATACATGGTACATACTTAGACACACACATGTACACACACGTGTAAGAGCTGGGGAATGATGAAGTACTTGCTTTATAAGCATGGGGATCTAAATTGAGTCTCTAGCAGCAGATTAAGGGTGTGGTTGTGGTGACTCGTGCCTGTGCTCCAAAGCTTATACAGATTCCATAAGTGAAGTTAGACATAAGTTCTCTTTAATTGTAGGATATGACAAATTCAGGAGACTGGTTAGAAAGTTAGTTTCTTAGGACTAAGGTAAGAGGAATGGGTAGTTAGTGTTTAATGATTAAGGTTATCAGTTGGAAGTGAAAAGTTTAGAGTTACAGTGTTTGGAATATGGATGTACTTGATGCTACAAAAACTTAACCCCTTATAGTATATACATTGCTAAACTTTTATGTATGGTATACTAGTTTTTAGAAATAAGAGCATATCTTAATGTAATTTTCTTATAAGTATGAATATGAATACTCATTCTGTTTCAAGATTACTTGTCTTGGCTTATAAAATACAGGTTTTGCATGCAAAAGATTGACTTGATTTTGAAATCATTCGTTCGAGATTGGAATAATTAATGTCTCTACTGTATAGCGTCAAAGAATGGTATAGGAGGGAGGTGGGGTTGATATGTGTGTGTTTGTAACAATGTTTTATGTAGCGTAGGATATCCCTGGGTTTATTGTGTACCAAAGGATGACCTTGAAATCTTGATCCTTGTGCTAAGTGTTGCTATTATAAGGGTGTGTTACCATGTCTAGATCAACATATGATTTTGAATAGTTAATTCATGGTGTTTCTTATAATTTAGATCATTCTAGAGTCCTTCTAAAGAGAAAAGTATATTTTGTACACCACTGTAGCAACTACTGTGTAACAAATGAGAGAGTGGTTATATAGGTTAGGTGTTCAATAAAATACTTAAGTGAAGATAGCCATGTATGTTTTAAAACGTGTTTAAAATTTAACTACACAGTAGGTTTGAGGAGAGCCTAAATTTTCATGTAACTGGTTGTGCTGGTTAGTTTAGCAACTTAACAGACATCTAGAAAGAGGGAATCTCAGTTGAGAAATTTTTTCCATCAGATTGTCCTGTGAACATATCTTGGAGGCATTTTCTTGATTAATACTTGATATAGATGGGCAGCATCAACCCTGAGCAAATGGTCCTGTGTAGTGTGAGAGAGCAAGCAGTGCAAGCCAGTATGCAACATTCCTCTACGGCCTGTGCTTAAGTTCCTGCCTCCTGGTTCCTGATTTTAATTCCAGCCCTTCATGATGATCATTAGGTTGTAAAATGAGATAAACCCTTTCATTCCCAGGTTGTTTTTGATCATGATGTTTTTCAAAACAATGGAAAACACACTAACACACTGTAACTTTGAGTATGGGTTGATACATCTTAAATAGATGTTAAAAATTGTGTTAAAATTTTCAGGCAATAATAGAGAAATGGGTGACACCATAATTGACTTATTCATAAATTATCTACATACATTTTAGTAATAGAGAAAAGACAAAACTTAAATGGAATAAAGTTGTGCTCATAAACAGAATGATGGAATATGGCTGTGCTTCCTATAAACAATTAGATCAGAATGCAAATTTTATTGTATAAATTTGTCTTATTGTGTAAAATGGTATACCTTTAAAGGAAT
Source organism: Rhabdomys pumilio (assembly GCA_030674055.1). NCBI lineage: Eukaryota > Metazoa > Chordata > Mammalia > Rodentia > Muridae > Rhabdomys > Rhabdomys pumilio. Next base: position 205,298,178 of record JANHMN010000001.1, on the reverse strand, counting down.
AGCCTTTTTAATGAAAAACATACAAATGGTTACTTAGGCTTGTGCTACAGAACTCCTGTTCTAGATAATACATGACACTGAGCTCCAAGTAACTGTTCCAGTATGGAGACAAATCTTGAGTGTCCATGTGTAGATTGGGGGTTGTATATTTTGGGGAATGTATTTCATATGTGTGTGTTCTAAGTATTTTGCTAGTATAAATTTCTTGAAACAGAGCTCTTACATGTTTTATGTTTGTCCTTTAACATAAAGCTTTATCCTGTGAATTTGGCTTTGAAAGGAGTGCTGCTCTTAATAAGGTAAAAACCAACGTTTGTAACTGCTTCATATGTTAAATACATTAAAAAGTTTGGCTAGTTTAATAAATCATACTCTTATTAAGTTGGCATGGAAAATGACTTATTTCATGATTACTATAAATTACAGCACTGTATTGAGTTTACAGTAGACTTACTAAATTTATGATATGAAAATATATTTTATTCTGCTGAAAGCTTATAAAATTAAGCACATACCAGTATTGGGTTTGTCAAACATGATTTTTATGTATTCTGATTTTTTCCTAAAGAAACTCTTTTGTAAATTACTATTTAGGTGCTATGAGTTTCAAAAACAAAACCTTGGAGTAAAGTAGCAGCACATAATGGTTTGTGGATTTTGAAAAGGTGCAGGCCATATTGTGCTGCCTCAAAATACAAGGATCTGATCTTCTGAAGAAAAGTACCTGTCTTTTTATTCATAGCTCCTATGATAGCAATGTCAGCAGTGCCTTAGCAGCACGTAAATATTGGCGTTAAGATTCTAAAATTATCTCCAGTATTGACTGTGCTGCTGAAGTAAGGTTGGCAATACTCTACAACCATAATTCGATGTGTATTGATGTTACTTGTGTGTTTTCAAGTTTTTCTGATTGTATTAGTGATATCATGTTTAGTATTATTCTGTTGTGATGATGTTAGAGTAACAGCTCTCCACATAGTGTGTCTGTTAAAATACTATATAATTGTAGGATGTAATGTAGCTCAGTTGGTAGAGTGCTTCTGCCTCACATACACAAGGCCATGGGTTTTAGCCTTACCACTGCATACCAGGAGCACACTTGTAATCCCAGCACTGGGGAAGTGGAAAAAAGAGAATTAGACGCTTGAGGTCATTCGTGGCCATAAAGCAAATTTAAGGCCTAATGTGTAGTGCAGTGTGATATTAACATGGATGGTTGTATTATTCAAGTTATTCCTGTAATGACAAGAAAAAACTGTACAATTCAGTACAAATGCAGTTTTTACCCAAGAAATAATTTGATTGGTTTGGACTCACCATGTTACCAGGCTGCCATGGAACTCACAGAGATACTCTTGCCTCTGCCTCCCAAATTCTTTAATTAAAACTGTGGGCCACCATGCCTGGCCACCCAAATGTTTTGAATGTGTAACCGGTTGGTTGGCTCCACAAATGAAGCACTGACTGGAATTGATCGAAGTATTTTTAAGCCTTGAATACTTTTCCAGAGTTTCTTAACAACTACAGTGGTAGAGTGTATACCTAGTACAACTGAGTCTTGACTTCTCATTCCAGCATTTCCATATAAAAAATTTTGAAAGAATTTAGGAAGTACCCCAGAATTTATTTTAATGTGTCTTTATATTCTATATGAATTTGAACTCAGATTAATACTTAGAAAAATTATTTTTCTCTTGATTTGAAGTTTTCTTTAGATACAGATAAAGTATGAAATACTACAGATTATAACAATCTTTAGTATGTCTAAATATTTTATTTTAAATGAAAGAGAAAAACATTAAAGTGTGTAAGTTGAATTTCTAAACTTTAAATGTAGAAGAATCCTTAGAGTGGCTGATCTTCTCGTTGATTAACTGAGGAAGCAATCAGCTATGACATACTAAGATCTTAATCCTATGTCTTCTAACTTAATAATTACTGTTTTTCTTATTTTTACTAAAATGTTTTCAGTCCTTAACAGGAGATTTTTAACAAGTCAAAAGTATGAAAGACTTACGTGACTTAATATTTAACTTCAGATTAAAGCTACCATAGTTATTAATTTTATAAATATATTCAGAATATTTTGATTATATTTCAAAGGAAATGTTCTTTTGACTATCCTATGTTCCTTATTTGAAATCTTTTAAGTCATTATTTTAAAATGTTTAAGAAAATGCAGATACTTCACAATAATGTTCTCTAACTCTGTCATTACTTCTTACAAAGAGCCTCTTACCTTTTCAGATTAAAGATTCTTAATGAATTCTACCCAATATCATGTGTTGTGAAAATCCTAAAAGTATTTCAATTACTTTTTAAGGAATTGTATTCAAAGGAACCACTACTCGATTCTAATTTTAAGGTAAAATTACATAAGTTTTAACTAACTGCTTTAATTAATTATAAAATAAGACTCCGTTTTAGGAGCGATCACTTTTTTCCGATGGGGGTGTCCATAACTACAGTAGCAAAAGATGATAGACTGGCTAGAAGGTAAAGCTTTTATATAAGAGTGACATTGGCTCTTCTACAAGTCACTGTGGGCCATTGAGGTAAGCGTTTTTACATAAGCATGGTGTCTCTTCACAGCAATAGAAAACTCACTAAGATTAATTGTACATAACTTTTTCTCCATTTTTTCATAGGGAAGAAATAGCCTGTGTATATTAAAATATACATTTAAGTGTAAATTTTAAATATGTTTTTACTGACTTGGAAATCTAGAGTTAATTTTATCTTTTTTACTAATTTTGAAGGATAGCTAGTAGCAAAATTAAAGTTATACGCATTTACATTAATTTAATTATCTTTCAAAAATAATTACATATGGATGTTCTTTTGTGATCTAGAGTTTTATATGTACAATTTTACAAGTTAGCATTTTAATTAAAATTTGGTTTGTTTGGTTTGGGTTTTTGTTTTTTGTTTTGTTTTTTTGCAAATGAATATTACTATCCCTTTATGAAAAATAGTTTTTCTGAGTGTTTCTCATTAAATACCATCTAAAAAGAGAAAAGAAAAATGCCCTTATTGTTTTAAATAGATTTGGCTTCAGCAAATATTTAGACATGCTACTTACATATCTTGGAGAAGAAATGAAAGGTCATTAGTGCATTCCACCTAGGAAGCAGTTAAGGGATAGCTTAGAATGTGTTTATTTCTAATACCTGGAGCCTTTTAATGTACAGCTTATTCTTCCACCAGAAACTTAAGGGACTGTGTTCATAGTGTGTACGTTTATGAAATGCATCCGAGGCATTCCAGCTTTTACTTCCTCTGTTTCCCTTTCACTTTTTGTTATTGGTTGGTTTTGCTTTGGTTTTATGTGTTTTCTTTTAGTGTGTAGGGATTAAACCCAGGACCTCAAGAAGGGCTCTACTACTAAAACATATACCAAAACCAAAAAATAATGATGCTACATTTGTGCTACATGTTCCTTAGCCTTAACTTATTAATGCATGTGCCCAATGGATCTTTCTTAGTGGAGCACCCTCCACCCCCATTTATCTTTGGTGATTCTGTTAAATAATACCTATGGAAAATGATAGTTGGCATGTTTCTTCACTTTGTATTACAATATTTAGGAATGCGGATAAGTAAACTTTCCATGTACAGTAGTTAAAATACCACTTTAGTGTAAATCAATGAAGTCTAGTATTATGCTAAAATAAAGAGAAAATTTAAATCGTTTTCTTTAAAGAAATTGTGGCTGGGCAGTGGTGGCAAACGCCTTTAATCCCAGCACTTGGGAGGCAGAGGCAGGATTTCTGAGTTCGAGGCCAGCCTGGTCTACAGAGTGAGTTCCAGGACAGCCAAGGCTACACAGAAACCCTGTCTCAAAAAGCAAAAATAAAAACAAAGAAATTATGAATTTTAATAATTTCAGGTTTTTATATTTTCTTTTCTAGTGGTATGAAAATGTTAAATGTCAGATAGCATTGAAAATATATTTGAAGTCAGATATGGTATCCACATGTAAACCCAGCCCTGTGTTTAATGAAACCAAAACAAGTACAAAAACAACCAGTCATGGTGATACACACCTTTAATTGAGATTGAAACACTCAAGGCAGAGACAAGTGGATCTCTGTGAGTTCAATATCAGTCCGGACAGCATATTTGAGATTTGTAGTAAATACATAGTGAGAAATAAAAATTTATTCTATTTCAGTGCTGAAGGTCATCACAAAACCAAATAGATAAGTCCCTGGCTTTCATGGGAGTTTACAGTACTGATGGGTAGTAGATACTAGGATGAAGAGAAAACTGACAGTTTTTATGTTTCGTGGCAATATTAAGGCAAGATGGGAGTGGTAGATATTGCTATCTGACAGTATTTTTTCAAACATACTTTCTAAAGTATATTTGGGGGATGCCCCTCCAGGTAACATTTGAATAGTAAAAAATGAGAGCAAACTATATAAGATATACAGAAGAAGACTTCTGAGTAGTTGAAATCACAAATATAAAGATTTTGAAGCTAACACATTTGGGGTGTTTACAGGAACAGCAAAGGGTGTGTATGAGACAAAAGAGTGAGTTACAATTAGTAGAATGTAAACAAGTTAGAAGTTGGAGCTGATGAGTTTGCTAGTAAAGGTTCCTGCAAAGCCAAACCTGGTGACCTGATTGAATTCAGCTCCCTAGGACCTACGTGATAGAAGGAGAGAAGAGATTCAAATAAGTTACCTATTGCCATATACTCAAGCTGTGGCATGCATATGCCCCAGGACGTATATCCCACCACATATACAGAAAAATATATTTTACATATATTTAGAAGTCTGGTGTTGGAGTTTTTAGTTTAATATAAAATTTGGTTTTAGTACTTCAGGATAACTTAGATAGACATTAATATATAATTCAGTCTTAATACTTTAGGATAACCTAAACAATTATATGTTCCTTAGCCTTTTGGCTTTTGCAGATGGAAGAAAATGTTTTTATTCTGACTCAAGAGCCTCCATCCAAGGCCATTAAGAGAATAGGGGAAAAAATGTTTAAATGGGTGATTAACCAGGTTTTTATTAATAGTGGTTTGTTGGCTCTCAAATTGTTTTCCTCTTGATCAGTTTAGCAAGAGCCAAAGTAAGTGGTTCCAAAAAACACTGAGTTTGTTCTTATTTGTCAGCGGCCCAACAGCCATAGACTTGATTTCTCCAGTTTGAGAATTGTTGCTGTACTTAATGCCTAGTTAGTTCTCACTTTTTTAGCAGCATCTCAACCAAGGAAATTTTTTTTTCATCTGTTTTAGTCTAAAATTTTATCATCTTCATTGTGTACCACTAACTGGATTTTCTAAAACACTGCCCTTTCCTGCAGAATAAAATTCAAAGTCCACAGTTGGTATATCATGCACCAGCCTTTCTAAGTTGTTAAATTTGTTTTTCCAGATAATTAATCTAAGCTTTTTATTTTTAAAGGCCCCTCCACGTCACACCTATTTATTATGATTGGGCATGTCCCATGTGGCCATAAGGGGACAAAAAGTATTTCTTCAGCAGCGCGCTGTTTAACTATTCTTCCCATGTCTGTATATGTGGTGGATTTTGTTTGGTTTTGAGATGGATTTTTGCTCCATGAACAGATGGTATCATAGGAAAGTGCAACTTTACTATATATAGTTTTTAAATATTTTTTGTTACTTTTTTTTCATTATTTTAATGCATCCGACAGATATTAACATTTCTATCAATAATTGTGCCTCCTTTATTTGCATGTATTTTCTTTTAAAAATACTAGAAGTATAAATGAAATTTTAAACTTTAAATACAAAGTTAAAACATCTAGAACTGCAAGAGCACTAGCCTAAACATTATATCCTAACATTCATATATTAACGTATTTTATCAAGTAAGATAGCCAATAATATATTTCTCAGATAGTTTTCAACCAGCTACAGTAGTTCGGTTTTCGAATTTTTAAGCTTAGTAGATAAACTCCAGTGATTTCCTGTGTTTATTGTGTTTGTAGTGGAACATTCTGAAGCATTTGTAAAGTGTCCATTATCAGAAGTTAATATACTGTGCAGCTGTTTATAGGTGAATGAGTGAGTAAATTGAGGTTTTAAAATATTACAAGTAGATTCATTATATTTATCACTGGTTTACTGTGGGTAGGAAATTTTACTAAGGATAAGCAGAGTCTTATTTTCTTATAAATAGTATATATCTGAAGAGGAGAGAAATTTTTTGAAAGTTTTAAAAATCATTTGGAGTCATGTCACCTCACAGTCACTCCCATTGTGGAATTTATAAAAAAAGAAACGGCACTGTGCAGAGATTTTTTAGAGTTACAATTGAGAATTAACTATTAAAACTAGGCAAAACATTTCAAAATTAGATAATTCTAAAATTAGCTTCAGTTATTTTTGCTGTAAGTTTTTAAAGCAAAATGAAAAGATTTCAAGAATTGTTCCATTCATTTTTAAAATTTGAGAGTGTGTGTGTGTGTGTGTGTGTGTGTGTGTGTGTGTGTACATACACATACATGCATTCGCATGCATACACACACTGCACGCTAGTCAGAGGCATTGGATCTCCTGGAACTGGAAGTTAAGGCATTATGAGCTGCTTGCCATGGGTATTAGCAACTTCTCTCTCATCCTCTGCAAGAGGAGTAAGCACTAAAGCCCCTCTTCTTGAATTCTTAATTGAGAGATTCCACTATCATTTATTCTTAAGCTAAGTGTCTTAGATAGGGTTTTTATTGCTGTGGAAAGTCACCATGACTAAGATAACTCTTATAAAAGGCAGCATTTAATTGGGGCTGGCTTACAGGTTCAGAGGTTCAGTCCATTATCAAGGTGGGAAGCATGGAAGTGCCCAAGCAGGTATGGTGCTAGAGAAGGAGCTGAGAATTCTACGTCTTGTTCTAAAGGCAGACAGGAGAACACTGACTACCAGGCAGCTAGGAGGACAGTCTCCAAGACCACCCCCAAATTGACACACTTTATCCTACAAGGCCACTCCTACTAATAGTGCCTACTAATAGTTCTTGGGGCAAGCATATTCAAACCAGCATACTAAGTAAATACAAATTCTATTTTGAGGGTTGGTGACAGTTTGTTTTGTTTTTTGGGTTTTTTGGGTTTTGTTTTTTTTTTGGTTTTTTTTTTTTTAAAGCTCTGGCTGGCCTAAAACTCACTATGTAGTCCAGGCTTGTCTTGAACTTTATCCACCTGCCTTTCCTTCCCAAGTACTAGGATTAGAGGCATGTAACCACCCTTCCCAGCCAAAATATCATTTAGTTTTTATTTATAAATTCTGGATAACACAATGAAACTGATTCTGGTGTAAAAATTAGGATTTATGGGCTTAGCTGTTAAGAGCACTGCCTGCTCTTTCAGAGGTCCTGAGTTCAGTTCCTAGCAATCATGGTGGCTCACAACCATATGTAATGGGATCAGATGCTTCTGGTGTGTCTGAAGACAGCATATTCAAATGTACAAAAGACAAAGGCAACTAATGGGTTTTTTTGGTTTGTTTGTTTGGTTGGTTTTGTTTTGGTTTTTGGTTTTTTTGGTTTTTCGAGACAGGGTTTCTCTGTGTAGCCCTGGCTGTCATGGAACTCACTCTGTAGACCAGGCTGGCCTCGAACTCAGAAATCCGCCTGCCTCTGCCTCCCAAGTGCTGGGACTAAAGGCGTGCGCCACCACCGCCCGACTGGCAACTAATGTTATTCACCTCATACTTTTCTGGACATGTGTGGACTTGTTTTGTTAGGTTTTGTTTTTATTTTTTGTTTTATTTTCCCTTAGATTTCATTTTTATATGTGTGTTTCCTCATGCTTATCTGTCTACCACCTGTGTATCTAGTGTCTAGGAGGTCAGAAGAAAATATGGGACTCCCTAGCACTGGAGTTATGGACAGTTGTCAGCCACAACATGGGATTGGGTCAAACAAGATATGCTGTTAGCTGCTGAGCTGTCTCTCCTATTGATTTGTTTTGCGTAGAGATCACACATAGGACCTCCAACATGTTTGATAAGCTTTAAAAAGGCTATACCCTAGCCTTTTTAGCCTCAGCTGTTAGAAAAAGAATTTATCTGTGAGTTCAAAGTTATTACTTGTATAATAGTAATGGGAAAACATACATAAAAGCAAATATAAAAAGGATGAGATTTCTAAATATTTTAATTTGAGCTTGAGAATATAAAAACTGTTTTCTGTGGGCTCATTCCGTTATCATGCCTTCTAGTACTTTAGGGAAAGGCATTCCTTAAGTTTTGTGTTTCAATGACCACATTAAGTTTATCAGAATACAAAATGAAATTCATGTTTAGTGGTGTTAAAAATATTTTTGAATCAGTATTTGTATAGCATGCATAAGGCCAATATTTCTTCATTCCTCATGATGTTAATGATCATTCTAAAATTGTTAATGTAAACGTGACAATAATTTGGGTAAATATTTGCCCTATTATACTGAATGTTTTTCTCTGAATATGACTGACTCGTTTAGAATAAGCAAAAAGGTTTCAGTTCATTTTTTTTTTTTTATGTATATGAGTACACTGTCACTGTTTTTAGACACACCAGAAGAGGGCATCAGATCCCATTACAGATGGTTGTGAGCCACCATGTGGTTGCTGGGAACTGAACTCAGGACTTCTGGAAGAACAGTCAGTGCTTTTAACCCCTGAGCCACCTCTCCAGCCCTCAATTCATTTTTCTAAGTTATTTTTTTATAATGTAAAACTCAAGAATGTGATACACAACTATATTAATAAGCCTCACTTATCTAAAAATCTGATTAACTGGGAAATATTTGCTTCAAAAACAAGTGTGTATTTGAAATTATAAGTTAAAGTCAGCAAGATTGCTCAGCAGGTAAAGGCACTTGCCACCAAGCCTGAGAATGCAAGTTTGATCCCTGGAACAAACATGGTAGAAAGAACAAACCAGTTTCTGCAAGTTGTTCTCTCACCTCCATACACATAAAGGTAAAATAAAATAAAAATTTTAACTTTTTTATTTTGTATGTATGTATGTATGTATGTGAGTAGGTACATATATGCTCTGTTTCTCACATGCCACAGTATTAGAGTAGAGGTCAGAGAACTACTTCCTTTGTGAATTCCTGAATTCAAGCTCAGGTTGCCAATCTTGGCATCAGATGCCTTTACCCACTGAGCCATCTTATCAGCCCCAAATTTAAAAAAAAAAATTAAAATTAAAATTAAACTTAGAGTCTACTTTAAGAAAAGACTGAGCCATGCATTGTGGCGCACACCTTTAATCCCAATGCTCGGAGGCAGCAACAGGTGGATCTCTGAGGGCAGCCAAGTCTGCAGAGAGAGCCTTGCCCCGGAGAACTGAAAAAGTAAAAAGAGAAGGCCCAAAAGGAAAAGCTTTACAATAATAGCTATCATAAGTTTTGAAGAATTAGTGGTTCTGATTTGCTTGGGAGCCTCTAAAATGCAAGGAATTTGTAGTTTTATAAATCAATAATTTGTCTATTTTAGATTGTGTATCTGTAGTAGGAACAGCTCAGGTTTGAGATCAGGCTAAGTTCTGAAAAAGGAAAATACACTCAGAAATGTTTTTCCCTGGAAAGTGGTGTGTTGGTGTAACTCGAGAATTTTGCAATGTTTTTAAATATTTTCTCTAGAAGTTCTGTATTGGTATAACTCAAGAAAGTTTTGTAATGGCTTTAAGTAGTAGTCAGGGTGCCGGGTCTAAAAGAAACTGGGACAAATGGCTAAGTGGTGTCCAATACCATACCAAAGAGCATGCTGGCCTCCAAGCCCTCAGCCTAAAAAGTACCTATTCCAGAATCCATGCTGGTGTCCTAGCTCTTTGCAACTTCTCTTACCCCACCCCTACCCTACAGTTTTCCAACTCATGGGCTTTTCTTCCCTCAGCTTTTCATTTCTATGTAACCATGCCATTTGAGCCATGTACTATTTTGTCTTTCAGTTTTAGCCTCTCGCTCCCCAACCCCCATGGCCCATTCATTCTGCTGGCCATACTTTCTCTCCTACTCTGGACTCATCTAGATGTCCCTGACTGTGCTCTCCTTCATAATCTACAATAAAAACCCTCTCCTCAACCATACCTTGGAGCAGTCATGTCCTCGTCGTCAGGTACTTGTTTTCTGGTAAGAAACTATAGTTCTTTCAATGCATGCTTCCTTATGCCAGAATGCCTTGGTTTCTGTATAGTCAAATTGAAGGATCAAATTTGAATTCTGTAAATAAAGATAGTGAAAAACTAGCATACAAACTTTCATTTATGCAGATTAAATTATTGCTAATAAACATTTGTTTTCCAAAACCGTTTGTGATTGAAAGTCTTTTGTATATGGCTAATATAGAGTATGGGTATAAGCCAACAATGTATTGAAAGAATGTCTTGAAGAGCAGCCAGAGGAACTACAAGGCCTGTTAGGAGAAAAAAATGATTTATTTCACTGAAGGACAAAATTGAGGTAAGTAAGCTTCCAGGATGCAAATAAACTCTAAAAGCCCGTCTACCAACTATGGAGTGCACATTCTGGTAATAACTACATCATAAGGACCTTAGAATTGATGAGATAGGAAAAACATTTTAAAGGCCTCTGGAAATGAAGAAATGTGATACATCAGCTTGAACATCAAAATTCTTACCTTAAAAATAGAACGTATTGCTCTTTCAGGGATCAAATCCAGGTCTTCACTACCCAGTATTTACTGTGATAGAAATAAGGAAGGTGATAAAGAATGCCTGTAAGATAAGCTTGTGTGAGCCAGTATCAGCACAGGTTATCATGCATATTTCCCAGTGGTACTAAATGACCCACTGTTCAGATTGTTGTCAGGTCCCACAATAGCATAATCTTTCCCTAAGAAAATGTTTGCCCTCAATAAATATATACTACTTATAGGTCATAGTTACTCATTTCTAGATATTAAAGCATGTAGGTTTTATCCCACTTAATTACATGACATCTTCTGGGAACTCATCATTGTCTAACATAACACACCTTTGCATTAATGAGCTACACTCCTTACAAATACTCAGTATGCATTCTGAGTATCTTCTGTCAACTTCTAGAAATGCTTTAATTCCTGCTTTCTTTCTGCCTTTCACAGTAAATCTAGTTTCTATGGAAAGTCCTCCTTAGCCTATCGAAATTTTCTTGGGTATTGATTCAAAAAAGTAGCCTTACCTATATGCAACTAGGTTTATTATATCATAATAATATGATTCTGTATTTCTTACTAGCCTGTTAGTGAAATACGCTTGAGCCCAGGATATCTTAGCTCATTTAATGACTGATATTTTAAATAAGGCTTTCCATCCACACTCCATTTAGTAAACATGTTAGTTCTGTTATTTAAGAATTCAGTAATAACTATTAATGTGGCTAGCCAAATAAGGACAACTTGTTGGTCAGCTAGCATAAAATTATGTGTTCAGTAGGAATTTTCATTCCTCAGTTAAGTAAAATTTATAGGTCACAGTTTCACTGAAAGACAAGATGAATATGAAAGTTGTAGAACAATATTTCATGTGTAAAATAATCATATGGGTTCATTATTTCTCATAAAGATGACATAGTAGGATAAAGTTCACAACACTTATTCTAGAATTTCAAAGGTAACAGAATCTATGGTAATTTATCTCTATTTTAAACCTTCACAAACGTCTAGAAGAATAAAACTGGTTCCCGGATGTTCTTGCAAAAATACTAAAGCACTTTGGATATAAGGAATTCCAGTTTTGCTACCAACTCAAGATTAAAGGTTTTAAATGTATTAAGTACTTTGGAATCTTAGTATGGGTCAGGAGAACAGTGTTAAAAACCTAAAGTGTTAATGTCTTTGCTGGATGTTGTGGTGCACACCTGGAACTTGGGAGGCAGAGGCATGCAAAGGGGCAGCCAGAGCTACACAGATAAACCAGATAGAACCAGACATTCATTTTGCCTAATTAAGAAATACATTTATGTTCTTGGTGCTTTCCCATACTGACTTTTACCAGCCTTAATCCATAGCATTCATGTTTGCCCTGCTTTTGGAAATCTTGATCCTGGACTCTACTTTTCTTTTAGGACCTAGTTGTACAAATTCACTAATGCTCAAAGCTTAATCACTGCTCTTTTTTTTTAAAAAACCTTATTATGAAAATTTACTTACTAATAAAAATCTCTCGGATTGATTTCATATTATGGCTTCTATTCTTATAGTTGATTACTCCCAAATTCACCTGTTCTAGCTGTCAAGAAAATGTTTTACTTCAGATTTGTTCCTTTGTAATTTTTCTGATATGAATGCTATTCATCTTGTGACAAAACGGTATAAGGTGGTGTTGCTTTGAAGTAAGATTTTAACATAAGTTTCTCAATACATCAGTTAGCTCCTTGTTTTGTAATAGCTCGATAGAGTTCATTCAACCAAGTCTTTTGGTTGGTTGGTTGGTTGGTTGGTTGGCTGGCTGGCTGGCTGGCTGGTTGAGTTTTGTTGTTGTTGTTGTTTGCTTGTTTCTTGGTTATTTCTGTGTAAACCTGGCTGGCCTGATCTCACTCTGTAGACTATGTTGACCTAGAACTCATTCACAAAGATCTTCCTGCCTCTATTTTATTTTAGTACCACATCTTATCTCTAACTCAGGCTGGCCTCTAATCCATGGCAGTCTTCCTGCCTCACCCAACAAAGATTACTATTGTAATTCTTTTATTAAGGATTATTAAAATCTCCTATTAGGGTATTCTGCTTTGATTTTCATGTATGTAATAGATAATCTATAAATTGCTATATAGTAATTTTAGATTGAAGGTTATATGCTGAGATATATTTTATACTTGATATAACATAGATATTAATATCTAATACTCATGTTTAACAGCAACTTCAAAATGCAAATCATAAACATTTATATTTTGGTTTTTTGTTTTTTGTTTTTTCCTTTTTTTGTTTTTCGAGACAGGGTTTCTCTGTATAGCACTGACTGTCCTGGAACTCACTCTGTAGACCAGGCTGGCCTCAAACTCAGAAATCCACCTGCCTCTGCCTCCCAAGTGCTGGGTCTAAAGGCGTGCGTCACCACCGCCTGGCAGAACTTGCAGATTCTTATGTGTAGAATCATCTAAACAATCTAATCGATATTTGTTTCACTTTGCATATTATTCTGTAGGTTCTTTAATCTAAATTCTAATTTTTTAAAAACCTAACACGATTTTTTCCTCAAAGGAATAACAGGTTGAAAATAGTATGAAATAAATTAACTTAAAAACCTCATTTTACTATTTCTGTAATAACTCATGTTTTCAATTATGAGAAAATAAATTTAAAACACCAATAAAAGTTAAAGAAAAAAAAACTATAGCCGGGCGGTTTATATATATGGTGTGTGTGTGTGTGTGTGTGTGTGTGTGTGTGTGTGTGTGTGTGTGGTATGTTTTATATATATATATATATATATATATATATATATATATGTATGTATATGTATATGTATATGTATATGTATATATACACACACACACATATATATGTATATATATGTATATATACACACACACATACATATATATATGTGTGTGTGTGTGTGTATACATATATAACATGACACAAGCAAAAGGGTAACTTGAAGCTACATGGAAAATGTCACCATGCAATCATGCAATTCTGGAATTTTATGTTTAACTGGCTATAATACAAAACTTGCATTTGTTTTTTTTATTTTTTATTTTTATTTTTTTCTTGAAATGGAAAAAAATTTTATTTCTGCTGCACCTTGGAGACTAGGTACGAAAGAGAAAATATGTGTTGATGGTGCACCCCTGAAGTTTAGTACTTGAACTAAAAGCATAACAGGATTCTGTCTCCAAAAACATAAGTAATTAAATAAAATCTAGCAGTCACCAAAGAGGAAAATTAATAAATAAAACCTTTTATATTTTTATCAGACAAAATATTTAGTTTGGTAGGGAATTATGCAGTGCAGCTAAGTGAAGTTTTCATTCTGTATTAACTTTAAAATGTCTAAATTCATTAATAGGAACTGCAGTATTTCGGTGTCATCTTAAAGTGCTATTAATTTTATAAGGTCTTAGGATAAATTCTTGTAAAGTATAATGCATGTGCAGATACATGAGATCCTGTCTCCCCCCCTCCAAAGAAGAATTTGAGTTACTAATTTGGCGTTAAGGGTTCAACTTGAATTATACTCCTTTAAGCAAACTAATAAAAACTGTACTAACGTCCCAACTAATTTGAAAGATGCACAACAAATATTTCAAATTACAAGTTATTTCAATTAAAATATTTGTTGTGAACTGAGAAATTACATCAATCAAAGGGGTTGAATTATCAAAAATCACTTTTGTTGATGACGTATAATGCCATCTACACAATGGTTTATAGTTTGGCTTTGTTTATACACTGGAGAGATTACTGGGAGTCAACTCCAGGGAAAACGTGCTACACCCGAGCTACACCTTCATCCCTTAAAAAACTACACATATATAGATATAGATATATAGATATATTAAAAGGTATTTGACATAATTATCCAAATGTCAAGTATCAAACCAACAAGTAGTTTCTGTGGTAAAACAGTTTCCTTTCTATCTTAATCTGCTTTATGACTTGTTCTCTAGATGTGAATTTTGAAACCATGGATACCACACACTCCGTCCCCACAAAAAGGTGGGGGTAGGGTTTGAGGGGTTGGAGAACTGACAAACCACTTAGAGCATGTGAAGAAGGAAACTAGAAACAGAAAGACATTGTACAAAACAATGGCTGGCAACAGCTCACTTAGACAAAGTGCCACATGAGTTGATCCCCGTCAGTACAAAACTGTAAGTAATTTGAAGCACTTCTATGGAGATTGGGCAGTTGCCCATAGAAATGTCTTTGAGACTAGGGATGTGGCTCAGTTAGTAAAATGTCTGCCTAACATACACAAAAGCCCTGAGTTTGATCACTAGCACCAATAACAACAAGAAAGTTGGACATGATTATTGTAGTATCCTGAGAATAAAGAAAATCTAAACCAAATAGTAGCAAGAACGGAACTGATCCTGGAGCAAAGTGATACCTGCCTGTAATCCTAGCCATTGGGAGGCGAAGGAAGGAAGGGAGAATCACAGTTTGTAACCTATCTGAGCTACATAGGCTCAGACTCCAATAAGAAAGTTGGTTGTGCAAGAATAAATTAATAATAAACATTTCAAAGTAAAAAAAGTATATGGAACATTAAGATAAAAGGGAGTTATAAAAATCACATGCTCTTATTCTGGAAGGTGGTATTTCTGAAAAAGGGAATTACAAAAGAAGGTTGATGGTAATATTACTGAAGGATGACCAGCTTATGAGAAACCATCTGAAACAGCTCCTTTTTTTACAATATTACATTTGAACTGAATGTAGGCATTTATTTTAAAAATACTTTGATTTAAGGTCATTGTCTTTCCCAAGCTAAGACTATGAAAAGTTCAGGATAAAGAGACAAATTTGGGAGTGATTCAAATAAATCCATTAAGAGTAGACAAGTTCACTGAAGCTCTTTTATACGGATAGTAATTCTTACTCTTTAAAAATAAAAAGGTTTATAGGACGAAAGAGATGGCTCAGAGGTTTAAAGCACTTGCTCTTATAGAGGACCAAGGCTCAGTTCCAACACCTACATCAGGGCTCATAACCATCAGTAACACCAGCTCCATGAGACCTGATGTTCTCTGACTTCTAAGGGCACCAGGCAAGCATGGGATACACAGACATACACACAGGCAAAACCCATCATAAAATAAATCTTTAAAGGAATTGAATAATATCTTATGTAGTGCCGGGCGGTGGTGGTGCACGCCTTTTAATCCCAGCACTTGGGAGGCAGAGGCAGGTGGATTTCTGAGTTCCAGGCCAGCCAGGGCTACACAGAGAAACCATGTCTCAAAAAACCAAAAAAAAAAAAAAAAAAAAAGGAAAAAAAAATCAAAAGTGAGGAAGCTCTGTATTTTTTAAATTGTCCTCAACATTAGATTCTTGGTTTCATGTGTATTTTAAAGGCAGCTCAAATTAGGTTTATCACAATGTAAGGACTACAGTATTTAACCCAAGAATAATTAAGTTTTAGGAGCACCCTTCAGAAAACTCTTGTAGGAAGAATTTCTAATTAATTTTATAAGTCATGGAGGCTCAAGAAAAATCAGAAGCTAAAATCTTCCATGCCTAGTGAGAAATAAAACTGGGTGATGGAAAAACTGGAACAAATGAAACATAAGTGAGAAAATACAAGAGGCCCAACTATTAATGGTTCTATTAGGACTACAAAGCTTAACATGCCTTATAATGATTACTTGCTAGATGAGATGATAGTATTTGGGATTTGTTCTATCAAGGTTTTCAGTGCTGCTGGATGTACTAGGTAGGTTCTGAGTCAGCTTGACACAAATTAGAATCATCAGAAAGGAACCTTGAGGAAATGCCTCCATGAGATCCAGTTGAAGGGCATTTTCTCAGTATCAGTGGGGAGGGCTCAGCCCCTTGTGGGTGTGCCATCACTGGTCTCATGGTCTTAGTTCTGTTCTGTAAGAAAGCAAACTGAACAGGTATGAGGAGCATGCCAGTCAGCAGCACTCCTCCATTCACCTCCTTCAGGTCCTACCTCCAGGAGCTACTACCTCCTGTGTGAGTTCCAGTCTAGACTTCCTTTAGTGATGAACCACAATGTGGAAGTATAAACTAAGTAAACTCTTTCTTCCCCAACTTGGTTTTTGTTTGGTCATGGTGTTTTCTTGAAACAACAGAAATCCTAACAGACACTGAACAAGATAGATTTTTCTTTTGTCATTATTTTCTTATAACTTAAAATAATTTGAGGAAGCCGGGCGGTGGTGGCGCACGCCTTTAATCCCAGCACTTGGGAGGCAGAGGCAGGCGGATTTCTGAGTTCAAGGACAGCCTGGTCTACAGAGTGAGTGCCAGGACAGCCAGGGCTACACAGAGAAACCCTGTCTCAAAAACACCAAAAAAAAAATAAATAATAATAATAATTTGAGGATTAGGAGATGGCTCACTGGTGAAAAACACTTAATACTTTTCCAGTGAACCCAATTTAGTTCCCAGAACACCATGTCAGGTAATTTACAACTACCTGTGACTTCAGTTCCAGGGAATTCAACACCATCTTGCCTCCTTGGGCATTAAATGCACATAAATAAGTCTGTAAAAAATAAGTGAGTTCCATGAAGAAGATTTTATCGGTGACTATATGAAAACGTCTGCCTGCCTTTCTGAAAGACTCATGCCAATATCTCAGTTACTGTCCCACTCAATACAGTGAAACAGGAGCTCACTGAGATAACAGATGTTTCCAAATGAGATGAGAACTAAAATAATGAACTCTGTTCATTCTGAAAATACACTTTCTCTAATGAGGAATACATATTTCTAAATTATAGTCAATTTACGGGGAAGTGGTGGCACATGCCTTTAATCCTAGCAATCGGGAGGCAGAAGCAGGTAAATCTCTTGAGTTTCAGGCCAGCCTGGTCTACAGAGTTACAGGAACTAGATCTACACACATACATACACACACACATACTTGGGTATGTATCCATGGAAATATATAACAGTCATAAATAAGTATTTATTGATATCTACTATGTGCTAAGTATTATTCTTAGCATTGGAGAACCTTACTGTACAGAACAAAAATCCCTGTCCCTCTACAGTACCAGCACAATTCATAATATGGGCATTAAAAAGAAAATTCTATTTTTAAACTCAAAATTGTCATCTGCAAATGTGAATGACTAAGAACATGTTATTGGCATCTTAAGCCTTTCATGTTTTAGTCCTTGCTAAACTGAGAATAGTCTTACTTAACCAGTTTTTAATAGTCTTATCAATAAACACCATAAAGAATTAAACAGCATTATATGTATGTCAGTTATATCCAACTAGTTAAATCACACACATTGCAAAAAATTTACCAAAATAAGAATACTTTGCTATAGAGTGTAAGAAAAGTATACCTAATACATCCTTCTCTAAACTAAAATAATACACTAAAATAAGTTTCAGCCAGGCAGTGGTGGTGCACATCTTTAATCTTAGCACTCAAAGGCAGGTGGATTTCTGAGTTTGAGTCCAGCTTTGTCTACAAAGTTATACATATAGATCATATATATCATAAATATCAGGACAGCAAGATTTTTTAAAAAGTAAGTTGCCAGTTCTACAGAAATGAAAAGATGGAAGCTAACAAAACAGGAATTCATTCTTAGACTATTTCTTGCTTTTGGATCAATACTATAGTCACTGATCTAAACATTATTTAAATTATTCTACATTCTTATAAGTAACTTTTTGAGGTACTCTTTAAAGGTTGGGTTTTTTCTTTGCCATAATCTAGATTTCACAAATTTGTAAACCAGTCTTAGGAACGTTTTTACCAAGTTTTTCATAGTTAGGATGGTACAGTAAGACTTCTGTCAATATGAAACAGTAGGCTTTATTGCTATACCACAAGACTGGCCACAGTCTTGGGCATACACATGGAGTCTTTGAGGTATGGCTTCTCTTCCCCCCACCACCTTCCCCCCTTTTCTTTTTTTCCAAGGCAGGGTTTCTCCATGTAGCCTTGGTTGTCCTAAAACACACTCTATAGACCGGGTGGCTTTGAATTCACAGAGCCCTTTGATCCCATCCTGGGATCAAAGGTGTGTGCTATGGCTACCTCCTTTTCAATGCTTATTTATTTTGTGTTGGTTTAGCCTTTCCTTCTTTCTCCCCTCCCACTCCCTCTGCTTCTTTCAACAGATTTGCACCACAGTGTTTCAATAGCAAGGCTGACAACATGAATATGAAAGCTGTGAATTGCAAGGTTCTACATTTAGAAGTCAGTATGCCAATCAGAATGGATGACATTCTAGTTAAATGATCAGGTAACATCACAGCATGCTGGAATGCAGCATCAAATCTGTCCATTACATTTATTTTTTTCCTTGATGCTCAGACGTCCCACATCGTCTCCAGTCCCTTCATTGTATTTTATGTGAGCCCCATCACAGGAACATTTTGGCCTCCAGTAGGACCAATTATGGTAATACCTCCCAAATCTTCTATGCTGAAGGCATGCACCCCCTTGGGTTATATTTCTGAACCTGAAGGTTCACCAGAGCTTTGTTGGTACAGTAAAATTTGTGTCTTAAACTTTGAACTTTTATTCTTTAACTTAGAACTTGTTGTAAGCCAGGTAACCAAGTGCTGCTGTCAAGGAAGCAAACATAATGACTGCAATCCACTCGGCTTACACAGACAAGTAACAGCTGAGGCCCACATTCACCAGGAAACTTTTTTCCAATATTGTACTGTACTGAGATATGACCAAAATAAACTGCCTGGTGTTAGACTCAAGTCTGAACCAACATGGGCTCGGCTCGCTAAATCATGTTGAACTTGATCTCCTTGCCTCATGGGTGGCTACTCTACCAGCCCTGGTATTTGCAGGGACCCCCACAAAAGTGTAAGCCAAATAAACTCTTTTCTCCCAATTTGCTTTTGGCCACGGGGTTTCACCACAGCCTTAGTAACCCTACCTAAGAAAAATATTTAAAATATGTCCTTGAATGACTTGCATACTTTGAAGTGTGTACACCCAACAGCTTTTCACTCAACTATAAGCAAGCACTAGGAACCTTTTGATAGAATACGTTTTCTTTTAGGTGTTTATCCTAGTGTTTAACACAAAACACAAGAGAAAGTTATGTGTATTTTAAATATTGTTCCAAAGCTTTTCACCAAATGTAGCTTCTGTATGATTGATAAGTTTAGCACAATACTGTATGTATAGTAGCATTAGAAACTTTTCATAAAGCATATTTAAGTGAAGAAAACCTGGTTTTATGATGATATATAAGTCTATACAGAAGGATCATCTGCTGAGAGGTACAGTCACAGTCTTAGAGGCCTTACTTTGTATGCATGAGGGTTCAGTCACTGACTGGTGCTTTGAATAAGTATGGCCTCCAATAGACTTATGTGTTTGAATGCTTGGCCCATAGAGAGTGGCACTATTAGGTGTGGCAATGTTGGAGGAAGTGTGTCACTATAGGGGCAGGCTTTGAGGTTTTCTATGCTCAAGTTATGCTCAGTGTGACACACAGTTCCCTTCTGTTGCCTAAGGATCAAGATGTACAACTCTGGCTCTTTCAGCACCTTGTCTGTTTGGATACTGCCGTGCTTACCACTGTGATGATAATGAACTAAACCTCTGAAACTATAAGCCAGCCCCAATTAAATGTTTTCCTTTATAAGAGTTGCCATGGCCATGGAGTCTCCTTACAGCAATAAAACCCTAAGACACTAACATTGCAGAGAAACAAAAGGCAAGGGAAAAAACAAGGCCCTGGCGAAAAGATGGGTTTGAAAGCAAGTGATCCATGATCATTATCATTACAGTTACTGAATGCCTACCACATGCCAGGCAACATAATGAGGACTTTGTCTCCTTTAACCACCACCCTCATAACCCTATGTGGGGAGAGACTTTTTTTTTGTCCCTAGTTAATAGATAAAAGTTAAAACCCAGAAATGTTACATACCTAATAAATGACTAAACTGGGATTAGACACAGTCCAAGTCCAGAGCCCATTTCTACAAGCTCTGATAGTTCATGGCGAAAGGGGCAAGTGCCAGAGCACAAAGTGCAGTGCTCCTTTAAGAGAGCAGGCAGGATGGCTTTAAGCACTGCTGGGGAACCCAGAGTTAGACTGAGTACAACTGTGACATACATGCCCCGATATGGAATTTCCAAAGAATAGTGTCACTTCTGAGATGGCGGTGGCATGGTAGTAGTTTCTGATTTGAGTGTTTTATTCATCCCAAGGACTTGAGGGCTTTTTATCCTTTCAAAGACATAACATTCACTTTTGTCTCCGGAGGCCGGTGTTCTAGTGCTGACCAGACGAAAGCCTTCCTTTAATAAAGTGTCGACCAGTAGGCCCAAGACATTTGTTCCATTGGCCAATTTTCGATTGTCAGGCTTTATGGAAATGTACCTGCGGCATACAAAGTAGTAGTTAGTTACAAAGCATTCCTCTAATAACAAAACTACACACATAGAAACGTATTCACAGTTTCAAATACAGGCATCATACATTTCTCTTGGTTTTGTTGTTGGTTTTTTGTTTGGCTTTTGAGACAGGGTTACACTGTGTAACTCACTATTGCCTCAAATCATGATCCTGCCTTAGACAAAAGGCTAGCATTACAGGTGTGCACCCCAGGCTTGGCAATGACTTTTTTGTTGTTTTTTGTGTACAGTCTTTTTATCCCTGGCTAGGCTGAAATTCATTTTGTAGACCATACTGGCTTCAAAAGAGATTTGCCTGCCTCTGCTCCCCAGGTGCTAGGACTAAAGACTTATGTCATCATGCCTTGCCTGGCTCATGACATTTTTTTAAAAATAGATTTCCTTTTGAGACTTCATTTTCAACTTTGAGTCAGTAACTGAATATTAAAAGAGACCATGATTTCAACTCATCTCAATTATATTTAAGAACATATTCAAAATTGTTGACTTTTCATTGAATTATTTTCTGGATTGATCAACTTGGTCAAAGAATTCAACTCACTTACTTTTTTATATAGGGTAACTCATTTCCAGTTTTTTTTTCCAATTTTCTTTAACCTAATTTGACTAAATTGATTTGTTTTTACTAACACTGTATATTTACAGTTTTCCACTAACTCTAATTATTAGTATTGCCATTGTAATTTGAGATTTATTCTTGTCAAACCAGCCTTTTCAGGTTAAAATTTGAAGGTACAAAATGCCATGACTCCAACGTATTGCTACCTTTTCATCAATACTGCCTGTTATTGAAGAGAAAATATGGTAGTCAAAATCTGATTAAAATGCAAAACCCTTTACCCACTCACTATTATAAATGTCAGCACATATACCCATGTTTGCTTTAATAATGGCAATATAGCACAGAAAATATCTGTCATCAAGGATATTTTTGTGTCTTCCCACTGTTCTAAAAATGAAGCCAGGTGGTGGTGGTGCACGCCTTTAATCCCAGCACTTGGGAGGCAGAGGCAGGTGGATTTCTGAGTTCGAGGCTAGCCTGGTCTACTGAGTGAGTTCCAGGACAGCCAAGGCTATACAGAGAAACCCTGTCTCGGAAAAAAAAAATTGTGTAAAATAAATAAATATGAAATAAGGCTTAGGTTATTGTCAGGTAGACACTATATAGTTTCACAGGGGTAAAACAATGTCTGAACACATTCCTAGTCATGAACTGAAGACATGGCTGAAACGGTGACACTGGAGGCCATGTTGAGAAACTCTTTTCTGGCAAAGAAAACAAACAGCTAAAAGTTATCAAGCTACAGAGCACATTTCAAGAAAGGTTTATTGTGTTTGATACAAAATTTTAACAGTAGCATTTCATCTTCCAAGTTCAGATCTAAATTATACAGTCTAGAAACATTTGTCAAAAAGTCACGGAATATCATTTAAGTATTAGGATACAAATAGCAAGTAGTAGGTATTTATAAAAAAGTAGAATGTTCTTACCATAACTCATTGAGCTAAAACTATTGTATCTGATTCCCACTGAGGTCAAATTAAAAAGGATTTCATAGACTTAAGAGGTGGATAAACTAAAGAAAAGAGAACGGGACCTGCATTTCTAGTGCTGCAGGCAGAGCCCAGGACCTCTCAGTACAAGCCTGGCAAGGGTCTCTTCCACTGTGCACCGTCACCACACCTTCTTTTTTTTTTTTTTTTTAATTTAAGGGCAACTATGCTTTTTCATCTAGTTAGAAAATGGCTACAGAAGAGACTCTAGATTTCTGAGGTCATAAATTGAACTAAAGTGTGTTGTCACATGGACGGACATCTAAAGATCTAAGCCAAGAACCTGAGAGAGAACTACCAAACAACACTGACTGCTAAGAACACATTGAAGCCACCCAGGCTTATTCTTCCATATCCACCATCCAAAAACATCTGAATACATAGATTCATGCCAAAAACTAGCAAAAAAAATAAGTAATTGCTAATTAGTTATGTGTTCAATCATGTATTTATGTTCATGTCATTTTATAGATTGTATATCTCTATTCTGAAACTGGCACTTTGTAAATTAAACACCAGAAGAAACTCCAAACTTAAAACAACCAAAAATCCTACCACAAGCTGGGTGAGGTCTATAATCTTAGCACTTAGAAGGCAGATGCAGGAGGATCAAACAAGCCAGGCTATAAAAAGAAAGAAAGAAGGAAGGAAAGGAAGGAAAGGAAGGAAGGAAGGAAGAAATATCTCTGGTCTTAGAATTATCTGTTAAGAAAATTCAATATGCCTTTTTTAGATTGAGTTGAAAATAGCAAACATTCTTTGCTATTCCTGAAACATGTAACACAAAGATGGGAGTCACCTGGTACAGTATATATGCAATGATCCAACTTTAGTTTCTAATCTTGTTTCTTAAGATAATTCAGTATTTCCAAGACATCTTCTCACCTATCATGTTTTCCTAAAATCGAAGATGGCATTGTTCCTTAGCTTTCTAACTATCTGAAAAGGAATGTCAAAAAAGGTCATTATCATTTGATTGAAATTTAAAACAACAAAAACATTACATTATTCCTCTTCTTTAAGTACTTCCCAATGAAAATAAATCACAGATTTAAAAGTTTGATAACAGGACCTTTGACTTTCTTCATGGTCTATTTGATTGGTACCCATTTCCAAAATGTTTCAATTTATTTGGAAGACTAAGAAATAAGGAAGTGTACATACTTGGTTATACTGCCCACTGTCTTCTACTTGGCAGCTGAGACTAAAGGATATGCTGTGGGAGCATTGAATACTGCCTGATGACTACTATACAGGCTAAAGTATGTCTCTCTCCCAAAAGTGACTTGGTTTAAATGCTCCGAAGAACGCATGAAAGCTATTTTCCTACTAGCTTTCGCATTGATAATAATGGTACACAGCACTAAGACGTTTTTTAACAGGGCATGAGGTAGTGTGTCCCTGACTACAGGGCTGAAGTCAGACTTAGATTGCAGCAGAGGCAGGTATGGTGATGGTGCCCCCCTTCAATCCCAGCACTGGGGGGCACAGGTAGTGAGACTTCCAGCCCAGCCAGAGCTACAGAATGAGATCCTTTCACAAATAAAACAAAACAAGACAGCTCGTTCCTAAGATACTGACAGCCTATTCCAGTATTTTTAATAGTGACAGAGCTAAAGCTATAACAGGACACTAAATTTGCCATGAGACTTATCTACCTGAAATCGGCTTTAAAAATATTCTCCACTGAAGAAAAGCAGCAAACAAAGTTCTGAAAGAATAAATACATAGTGTGTAAGGAATCAAGTCATACCCCTGAACCTCTCCGATGTGGAAGCCAAGCATAGGCTGATTCATTCTAAGTCATTCCTTAGCAATGGAATATAATCTACACAGTCAGGTCCTCTTGTAACCACACAGACCAGTTTCTACTTTCCCTGGGCAGTGTTGGGTTATTACCTGTTCAGTAATACCTTCTTCCTCTGAAAGTGTCCAAATTTAGAAAATAACTACTTGTTCTATTGAACATTATTCTAATCTTGTTTTTTTTCTTTTGCCAAGAGTAGTTTTAGTTGAGCATAAAGAACGCTCAATTTTGAGAGAAAATGTCACAAAACTGAATAGATGCTCCAGCATTCAAAATACCTGACTCCAGCATGGTTCTCAGCAGTGCCGGCAGAGCCACAGTGGAAAAGCAGGTCATGGTGAGAAGGTCTTTGTGGAGGTAAAGCCAGTAAGGAGTTACTGTTCCTGGCCAGTGCTGTAGGCCGCTCTACAAACATTGTAATCCTCCTGTTTAACATCTCGATTGTTTTGCTGCAAGAGCCAAACACTCTGAAGAAGGCTTGAGTATTTCGGTTTAGGAAATGCACCTCCATGACAGCAGATCTTGATTGGAGCAGGTACTGGCTTAAGAGATCAACAAGAGAATCGAGTTCATAGAAAAGAGCCTCTCTCTGAAGCCTGTGATGGTCTGAAAAGTCCGAGGGTAACAGAAGCTCACGATTTCTCAAAAAATCTAAGATGAAACTAAATAAAACACCATCTCTATCCACAAAAATCTGGCCATCAACTATCTTGAACTCTTGGTCTCTGCCATCTAACATGCCTGCCAGCCGAGAAGCAGGAAACTGCGTGAGGGTGGAGAGCCTTGTGGTGAAGATCTTCCCTCCCACATTCAAAGTGACCAGGTCCTGACCACTCATCCTTCCTAGCTTCTCACTAGTAGCTATAGACCATTAACAGACTTACAAAAACCTTCTAACTGTTACCATACGTGTTATATACGATTAAGAAACAGGGAAGTTAGAGATGGAAAACTAGACCTAAATTCCAAGGTAACTATTGTCAAGACAAATAGTGTATCCATAGCTGTGTTTGCAAGTGTGAGTTGCTTGGGAACTTGCGTATGTAAAATGCAAAAAAAAAAAAAAAAAAAAAAAAAAAAAAAAGCAGCAAGTGAGATAGAATGTCAATATATCTCATGATTTCAAATAGATCCCTTTCCTGTCTCCTGCTCTGTCTCCATTGAAACCCTAATGTAAATCTGTATTTCAAAGTCATCAGGAGCAGAAAACCACTCTCTGCAGACATTTACTAAGCCCTTGTGGTCAAGATAAAATTTATAGAAAACACTATCTGGTTTGAGAAAACCCCCACCCCCCTTAGTAATTTAATAGCTAGATCATGGCTTACATTAAGAATGAGCAGCCTTTACCTCACCTTCAGCTCACCCGACCATCTCGTGACTGGTTGGGTACAGAAGCTTTTCTGGGCCAGCTTTTCTCATCCCTGATTATGTTAGTTCTTCTCAACCAAAATTAAAAGATGTCAAGATTCGGCTATCTAAAATCCATTTCACTCAGTGGGCTTTCAGGAGCCTATTTTTTCATGACAAAAATAAGGCTGACTAAAAGCACTTTTAAGGATGAGTTATTTTGTTTTTATATGACTTCTAAGCAAGGAGAGAAGAGTAAGTACTTCTATTCCTGTGAGCATCATTCTCTCTTAATGAGCAGAGAGGATAGCATCAGCTTAATTTGTATTTAAGATAGTCTTACTACACCTGAAATTCTGCAGGCGAGTGACCTGGGTTGGCTATAGTTAATGTGGTACTTTGGAACACAACCACAACATTATTTACCAGTTAAAAGATGGCTTTTCCTAACTCCTGCTCTTCCCACATGCACAGTTTGTAACACCTTTAGTAAAAAAATTCACAAGAACAAAACTCACTGTGATTCCAATACTTTCAAGGCTTGGGGAAGAGTACTAGATCAGGCTTGTCAAAAATAGGAGCAGAAGAGATACAGTTTCCTATAGTAGAAGATACTGTCATGAGGAAGGAATCATTCCTCTAAAACAAACTTGGGAATCCCATGTTTTATAGTCTTTACTTTTTTAGAATGTTCAGTCAGAAAAGCTGCTTTGCTTTCACAGTATGCTTGATGACTCAGTACCACCTTACCTGCATCATGGATGCAGTGTTGGCCCACGTGTGCTAACTCATGGACTCTGTCACAGAGGTGGTGTTAGCTCATGTGTGCTCTCACCTCACTCTCTTGTTTATTTCTCATCCTAGCTGGTTTCAAAGTTCCAGACTTAGGGGCTCACCAATGAGATACAGATATACCCGTTTAGCACAGCACAAACTCAGTCAATTTAGAGAAACAGTATTTATTTCAAAACCATCTTTAAGAAGGAAGGGAAGGTTTAAGACTACTAAACTTCAAATGACATTATTAAAGAAATGCTTCAAAAAGAAACAGACTGGAATCTTGATCAGATATGAATTATTCCTGTGTTTTCTAACAATCCCCTCAAGAAACTGTATAACTGAAAGTCTTTATAAAAGTTTGTATTTGCATACAAATTCTGCCACATTGTTCAATGCCACCAAACTAACATTTTTAACTCTTTCACTGAAAATGAAAATCCCATCTGTCACCTGTTCCCAGTAAAAAACAGATTGTTCTACAAACTCAGCTGACTTAGTCAGGTAAGAACTGAAGCTTGGAAGACAGTCTTTCCAAGTTGCCAATTCATCAAGTGGAGACCATTCCAGGAATACAGTAGGGCCAAAGAATATGAGGAGACCCAGCAGAACTACCACCATGAGCAGCAGATAGGGGTACCAGGGAATCCTGCTAGTGAACACACCTGAGTCTTGAGGCAAAGACAGTTTATCCACATCAGCCAATTTAATGTCCTCCCACTGACTGGTATCAAAGTTCTTCATTAAAGGGCTTGTGGGCAGATTAGAGGGTGGCAAAGGAGTTTCCTTGATTACTTTGATTTTCTCCCTGAACTCCTGCATCTGTTGCAAAAATATAATAGGTTCTGAGACATCTTTGAAAGCCTCAGCAATGTTGAAGGCCATCCGCTGCTCCTGTAAAATAGTGTTGATTTTGTTGATCTCTGGGTCATAGGTTTGCATAACTGCAAGCTTCATAGTTTCAAAATCAGACAGGATTTCATTCTTCTTTTGATCTAATGTGTGTTGTAACTTCTCAAAAAACTCCTTTACTTTATCTGAATCTTTAGTGAGTAACTGGAGGGATTTCCTCTTGTTTGTTTCCAAAGTGTCCAATCGGGAAAGAGCATCTCCCCGGCGCCAAATCTCAAAACTCTTAAAGAGGGACTCAAAGGCATCCCTTTCCCGAGTGTAGGCATCTTCAATAGAAGAGAAGACATGCTTGGTATGATCACCACGAGTAGCACAGATCCCACAAATCAGCTGCATATCAGTTACACAGAAAATGTTGAGAGGCTGCCCCAAATGTCCTTTGCACACTGGCATTTTGGGAGAAATCTTGATTTTGTTGTATTTCTCCACGATACCCTTTAGGGAGTAATTAACCTGCAGACTATTTACTCCAGTGGCTGAAGTTTCCTTCCGGCAGGTAGGACACTTGAATGGAGATGGTCTCCACAGTGAGTTCCGCACATTCCCCTCTAAGAGTCCTTCTAAGCATTTCTTGCAGAAGTTGTGTGAGCAGGGCAACACTCGGGGATCATCAAACAAACTGCAACAGATTGGGCACGTGAGATCTTCTTCAAGCAGCTCCATCACATCCTGCTACACAGAGAGAAACATTTAGTTCTGGTAAGCCCCTCTGTAATCATTAGAAGACATCATCTTCCCAATAAAACGATCTCCTACTGAAATAACCAAAGACACTTGGGAAAGGCATGTATACTAAGGCATATTGAACTCACTGGGACAAGAACACTCCTGCACACAAGGCCTTTGTGAGAGCTTCCTAACAACAGCCTTTGCTGAGACAGGGTTAGGACTGGGACAATTGCAAACTGAGCCAACAACCCAACATTGTTTTAAAACAGAGCTGACTACCAGAAGTCAGAAACAAAGAGCCTCACTGTTTGTCACAGAATGGGCTCTTTACTTTGGGCCCACAAATATGAAATGCTATGCTACTTAAAGACAGAGGCACACATAAATCCAAGCATGCACTCTATTCCAGCTTTTACTGGAAACTGGAATATTTTCTATTTCAAAGACAAGATTACAATTTATCCACATCAACCAGTTTAATGTCCTCCCACTGACTGGTATCAAAGGTCTTCATTAAAGGGCCTGTGGGCAGATTCCAAGATGGGAAGGAGTTTCCTGGATCACTTTGATTCATAGTGTAAGAAGCACAACCTTGACTAGAGAAGTAAATGAGGATTTTCACTGTTGTCTGGAAGAATTTTTATTTTTGTATCGGTTGTTTTAACAATCAGACTCATCCTATATATCCTCTACACTACAGCATCAATTCTCTCTCTGAGGGGCAGAAACCTACCTGTCCTGTCCCTCTTCCAGAGAACTGGTGGAGCCAAAAGCATTCTCCTAATGATGTGCTACACTGACTGACATCTGTACCAGCTGTGTCAAAGCCACAGGAGGCAGGTAGATAGAAGTTTAACAGGAACCAAGCAAGTCCAGAAGAAGCACTGAGCTGGGCCACTACTCGGTGTTCTTCCGGAGCACACAAACGGAAGGGGGAGGAGCCTTTCAACAAGAAGTGTTCTTAGCCAGGCGCGCACACGCACGCGCACATGCACACACAATCCCAATACTCAGAGAACGAAGGATAGATATCAGCTCAAGGCCAACAAGGCTTCAAAGCAAGTTCCAACCTAGTGTGGACCATGAGACCCTATTTCAGAAACAAAAGCTTGATGAAGCTGCAAATCCCAGATTCGTGTATACTGAACTACACACAAAAGCACTTGTGTGGCTGTGGGTGCGTCTGGAGAGGAGGCTCACGTGACTACAAGCTGAGTCAGCCGCTGTCATTAGAGAAACAATGGGAACCAATAGTATGCAGATTTAGGGAGCTGACAACTTCTGAAAATGTGTAAAATGAACATGCTACTTCAAGAAACATAGTACTTCTTGACAATGAAAAGGGAAAAGGCTGGGTTTTCATTTATTTATTTGTTTGTTTGTTTGTTTATTTATTGGTTTTTTTCGAGACAGGGTTTCTCTGTGTAGCCCTGGCTGTCCTGGAACTCACTCTGTAGACCAGGCTGGACTTGAACTCAGAAATCCGCCTGCCTCTGCCTCCCAAGTGCTGGGATTAAAAGGTGTGCGCCACCACCGCCCAGCAAGGCTGGGTTTTTATGTTAAAATTTTAATTTTTGCAAGATGTAATTTTCCCATTAAAAATTCTGATAAATAGTAAAGTTAACAAATGTGAGGGCTATTGGGGACTATTTATTATAAGATGAAATATGTCGATGTTTGGAGGTCTCTGTAACAATATTATAATCATACATAGAAGACTTGTTTAAAATATAAAAAAGGATTGGAGTGTGGCTCAGTGGTAGAGCACTTGCCAAGGCCCTGAGTTCAATTCCTAATACTGCAGAAACAAAAAATAAAAAAGTCACAGAGACAAATAGGCTCATAATAAGTATGATCTCATACATGACAGTATGACAAAAATACTATTTGTTGAGATGAGTTACAGTATTGAAGAACAACAAATTATCTCAAAAAGCTTCTAAAATACTACTCCCTTTATCAACTACAAATCTGTATAACAGATTGTTCTTCTGTCTGTCAATCAAAATAACTAGAACAGTTATTTTCAATCAAACAAATACCCAGGGCTGGGTAGAGCTCAAAGACTGTCAGAAAGCACACTGGACATGTACAGGGCCTGAGGCTAATCACCAGCATCCCTGCATCTCCCCCAAAGACAAAGCTGTCAATCTATAAAGAATGTCACCTTTATCACAAAGGAGGAGAGGTATTCTTACTAAATTATTTTTTTGGTAACATACAATGATTTTATTTATAAATGAGTTAACATGTTTTAAAGACCTCAGATTTCATTTCTAGTACATATATATATATATATATATATATATATATAATATACTAATTATATTATATATGTATATTAATCGAAATTTGCTAAACTACCTTAACCCCTAAGACCTAGAACCAAAATCAGTAATCAGTATTTTTTTATTCAGATTACTCGGAGATATATAAACATTACCAAGATAACAAAATAGGGTGGAATATTCAGCACTCTACTGGCCATCAGACAATGTATGGGGTTAGAGATGGGGACTAAGTCCAGCAGTGCACGTGCTGAGCAGGGTGTACCACTGAGCTACACATGCCCAGTCACAATAACTCTCTGTTGTATGTGTATGCAGGTACACATCCACATGCCTGCAGAGGCCAGAGTCAACACTAGATGTCTCTTCCTCAGTCCTCCTCTGCCTTGCAGTGGGATCTCTTGCTGACTCAGCTATGCTGGCTATTTGTTTTCTTGAGACATGGTTTTTCTTTGTAGCCCTGGATGTCCTGGAACTCACTTTGTAGACCAGGTTAGCCTCGAACTTTGAGAACAACCTGCCTCTGCCTCCCTAGTGCTGGGATTAAAGGCATGTACCACGGCTATCCAGCTTGACATTTTGTACTTGGGGTTGAAGGGGCCAGGATCTTGCTATTCAGTGCAGTAGTCACAGAAATCCTTCAGCTTCTGAGTGGTGGGCGAGCAGGTATGCATCTGCATCTCCAGGGAGATTCAGTAGCTAGTATGGGCTAGGGAAATCTCATACTAAATAGTATATAGCATGTTACTTGAAAATAAGATTAGCTAGTGAATTAATATTTATATAGTTCTTTATATTTATATATTTATATATTTATATATTTATATTTGGGTTTTTTTTTATTATGTTTAAAGGTCTCTATGTGATTCTAAGCTGTTCTTAGAATTCACTATGTAGACCAGAATGGCCTTGAACTCACAGATAGCCTCTTATTGGGATTAAAGCTGAGTGTCACTGTGTCTGGCACAGTGCCTTTGTTTTAAAAGTTCATTGGGGTGGGAAAGGTGCACAGTTGAGTCTACCCTCTTTCAGAGGATCGTATCAGCTCACAGCTCCAGCTCCAGGGGAGCTGTCACTGCTGGTGTCCATGGGCACCTGTACTACTTACCCATACAGAGACATAATCAAAAAAATCTCTTAAGAATTAAGCTTTCATTGTAAGCATTATTCCAAGGTAAGACTGGTAGCTCTCAGGTTAGCAGGTTTGCTATGACTTAGAGTCTACAGAAGTTTTGGTATTTACTGTCTCATTTTGGGGTTTTGTTTGTTTGGAGGGCTTTTGGTGATTTGTGGGACAGAATCTCACAGTGGCCTAGAGCTTGCAAAGTAGACTGAATTGGCTGGCCAGCCACCTGTCTCTCTGCCTCTCCAGTCCTAGGATTACAACTACCCACATGGCTTTTCATTTTGGTTTATCAGTAGGCTCTAGGGATTTAGTTATTTTGTAAGATCCTCTCCTAACTGATATATTTAAACACTGTTTTGAATTTCCTAAATCCCAAACAAAAATGCCTTAAGATGAAATTTCCCAAGATGCAGGAGGCCCTAAACTCTGGATCGGTGGAAAAGCACTTGCTTAGCATGTTCAAAGCTTCAGTTCAGTGTTCTAGGGCTGAAAAACAATCCCAAAACACAGAGTATGATATAGTAGCTTTTCTTTTTGTTCCCAATAGATGGCTTTGCTGTATATTTTTTACATTTACTATTTATTTTTCATAGACAGATGGGCGCGCGTGCGCGCAGACACAGACAGACAGACAGACAGACAGACACACACACACACACACACACACACACACACACACAGAAGGATCGTAACTTATTGGGGTCAGTCCTCCCACCACAAGGGCTCCAGGGACTGAATCCAGGCTGCCACGCTTGGCAGCAAGTACTTCCACCCTGAACCACCTCACAGGCTCCCCCAACAGACGTTTAAGGGGAAGATTAATTTCTACTTAAGACTGAATGCATAGCTGGACATGGTGGTGTAAGCTTGCATCCCAGCACTGGGAAAGCTAAGGCAAGAGGAGCAGGAGTTTTAGACAGTCTGAGCCACATATTGAAACCTGGTCTTTAAAAAACAAAACAAAACCCACGGATGCATGAGTAGCCTTTACAGCGTGAGTATGACTTTGAATGGCCATTGTAAGTTTTCCTGTTTCCTCTTCACTTCTCATCTTATTTGATTGCCTTAACTCATATCCTCTTATTGTATTCTCCATTTCCCCGAAGTCTTTCTTTGCTCAGGTACCCTCTCTCTCCTTTTCATCCTGACCACATGTATAACCTGTTACCTATTATTTAATATCAGTGAGGTATGATGGGATTTCACTGCCTTCTTTACCTACAAACACATGATATCCCGTCTTAGGGCTGTGCTGTCTTTTTATCTATACTTTTGTTTTTTAGAACGGTACTGTGTAAGTAAAAGCTTTATAGAAAAGCTTTAATTAAAACTTCCTAATCTCTGATCATTTCCCTAGATCATTCCCTTAGAGGCCATACTGGATCAATAAGTTCATCTTTAAATAGCCGTGTGTGTGTGTGTGTGTGTGTGTGTGTGTGTGTGTGTGTGTGTGTCTGTCTGTCTGTCTGTCTGTCTGTCTGTGCATGCGCACCAAGGTAAGAGCAATGATGTATGGGAGTTGGTTCTTTTCTCTCCTTCAACCATGCTGGTCCTGTCACCGTAACTTACTCAGGTCCTGTCCACAGTGTAGCAAGCATCTTTACCTGCGGGGCCATTTTAAGACTCTGGAAAAGACGGTCAAATGTTCTTCAAACAGAGTGTGTGGCTGCACATGGTGGCACATGCCTCTAATCCCAGCACTTGGGAGGAAGACTGATATCTGAACTTGGTCTACATAGCTACCCTGTCTTTAAAAAGAAGTAAAAATGGTGTATACTATTCACACATGTGCACACACGAGTTTGTACAAACATACCCTGAAATCTAAAACACTCAGCCTCTCCGTGGCAAACAGTGAACAGGTCACATTACTGCTGTATTCACCCGGACTTAAAATGTCAAACAGTTTAAATCAGTTACCAGTAGTATGCATCTATGGGTTAGGAATAAAATATAAGTTCTGGGCCTAAAACCAATGTAGCTACCCAACCCTCTAACTTCCTAAGGAAACACATGGAGCCCAACTCACCTTGCCTTTTTACCACCAAAGCACACAGACCTTGAGTTTTCAAAGTTCTAGGATTCAAAACTATCCAGAAAGTAAGTCAAACATTTAGTATAATACTCCAGGCATAGTGGCAGACACCTCAATACAAACCCAGAAGGCTGAATGCAGACAGAGGGAGGCAGATGTTAGTTCAAGGCCAGCCTGGTCTAACTAGGAAGTTGTCACAAAAAGGGGGAAAAAAAAGAATTCCATGTGCTAGGAGCTGAGAATATAGCTAACAGCAGAGGTGTACTTAGCATGCTGAAGGCACTGAGTTAGATTCCCAGGGCCAGAGTGGTGGGGAATAATTCAGTACCTTTATTCACAAAACAAAGTTTAACTCCATAGACTTCTAAAAAATCTCTTAAAACTATGGTCTTCACAAATACCTATCTTTTATAAAATGAGGGTCTTTACATTACTCTCTTCATACTACTTGAAAATAAATACAACCAGGGTGTCAGAAACACAGAAGCAAACAGGGGTGGTCAGATACCCTTCCACTTATGCAAGAGCAGGGCTGAGGTGGCAGCTCACTGGGAAGCACTAGTGTGAGCAATCTCCAGAACTACCACAAAATAAGTGCACAGTTCGGTGTGTTAGTACCTGAGCAAAAGGAAGCCCAAAGACATGGGTCTTCTGGGCCTGGACCTGTCACTTTCTGTCACCAAAATCAACTGACACTTGCAGGTTACAGCCCATTCCTGAGGTAAGTCAGGGCAGGAACTCAAGACAAAACTGCATATTATTCCCCACAGAAATGCCTTCCACCATGGAACCCACTCACAACCAGAAAGTGCAGCAGACACCATCAAGAATGTGGATTGCTGGCTGCCTATGGCCCATAATAGGCTCACCCATAGCTGGCTTTCTTACAGAGCCCAGGTTCATCAGCCTAGGAATAGAGCTGACCACAAAGTGCCTTCCTGTGTAAATTAAGACATATCCACAGACCAATCTGGAAAACAATTACTCAGTTCAGATTGTTTTCAGGTGATTCTAGGCTGTGTGAAACTGATGCTTAGCATTAAGTAGGGCAGAGGTGTAGTTCCAGAGTAGATGTGCTGGCATACCCCAAGGTGTCCTGGGTTCTTTCCCCATCACCAGAGGATTTTAAAGCAAAAAAAAAAAAAAAAAAAGCATAATTAATTAATAGCCCCATTGAGTCCCAGCACAAAGAATGCCTATATATTGACATTGTTTTAAAAGTGCTCCTCATGCAAATGTCTCGAGAACTGCAGAAAACTCAAGCCCTTTTCTACAGCCCCAGTAGCTGAACAACTAAGACAAACCACACAGAAATGTTGCTGGATCCCTCTGCTTCCTTTTAGAGCATAATTTTATTAAATTACATATAGTAATTACCAAAGAATTCTGAGTTTTGAAATATGAAAAAAACAAAGGCCACCTATTAACTGAAGGAGGTGAGTGAAGGCATATTTATTATTTGCAGTTCCATCTGGAATGGTTCTAGGACTAATAAAATCGGGTATTTTTCCCCTTCATAAATACCAGAACATAAAGGAAAATACTACCGTTTACCTTTGTTCCCAGCAAGAGTATGCTTTTGGCACGCTCACTATGTCTCTGGAGAAAGCCGGGGTTTTTTTCCCCACGTTTTGACGGTAAAACTGGAGAACGCTGTAGAGAAAGGAGAAAGAGTGTTACACACACAAATCTGCATTCTTGGCCCTCTCCTGGCCAGGGCGCCTCCCCAGCGGCGCGCGGACCTTCCTGGCGGCGACACTAGGACCGCAGCCGCCACGCCGTGCCGCCTGTCACCGCCCGCGCAGGTGTCCCGCGGGCGCGGGGCCAGCGACTCCCGGCCCCCGGCCCCTACCGGAGCACAGGGCTCACCTCCGCCAGCTGGGGCCCGGCTGCGCCGGTGCAAAATGGACTCTGCGACCACGCCCTCTGCTGCTCGTCGCCCCGCGCCTGCGCAGCGCCCAGGTCGCCCAGCCTCTGGGAAGTGCTCCTGAGACACTAACGTAATGAGAGGACTTTGGATTGTTTTATTTTTTTGTTGTTATTCCTTGAATTTTTCAGGAACAACAAAAACAAAAATACAGCCCAACCCTTCACACCACTTTGCTTTCTTCTTAGGACCCAGCAGGCCCGGCGATCTCTAGGACGAACACCATTGATTGACCCAACTGTACAGAAAGGCAGTACTGAGCTTCCCCTCAGAGGCAAGAACTTTTAACTGGTTTTAAAATATCTCGCCGGTAGCAGCTGTCCTGACTATCCTGATTTCCACCTCCTATGCGGAGACCATGGTTACAGAAGATGAAAAAGATGGTTCCCTATCCAAACTTGAGAGGAAGTAAATGCAGGGTGAGTGTGCTGGACGAGCATGTTCCCTCTTGAAGTCTGGGCCTTTTAGGAGAGCAAATTTGGGGAAAGTGCCTTTCCGAGTCAGTGAAAAGCCCCTCTTCCCCCTACCCCCATTGGGTGTGGTCCCGGCTACACTGTATCTAAGAACAATCTTTGTAATTTCTAATTTAGTCCTCACGAGAACACATACAGTGGAATCAAGAGCTTTATCCTTTAAGTGAATAGGTTTTCTACAAGGTGGAAAACCAAGACGCAGCTCCGGAGGATAACGTCAAATTCCAAGGACACATGTGACCGTTCAAATTATTCAATATGTAAACCAATAAAGACAAATGAGGCGTACACTTGGGTAAAAACCTGCTAGCTTCATTTTCTAAACTATATACAACACATCTGCCAGCTCTTTAGAAACTTCTGTGGAGCTAATTTACCTTTCTATTGAGCTCCTCCAAACCCAGCAGGGCTCCTTAGCACTTTTTCCTAGACTTCCTGTGTCCTGCCAAGACTCCATTGTTACTGCAAACACAAAGACAATCCCTACCAGGAAGCTCCTTCCATAAAGGCTCCTCTTAGCTCCCCCCAACTCCCAAAAAAAGGGTGGGGGTGGGGAGAGAGAGCTCTATCTTTGGTCCAATTGTTATAAAAAGAAGTCTCTAGCCTCTAGCTCCTCCCCCACACCGTTGACAGGCTGAACCGTGTCACCATCATGATGGGGAGACTCCAAGACAAGTCGGTAAGAGCCAAACCACTTCACCTTACCAAGTATAACTCAAGGCCACCCACTGACTTAGCCTCTGGTCACCAAGAAAAGACTGCAAGACTTCTCCCAAGCAGTTTGCCTTAAAATAGACAAAAACTTTCCATTCTTTAACATTCTTACCTGTGGAGGCTTTAGAGGGACACCCCAAGCTGCTTCTCTACAGGACACACCTAACTGCATGTGATGAACACATCTACCTAGGCTTTGATGTTTTGCTAACAATTAGGTTTTCTATGTACAATAATCAAATATCTTGTAACAGACAGGTTCTTTTCTACAACACCAAAAAAGTCAGTGCAAATGAAAGCCTTGTCCCAGACCCACACAAAACCCAGCATACTGGTGCACGCCTTAATCCCAGAGTTGGAGGCTGAGGCCATCAGTTCTCTGTACCAGCCTGTTCTACGTAGTGAGCTCCAAGACAGCCAAAGCTACCCAGAGAAGTCCTGTCTCAAAACAAAACAAACACCACAAACCAAAATGATGACTGAATGAGGCTTGGGGTGTGGCTCAGTGGTAGAGTGCTTTCCCGTCAGTTTCAAAACCCTGCATCGATTGATCCCCTGAACAATCACACAAAGTCTATAAAAATATAAATGACTAATAATCATGAGGGAAGCAGTTTTTTTTTTTCTCACCGATAATCAAATGCCAAGTAAAGCATTGATATAGCCTTTTAAAATTCAGTACTGTGGCAAAGATTTGAAAGTCATAATGACTGAGCTGCTGGGTGGGCACAGTGTCTGACAGCAGGCATAAAAGAGGGGATATTCTTAGAACCTGGGAGAAGAAACAGGAAAAAGCAGCATAAACTGGAGAAAGAACCAGAATGCTCAGGGCTGGGCGTAGTCCTGACAAGTCCTGAAAAAAACAAGCTGAGCCCTGTCCCGTCCCACAGTCTGTGCGCACAGGTAACAATGATGCACTGTGAATCTCAAAAGGGTGGGGATGCTTAGACTGGTGTTCTTACCCTGATGTCTATACATGTATAAACCAGTGAGACACTCCAGGAATATGCATGGACACAGATCTATCCCTTTTTAATTAAAATTTCAAAATACAATAAGAAAAGTAAATTGAGCCTTGAAAATGACTAGAATCTGAACTGGAGAGATGGCTCAGTGATCAAGAGCATTGACTGATCTTCCAGAGGTCCTGAGTTCAATTCCCAGCAACCACATGGGGGCTCACAACCATCTGCAATGGGATCCATTGCCCTCTTCTGGTGTGTCTGAAGACAGCAACAGTGTACTCACATACATAAAATAAGGAAAAATCGAAAAAAGAAAATGACTAGAATCTTTCCAGTTTTGTCACTGATGGTTTTAGAAAAAGAAAGATCCGTGTCTGGAACTGAGACTGAAGACTCCCAAATTCGGGAGACCCTTACTCAAGTCTCGGGAAGTCGAGAACACCCACAAACTCCAAGACACCGTACCTGGATGCAATCAGCAGAGGTTTATTAGGGAAGAGAGCTGGCAGCCAGCGTTCAAACTGCACACTCGTGCAGGAGTACAGTTTGACCCAGAGTGGTGCACTAAGGAGCTTTTTATACTAAGGGGTAGGGAAAGGAAGGAATTTTCGCGAGGTTACACATGATTGGTTGTATTTTCTCAAGGTTACACATGATTGGTTGTTTTATAAATTTTGAACAGTAGTAGGCTGTAACACTGGAAAAGACCTCAGGGGGTGGCGGTAACCAAGATCAGTGGATAGTTAGTTCTTGGAACCACCCAGATGTCTCGCATCTTTCTTTGTGGCCAGGAATGTGTCTTCCTGCTTTGGGCCTTCCCCACCCACAGGTGGATTTTCTTCCCTGAGGCTTGAGGAATGTATCCCGGGGCAGTGAAAGGCCTGGAATCTTATATTCAGTTCTGCTTTCTTGGAACTAGTGAGCCTGTATATATTTTATAAAATGGTCTTTATAATTTTTCACTCTACAAGACTAGAAGTAGGTATGTGATGGTGAAGTGTGATATGACGTGTTTGCTTTGCACAAAGACTGTAGCAGATGCTGTTGGGTAGAGATCACTGTGGGGGAAACTGGGACTTGGAAAGCCTGTTGACCTACTCAGTCACTGGAATAAAGGCCAGTCTTTATTCCACTGTGAAGGGCAGAGAAAGACAAGACACAGTATGAGTGCTCTTCCTGGGAGGATGGCAGGAGAGAGTTGGCAACACACGATGACAGATGTCATAGTGTTTACAGCAAAGACTTCACTTTGAAGAATGTCCCCAGGTGACTGTAAGGATCAGAAACAGAGCCACCCACCCAAACCCAGCTAAGGACACTATCCTTTCCTTAATAATCCCAGTGATGGCTGGGGCTCCTCATATAAAACAGATGTGAGGCTCTGATTAAAGTTGGACTACATGTTGAATAATGGATAGATGTGTGTTTGATGGGGATCGTTGAGTTAAGATTTCTTTTATGGTGATGATTACAGGAGATATAATCCCAACAGATCATAGCATCCAAGATCTTGGTCTTTAAAAACATCTATCCTTATGTACAATTATTCATATATGGAATATATATATATATATATATATATATATACACACACACATGTTATGCTTTTTATATCATTTACTCAATACTAAATTGGCTTGTAAGTTCCCATGTAAGCAAAGTTGTTAAACTGGCCCAGCCTCCTTTGGCTTATAGTAAAAGTACAATTTTAAGAGAAAAAGTTCTAACCCCAATTGCCCCAACAGGCTCAGGAAGCTTGGTCACATGACCAGTATGCCAAGGGCAATGAGAAGATGATCAGTATGAAAACGTGGGTAAGTCAGTAGAGGGGAGTACTGGCCCCGATCTTTCTTTGGGGGAATTAACATGAGGGAAATTCACATGAGTTTTTGTTTATTTGCTTGTTTGATTGTGTTTATTTTTTGAGACAGGGTTTCGCTACATAGCCCTGGCTTTCCTTGAATGCAGAGATCCACCTGTTTCTGCTTCCTGAGTGCTGAGATTAAAGTTATGCCACCACCATCCAGCTAATCATGAATTTTGAATTTCAATTAAAAACATTTTTTTAAAAGATTAGATACACAGCTAAAGACATGGCTAGGCAGTTTAGAGCCCTTCCTAGCTGCTCTTGCAGGAGCAGGTTTGAAACTCTCAGGAACCAGGCACAAAGAACTTTCTTCTAGAGCCTCATTTCAACTCTATGTAATTTAAGTAAGAAGTAAGTTTTGGTTATGTCTATAAGGACTATAAAGTTCTGACTTCTAATAGGTCTGAGCTCCTGTTTCTATCACTGTTATTAATATTGGCACATTAATCAAAGACAAGAATACTATATTCTGCTCTAATTTCTTCTACCATGTAGTTTTCTACTTCTCCAAATTAAATCTGGTATAATACCAATATAAAACAACAGATCAACTCAGTATCCACGGATAAGAATTAATTTAAAAATTCAAGACTAATTTTTTTTCTAAGAGTTAGAGCTAGCCACTCAACAATCAGTTATAACTGTAAGAACAAGCTGAACAGAAGAAAAACTAAAATTAAAACCTAGCAGGCTGCTTAAATACTCCAGTACAAGCAAGATGATCTGTTGTTAGCCACCCTCAGGGTAAAAGAGGAGTGGAGAAGGCTGCAGAGAGCTCGGGAACTCCCTGACTGCCTCTGAGATGCTGTCAGAAAAGACAGAATTAGAAAACTAATCCCAACATACAAAACATTTGCAAAGTTAAAAAACCAAAACAACAAAACCCCAAGCTCTTAACTATGTGTCTTAGTTGGATTTCGATTGTTGAGATAAACACCATAACTAAAAAGCAACATGGGAAGGAAAGGGTTATTTCAGCTTATACTCCCATGTGACTGGTTATCATTGGAGGAGTCATGGAGTGTATGTGATTGTAATACAGGGGACATGTAATCAGTCTCCTGAAGAGTTTGTTTTTTGATTGATTGATTGATTGATTGATTGATTGATTGATTGATTGAAACAGAGTTTGACTACATAGCCCATGCCAGAGTCTGGAGTTCACCATGTATGCCGGGGCCGGTCTGGTGTGGGCACTAAGAACAAGTCTCTCTCTCACCTCTCACAGTCTGGTTGTCTCATGTATATTTTTAGTGTGTACATTTTGGTTCTTCAAATGCCTGTCTTCTTTATCTGTTACACCTTCACTCCATTAGGCCAAGCACTGTTCTTGGTTATTTTAACTTTTGGTATATTATTCTTAATAATATAATGTTCTTAATATTATTCTTAATATGTCACATTAATGTCAAATAAAAAATGGTTAAAACCTGGATAATAAAGCCTAATAGGTTTTGATGATATGATCCAGAAGTTTCTTCCTTATTGATTTTACTAGCTATCCCTGTTGTTTGATGTGCAGGGCTCATGATAGACCACACCAGGCCAAACGGTTCCACGTGAGGTTTATTCAGGAGATAAGGGCAAAGGTGAGTGCAAGAAGAAGGGAAAGAGAGAGGTCAGGGGGCTCTGCTTATTTATAGGGATGGTGACATAGTCTCTTATAGGTAAAGGTGGAATTGAGCCAAGTGGATTCTGGGAATGTGTGGCGGTTGCTTTGGCAACAGATGTGGGGGTCGCCTAGATGTGATGTCACTGGGCTTGGAGCCAGTCCTGATACCAACAATCCCTCCCCTCCTGAACCACTTTCCTGCTTACCACTGTCTCATCTACATTAGATCCTAAGAAGATTTCTCTATAAAATAGAACATTACTGTATGTTGATATAAACACATTATTCAGAACATGGTAACAGTCTCCCTTGATCATCTTCATCACTGTGACAGCCATCCCTACCCACCTGGGCCTCATTGTCGTCTAACATCCTGTGCCTAAAAGATAAAACCCTTCAGAGAGTTAACCAACACTAGTTTCCACCAAAGGACTAAGATCATTTAGACAGCACCTATGGCTATACCTCTGCTCAGAGTTTCTCTGCTGTACTGTAGCCACCTAATTAATATTTCCACAAATGTATTTGAAAAGTACCTTATTTCTTTGTTGTTACTATAAAAACTTCAAGTTGTTATCACATTGAAATATGGAATTTGGGGTAACCTATGTTCACAGGCCAGGATCATTCATCTCTAGTTCCAGAATAAACTCTTGTCCCCTTTGAAGTAGAGTTACATTTTTTGAGTGAACGGTTCATAAGGTTAATAATGATCAAGAAAGATACCCCACATCAACCTCTGGCCTCCACATACACGGGGTGCACACACAAACACAGCGATCTTCAGCTGATCCCTGTCAATGGGGCAAGTGGAGAAGAGATGATGGTGGGAAGAGGGTCGGAAGCCCTGTGACATCAGGACCAGCTGTGGGGAGACAGATCAACTTTACTTGGGTGATTCAAGGATTCTATAGTTATGGGGTTGGGGGTAGGAATATTAAGGATGGGCAAATATCACTGGCTGAAGGCTTTAGGTGCTGAGATGTCTCATTAGCATAGGGAGATATTCCAGGAATCTCAGGTGCGAGCTGAATAGGTTCTTATCAGGAGAAAGGAATTTGAGCCTGTAATCTAAAACTAGGTGACATTCTGCAGGTAAACGCACATGGAGGTTAAGGTCAGAAAAGGGGAAGCCCTACTACTGAAGGGTGTCCTCTGTTCTCTACCCAGAAGACTATCCAGACAGGGTAGACGGCAACCTTAATTAGCAGGACAACACACACATGCACACCTGCCCACACAGGCACACATATATGTGCATGCCCCAAAGCAATGTCCTCTGTCATAGAGGGGTGACCTTGACACCATTTTAAACAAACAGAATTCCCCAGAACTTGGAGTCAGAAGACCACCTGCAGTGGGGACCTGGGAATAGATATTTATAAATAATTCCAAGTATCCTTAAATCATTGTAAGTCTGAGTTTCATTAGGCTGAACAGAAATAAGCACGAGCATATATGAACCTCTGTGGTCTGGCTCACAAGAAAAGGCCCTCCTGTAACTTCATGCTGGGGGCTCAGCCTAGTCTTGGAGTTTCCTGTCATCTTGGCGCCTACCAGCTATACTTACCTCCTCAGAAAAACTTGAGCCCACACAGAGATCTGTAACCAAATTATAAGGTGGAACAGGAAGAGGAAAAAAAAAGATGCCTTCCATTTCTGGTACTTTTTCAGAGGAAGTTCTTAGTTCTTAGCTACACTTAGGAACTGGTCAACAGTAACAGCTACAACATAGTTATGGCTTGACCACACCATCTGCTTGTTGCTTGTACTCCCAGAGGGTGGAACCATAAAAGCATCGATAGGCATCTCAGTTCAACACCGGTGCACCTTCAGGAGTGACTGTCCTAACTAATAGCTTCCTGTGTGCAAAGTTCTAGCCTCCTGGGTCTGGCTAGCACTGCAGCTTATGTCTGCCATTCTCCTTCATTCAGTCATAATGGATGGTGAGTTAGGGTTGGGACTCAATCTCTAAACAGAAGTGACAGTAAAACAGGGCAAGCCACCCTGCCACACAACACAGACTTCTAGTTAGCCGCAAGTATCCCTATCTTTGGAGACACAATCTTCACAGACTGGGAAAGTAACAGGCCAGATGTTTCTCTGCCTCTGACTGATCCACTTCCTGATCTTAATGAGACCTCTGTGACTCTGTGGGATACATGGACACCTTACCTCAAAATTCTTAACTAAATAAAACTTAACTAGTCGGTCAGTTTTAATATGGAAGCAATCCTCAGAATATCCATGGTTTTCATTTTAATTTCGAAGAAGAAGCATGCTTTCTGCAGCTGTAGCACTTGGGTCTGGTTTTGGAAACCTCTTTTAAGGAAGAAATGTTTCCAAAGGAAGCACCAAGTCTACAGAGAAACATCTCCATCTGTGGCCCGGCCTCCCACTGGACACTGCCTCTTCTCAGTCCTCTTCCCCATCTGTGACCTGGCCTCCCACTGGACACTGCCTCTTCTCAGTCCTTTTCCTCATCTGTGGCCCGACCTCCCACTGGACACTGCCTCTTCTCAGTCCTCTTCC
>JANHMN010000001.1:205202564-205254527 GCA_030674055.1 Rhabdomys pumilio | reverse complement strand
TGTGGCCCGACCTCCCACTGGACACTGCCTCTTCTCAGTCCTCTTCCCCACCGGCCATTTGATGCTGCCAGTTCTTCATCCCTGCTTCATTTACTTTGGAGGAAGTTTTCTAAGTGGCACTGCCACTTACCTGACACATTAT
Organism: Rhabdomys pumilio; assembly: GCA_030674055.1. NCBI lineage: Eukaryota > Metazoa > Chordata > Mammalia > Rodentia > Muridae > Rhabdomys > Rhabdomys pumilio. The sequence goes on along the minus strand of JANHMN010000001.1, from coordinate 205,254,385 downwards.
GGACCAGTTAATACCTTCACTATATAGTCTCTGTGCAGGAACACTATGCCTGTGTGTCATAGACCAACAGGCAAAAAGCAGGCCCTTATTAAACATCTGTGAATAAAGAGGTGTATGGATTAATAATGAGGAGGAGTTCATACATAGCAGCCGGAAACAGAGCCCGCAACAAATTCTCCAATGTGAAGCAATTCAGAAAAACAGGAAATTATGCAAACGTGAGAATGGAAAGGGTGTCCTCTGGAGTCTACAGGAAGCCTCTCTCCAGCTGTACTCCACCAAATTAGAAAATGTAAAAGAAAAATAAATGTAAACAGACTTATAACCCCAAGTGAAACTGAGGCAGCAATGAAGTCCCCCAGGCAAGATGAAAACAAAACTAAAAAACAAACAAACAAAACCCAAAATAAGGCCAGACAGATTCAGAGCAGAATCCTAGGGACCTTCCAAGAATTATACTGATACTCCCCAAAATTATTCTGCAAAGTAGCAACTGAAGGAACATTTCCTAATCTTTTTTTGAGGATACAATTATCAATACTTAAACCACACCACGACCCAACAACAAGAAATAAACTTATAGACCAATATCCCTTATGAACACATAGATGCAAAATTTCTCAACAAGATCGTTGCAAACCAAATACAAGAACACAACAATTATCCACCATGACTAACTAGGCTTTATCCCAGAGCTATAGGGATGGCTCAACATATACAAATCAGTAAACATAATCTAACATATAAACAGATAGAAAAACAAATGTTCATCTCATTAGATGTAGAAAGACCTGTAACAAAAACCCAACACCCCTTTATAATAAAAGGGACATACTTCAACATAATAAAGGCAATTTATAGCAAGACCACAGACAACATCATTTTTAAATGGAGAGAAGTATCAAAGCATTTCTACTAAAATCAAGAAGAGGACAAGGCTGTCTACTCTCTCCCTATCTATTCAATATAGTACTTGAAATCTTAGCTAGAGCAATAAGATAACTGAAGAAGATCAAGGGGGTATTAACAGGAAAGGGAAAAGTCAAAGTCCCTTTATTTTCAGATGATAGAATTTTATACATATTAAAAGACCCTTAAAACTCCACCAGGAAACCGGGCGGTGGTGACCCACGCCTTTTAATCCCAGCACTTGGGAAGCAGAGGCAGGCGGATTTCTGAGTTCAAGGCCAGCCTGGTTTACAGAGTAAGTTCCAGGACAGCCAGGGCTACACAGAGAAACCCTGTCTCAGAAACAAAACAAAACAAAACAAAACAAAACAAAACAAACTCCACCAGGAAACTTTTTTTCACGAGGAAACTTTTAGAGCTGACAAACTCTTGCATCAGAGTGACGGGACACAAAATTAACTCACACAAGTCATTAAATAGCCTTCTTATATAAACCAGAAGCATACCAATAAAGAAATCAGGAAACACCACCTTCCTCACTATAGCCTCAAAAAATATCTTGAGATAACTCTAAACAAGCAAGTGAAAGGCTTATATAACTTAAGACACTGAAGAAGACACCAGAAGATTCGAAAATCTCCCATGCTCACAGATCAGTAGGATTAATACAGTAAAAATGGCCAGCCTGCCAAAAGCAGTCTAGAGATTCAACAGTCCCCAACAGAATTCCAACACAGTTCTTCATATGAAAACAATCCTGAGTAATGAAAGAACTGATGGAGGCATCACCATCTCAGAGTCCATGCTGTGTTACAGAGCCAGAGTAATAAAAACCAACAAAAAAAAAAAACTAGAGATATTGATTACCCCCCCCCCATTAGTATCTTCCAGCACAGTGAACACCAGTCACTAAGGGTGAAGTGCCTACTTAGGCACCAGCGCTGTTGCTCCAGGTTTGATGACATATGTAAGTGTCTTCAGCAACAGGGCCTTACCAGCAGGTTGTGAAGAGAAGCCAATAGGCTTGGCAATAGCCAGCTACAAGCCTGGTGGCCAACAGCAATGACTAGCCTGCAAGATATATTGGTGTACTGGCAACACAAATGTTGAAATAACCAGCCACTTTCTGACTGGATTTTAAAGCCCACTTCAGGAGACAGAACACACACCTGACACTGCTAAAGTGGCCAAGAACTTGGGAATAGACAGATCATGTGCCTAGGGGAAAACCTAATACCATTATTTCACTAAAGGAACATAGAAATAGATGAGAGAAGCCCACATCCCACGCTTAAAATCTACATTAAAAATCTCTTTAAGGGGTCTGGAGAGATGACTTAGCAGTTAAGATCAATTGATGCACTTGCAGAGGACCTAGGTTTGCTTCCCAGCATCATGATAGTTCATAACACCATCCCCCTTAAGCCCCCTCCCCCCAATGTTAACTCCAGCTCCAGGAATTGGGTGTCTTTAACTTCTTTGGGTTCCTGCGTGCATGGCACATCAAGCAAAACAGGAATGCAAATAAAATAAAGGAAATAACTTGGAAAAAGTCTTTCAGTAAACCTCAGCTCATTTCATACTGAAATTCTTTTCTGTGTTTAAACCAAAGATCCAGTTCTTATGGACTGGATGGCCTGAAAGATTCCAGGAGCTGTTCAGGCCACCAGAGAGTGAACAGCTGTGCCTCTGGCCTTGCCATCTTGTTACTATTGATAGGTTTTTGATCTGGTCGGTTCGGATCAGTCAACAGGGTCTAGCAAGAGAGAGTGTGTGGATAGTGGGGCAAGAGACACGAAGAATGGAGACAAGACAAAGAGTCTGATCAAGTCTGACAAGCAGGGGGACACAGATGAAGACGCTTTACCACATGTCTTACAGCTATGGACACTAAACAAAACAGGATATGTGAGAAAAACAAAATGTTTATCGGAGTGTGCTCAGGTGTTGTGGGCTGTTGAAAAACAAGTCTCTTGTCAGGATATATGGCCTGAAATGGGTGCAAAGATCATAGCTGCTTTCAGCTAGGAGTCGTTTTTTTTTTTGTTTTGCTTGTTCGTTTGTTTTTGTTTTTTTGTTTTTTTAACTTGTAAAGGAAGACAACAGATTTTGAAAGCCTTCTCTGGCCACATCAAAGGAAGAAGGTGCTGCTGAGGTAAGGGAGCAAGGAGCAGCTTCTAGAACAGCAAGAAAGAGAAAGAAGGGTTGAGCCAGAGTGAGAAGGTTAAGTTTTCAAATGTTATTTTCAGGCGGCAACTTGACAGGACTCCTTAGTAAGTTGGTTGGTGCCTAAGAGGAGCCAAGGGAATCTTCCAGGCTGGGCCTCAGTCCTGAATGAGGAGCTTGGTTGCTTTGAGACAGGAGTGGAAGACTCATTTGAGCATTCCATAGAATCTGTTGCCCCGCAGAGAAAAATGTTTCCCCTTCAGTAAACAGAGTTACAGAAATACATCCCACACCAGCTGAGAGGAAAATCACTGTTTGGTGTGTCTCTTCTCAGGAGGAGTTCGTTTCTACTGTACTTACCAGTAGTTTTAGAACAGTTAACTTTCAAACAGAGAAATAAAAGGCCTTCTCACATTTCAAAAGACTCTGAAGGCTCTCTCAGGTCATGTTTATTCATTCAGCACTTAGGAGGAATAACTAAAAGCTGAAATTACAAACTTCTGTTGAGGAGGTGGGGTGAGGAAAAAAGACTTCTGCTGATTAAAAAAAAAAAAAAAAAAACCAACCAAAACATAAGATAAAGTGCATCTGAAATAATAGAGACTTTAAGACAGCCATCACCTGCATTTGAACAGGCTAAAGGCTGAAGCATTAGTGTCCAGCTCAATACAGGATGGCCAGCTGCCCTGCCCTTGAGTGTGTGTCAGGCTTCTACAGTTCTACCAGCCAGCCCTCTGTGGTGCTGGCCTGTCCTCATTTACCCCTGGAAACTGTTCTAAAGTTAGTGTGATAACACACAGCCCACGTTGCTATTAGCTGCTTCTCAGGGCAGCCATTTAGCTTGGCAAGAGCTCCATTGGGGTAACCCTGAAAGTTTCAAATCTCCCAAGATTTCCTCTAGGCAGCATGTGATAAGATAGCTGATGAAATTTTAGCAAATATTCAGGCCCTTGAGGGACTTAGTCCCTCTTCTATTCTTTCGTTCTGAGAGAAAGTCTTTGAAGGGCTTTCTTCCCCTTTCCCTCTTTTTGAGACAGGGTTTCACATCGTTGTTCAGGCTAGCCTGGAACTCACTGTGTAGCCCAGGCTGGCCTCAAACTTTTGATCCTCTGGCCTCAGCTCTTCCCTCTCCTCCAATGCCGGGATTACTAATGCCAGCTAAAACATTTGGCCCCTAAATATTTTCTTGCTAGCATTCTCTACCTTACCAGATCTCCCTGACTATTGGAGATCTGAGTCCCCTCTCCAAAGAAAGCAACTATTTTTTTCTTTTCAGCCCCGAGAGGTGGCAGAGGAAGTCAATAAATCTAGGATTCCTTCTTCTTCTTGCCCCACTCCCTCTAATCCTTTTTAAAGGGCCAGTTACAAATCTGCTTTTGCTGGAAAGGGCTGACTCCTCAAGAGAACCCACAAGACAGAAATCACAATGTCTTATCTAGGGTCAGTCCCCTCCTAAGGGCCTGCAGCATGGTGACCACTGGTCTGTGCTTCTGGTCCTTCTGAAAGCTGGGCTGTCTGTCCTAGCTCATCCTTTCTCAAGGCTGGTTGCACAAAAGTAACAGACCTCTTCCAACTGTCTCTCCACGTTCTGTTCCATACCCTGAGAAGGTGCCTCAGGGTCTTCAGCCCTGCAGTTGTCACCTTGGATTTCCTGGAGTAGTGCAGCCTCATAGACAGATCACCATATTATATATATTAGCCTGTAGGCAACAACAGCTATCTTATGGGAACCACATTGTCCCCCCAAGTGATGGCAGAGATAACCTCTTTGAACCACCTGCCAAGGATCTATCAGGACACACCTTAATTATAGGCACCTCCTGCCGTCCCCTCCACCCCCAACCCCTCTGCTTCTCTATTCAGATCTAAAGTTCCTCTGAGCACCTGTGCAGCCTGAGATGAGTTCCTACACCATGGCAATGTGTAATCTGGGCTCACTGAACTTCATGTCTCCCCCTCCCAACATGGTCACATTTATTAAAAACTCACTACCAACCCTCTCTACGATGGCATATTGGGCTGTGTGGCCATGCCTGATCTTCAAGAACTCCCGGAGCTGGGGCTTTCACTCCAAGACTCCTGTAATTCCACTTACTACTTGGGATCTTGAAAAAGGCAGTCTTGAATCTGAGCTACAAGGCCTTCCCATGCGTTTGCTCCACGGGTGAACCTTTTGGTAGTCACCTCTATTGTCCAGTTCTCTCTGATCTCAGGTAGGAACAACAGGAGTCCCACAGCATCCCCAGAAGAATATGCAGCCTCAGAGGCACAATTCTGGCCCCAGGCAGTCAGAATCCTCACAAGATTTTGACATGGTTCTCAGTGGATTCCTGAACACCCCAGAAATGCCAGTGAAGGTCAGGTCAGGGCCTAGGGTCTTCTCCCTGTCAGCTTCTATAGCCTGCCCTAGTTATAGCTTTTTAATCTTCAGCCTCACTTCCCTGTTCTTACTTTCCAAAGAATTCTGTCATTTTCCTCAGCAACCCTCTCTGTCCTGTCCCCATGAAGCCAGGGTGTCTCCCCCACAGCCCCTTTCCTCTCTACAGGCTGTTTCTAGCTCCCCTAGCTCCCCTTTCAGGCTGAAAGGCATGTAACTCATCTCTAGCATTTCTCTAAGGGCTAAGTCTTTAGAGGTTTGTTTTTTTTTTTTCCCCTCTGCGTTTCTTCTCAAGGAAGGCCTCTAATAAAAGTTTGTGTATTTTACTCTTGTAACTATAATAATAATAATAATAATAATAATAATAATAATAATAATAATAATTGCGGCCCGAGCAATTGTCTTGCCAGCAAGAACGCACGCGGGCACCAGGATCCTTCTGCAGCAAGCGTTTATTGCCATGAATGGAGGAAGAGCGAGAGCGACCCAAGATGCCGCTGCTTTATATACGCCCTAGAGTGGCGTGGACATATTTGATTGGCTGCTTGCTCAAAACCCCGTATGACGCCCCGGGTTGGGCGGTGGCTTGGCAGGCTTTCACCACTTGCACATGCGCAATTTTACTTGTTTACCCATGAGTGCCAGGTGCCAGCACCATGTTCCAATGGTGAATGCTGTCACCGCTTACCACAGCTCTCCACAAATAATGTCACTACCATGACAGCTATTGTGTAGCTAGTTTCCTCCAAGATTCAAACACTCAAACCTACAGGAAAGCTCCTTAAGACAGAAAGTAAACAACTAAAAATAGCTTCAGGAAGTTCCTGAAACTGACCAGATTCACTCTAAGCCCCTCCCTCCCAAGAACAAACAATAAAGACTGCTTTGAGCAGTATTTTTCAGCCTTCCTAATGATTCTTCATTCCTACAGTTCCTCATGTTGTGGTAACCTCCACCATAAAATTATTTTTGTTGCTACTTCATAATTTTGCTACTGTTATGAATCTTGACCCACAGGCTGAGAACCACTGGCTTAGAACCACTCTCAACCCCAGCTGTCTGAAAGAAGTAGAGACTATGCTAGCAGCCTAGAAGAGGTTTAGACCAACTGAATCATCTGGAAAGGACATTCTCCAACCTGTTGAGCGACCTGCAAGTTATGCTTCAGGTTCCCAGCATTTGTGAACTGTCACCCATGCTGCTGCAGTGGTCTTTAGTGATAATCTGTCTTTTCTGCTCTTTTAAGTAACCCTCACCCTTATGCCTGTAAATAACACCAATACAACTCAGTAGTTCACCAAGTAGGACTTTGGCCTGTCATGAGCTCCCTCTCTGAGGTGAGCAGACTTGTGTTGCAGCTCCCCAGGATGTCTTGTCACCCAACATAGCTTTACAAAGATGAATTCATTTCACCTTTAAATAATCCAATGCAGCAGGTAATTATTAACCTCATTTATAGATAGGAAGGAGACAAAGGTACAGAGGGTTTAAGACGAATCACAACTGTAGCCCAGGTAGCTTGAAAGCCTTGAAACCACATTGGGCTGCTGTTCTGTTTGTCTACACAGCAGTTCTCAGCCTGTGGGTTGCATCTCCTTTGACAAAACCTCTATCTCCAGTAATATTTACTTTACAACTCATAACAGTGGCAAAGTTATAGTTATGATGTAGCAGTGAAAATAATTTTATGGTTGGGTCACCATAGCAGTGAGGAACTGTACTAAGAGTCACGGCACTAGGAAGGCTGAGAGCTGCTGGTCTGGAAGGCCCTGAAAATCACATTGAATTGCATGAAATTCAATCGTAATCCCGCGCTGAAACCCAGGTCCTGAGCATTTCTATTCAAATGCACATATACAGTGAAACAGCGGTGGGGATGTAGCTGCCTTTTTTTCTCCCGTTAGCAACCTCTCCCCACCGTTAGCACAGGCCTAAAGCCCACTTCAGAGCGCAGCTGCTTTTTTTTTTTTCCTTTTTTTTTTTGCAGCCACATCCTTTCTAGCTTAAAGGACCAGCTTCAAAACCCCAGTTTACTCTGATATGAGGAAGCTCACTAATGAATGTCAAAATTTTTCCAATTTAAAAAGTAAAATCTCCAAAAACCAACTTGGAAACGGGTGTTTCATGTGGATTTGACATAATCTAGTAACTCTTTTTAAGGTCCTCCGCCACCGGTGCAAGCGCGCCCTCTGCCGGCCATGTGAACACACTCGGCCAACAAGAAGCCTGGCCTTACAGAGCAAAGAATTTGCATTTTGCCTTCAGTGATTTATCACTCCCAGAGCAAGGAAGGGAGAAGGCTTAGGGTTGGGCATACAAAGAGAAATGAAAGCTCCCCAGCCCTAAAAGATGTCGTGGTGGGCCACGCCCAATCCAAGCATTATGCCACTTGAGAGTTAGGGCTAGCGCTGCCTCTCAGGTACCAAGTTTATGCAAGAATCATACGGTCAGTACAGGGCTCTTTTGCTAGGAAAGATGACTCATGCTGCCCGAGAGCAACACTGACCATGGGTGCTGCCCTGCAGACCCAGGCTATCAGGGAGCAGTCACAGGACAGACACAGAAAGGTCAGATGTTCACAGGGGGCTAGAGAGAAGGCTCAGCTGTTAAGAGCAGTATATGGGGGTGATGATGAATCTTGGTGTCAGCGTGACAACATCTGCAATCAACTAAAAGGTAATCCTGGACTCTTCTGTGTGGGACTTTCTCGATCAGATTATTTGATCGTAGGAAGACCGTCCCTAAATGTGGGTGGCTCTTTCTGATGGCAGCTCAGACGAAAGGCCTTTGAAGATGGACAGTTTGCTTTTTTGCTTGCTTGCCTTCACTCTTTTTGTTTTGTTTTGGTTTGTTTTGGTTTTTCGAGACAGGGTTTCTCTGTGTAGTCCTGGCTGTTCTGGAACTCACTCTGTAGACCAGGCTGGCCTTGAACTCAGAAATCTGCCTGCCTCTGTCTCCCAAGTGCTGGGACTAAAGGCATGCACCACCACTGCCCATCATGATATCACCTTCCTAGTGCATGACATCACCTTGCCTTCACTCTTGCTGGCAAATTCATCTGTTCTGTTGCTGCTGCATCCTTCTACAAACAGTAGAAGCAGCTTCTCTAGGCTTCTAGAACAGACTAAAGATGAACAGCTCTCTGGGTGTTCAGCACCACGTTGGAACTGCTGAGACTTTACCCTCATTGGCTGAGGCTTCTTGGCCTCTCCAGTGTGAAACAACTATCGTTTGACTATCTAGACCATATGATGGAAGCCAACCTACAAATCTCCTTTTAATGTATATATTTATCAGTTTTAGTCCCCTATAGCAGTGGTTCTCAACCTGTGGGCTGTGACCCCATGGGTCACATATCAATGCTTGCACTATGATTTATAATGGTAAACTTATAGTTATGAAGTAGCAAACAATTTTATGGCTGGGAGCATCACCAGCTCATGAGGAAGTCACAGCATTAGAAAGGTTGAGGACCACCAGTCCAGAGAACCCTGGCTAACACACTCATAAAAAGAGAGAAAATGGCCAGGTGTAGTGGTGCCTACCTTTAACACCCACCACTCCCCTCATCCCCACACTCCAGAAGCAGAAGCAAGATCTCTGAGTTCAAGGCCAGACTAGTCTACAAAGTAAGAGAGTTTCAGGCTAGTCAGGGCCACAGGGTGAGACCTAAAAACAAACAAAAAGTGTTGGGAAATAGAAGAATGGCGCTACAGCTAGCTGTGGGGCGTGGCTTGAACTATCCTCAACACCTTCAATTTACAATTCAAATGTAAGAACTGCATATATTTAAGAAGACAGCTATTATGAAGCAACATAAGGTCAAGATAAAAGCATACTGTCAGAGACTCCCACAATACATCCACTGTCATAGACAGAGAAGTCAGAGTCAAAGGTCGCGGTGAGCAGGAGATGGGACACACCCAACGCAGCAGCCGCACACTGCACACTGATTGGCCCCAGAACAGCTGGGCGTGTGTGACTGACACCTAGTGTTTGCAGTCAGTGGCTCCCCATGGGCCCTCAGACAGGCTTCCTGCCCTATTCCTTAGCAGAGACCTACTGCCAAGCAAAAATAAGACTCTCCATTTGAAACACCGAAGACACCTCCCTATTTTCCTTTCTTGGTATAACCAAACCTTTTGTTTTATCCATGCTTGAAATGTTAGTCATGTATCTGCAGCAATTTTGAACAAAAAAGAATTTAAGCTTTGTGAAGTAAATAAAGTGGGGACATTTGTGTGAAATAAACACACAAGGCCTTGGGCCAGCAAGATGGGTCTGTTGGTGAAGGCACTTGCCTGGCAAGCATGGCCACCTGATTTTGACCCTCAGAATCCAGGCAGGGGAGGGAAACAAACTCTGCTAAGCTGCCCTCTGACCTCACCTAGGCCTTCACATACACATCACGCACACAAAGCAACAACAATGTTTGCAACAACTACAGTCATTTGGGAGGCCACAGTAAAAACCAGCTCACGGAAGGGAACAGAACTCAGTGGTAGACTACTTGAGTGCCAAAGGCCCTGGGTTCAAACAAATAAATACCTTGGCATCTGCCCAGCCCCGCCATGAGGCTGGTGAACCTTTCCCCGACAGTGCTCAACAAGCTTTCCTCTGAGCTCCACGTCCAGCCCCCAGTCACCACTTCAATTCACTTTCTTGTCCTAATTCAATCACTTCTCAGTCTTCTGATCAAGAACAAGATTCAAGGAGTGGCAGTGAGGAAGAAGCTACAGAGGTGGTTCACTTAGGCGTTGTGCCTAGTGATAAGTCAAACCATCTCTACTTTCCGTAGGCATGTTAGACTTCTACATATCTTTACAGAGAAATTGATATAGTATTTTCTGATACTGCTTTACTATAAGGCAATCAACTTGAAGTATGCTTAACATAACTTACCTGCTATATAAATCATAACAAAAAGTATATAATAATCTAACATTTTTGAAAAACAAATTAAAGTACATATATAAAAATGAATTTATTCAACATTGGATAATATGTATTGAGCAGTATTTATGGGTAACAAATATCCTACTTCATACAATTAAAAAAGAGCTATCATCTATTACTTTATTAGTGTTTATTATATAATAATTATGAATTATTGAAGTATCAGTTTGGCCTTTAATCAGAGCATCTACTATATTCTAGCAACTAGTTCTGTTAGTTCAACCCTTAGACTGAGAGAAATAGACAGATATCAAGGGATAGATGGATACAGATATTAGAGACAGATGGATAATACATGTGTGTGGAGAGAGATGGATAGACGGATACAGAAGATGGATGAATAGATAGAGGGATAGAGCAGATAGGCGGGTAGATACTGGGAGACTGATGGATGGATAGACAGAGAGGGAGAGAGATTGCCAGTGAAAGTGCTAATGTTGGTAGCCGGGCGGTGGTGGCGCACGCCTTTTAATCCCAGCACTTGGGAGGCAGAGGCAGGTGGATTTCTGAGTTCGAGGCCAGCCTGGTCTACCGAGTGAGTTCCAGGACAGCCAGGGCTACACAGAGAAACCTTGTCTCAAAAAACAACAACAACAAAAAAAGTAAATTGTAGTCATCAGCAGATATTCAGATATTTCCCTAAATAATTATGTTTATATGTTATCAGTTAGAAGTAAACATGTGTTGCTAATTGTTTCTTCCAAAATTCTATTTACATATACCTAAGTGTGTAATTTTTTAAAAAAGATTTATTTATTTATTTTATGTGAGTACACTGTCGCTGTCTTCAGACACACCAGAAGAGGGCATCAGATTCCATTACAGATCGTTGTGAACAACTATGTGGTTGGTGGGAATTGAACTCAAGACCTCTGAAAGAGCAGTCAGTGCTCTTAACCACTGAGCCATCATCTCTCCAGCCCCAGTGTGTAAATTTTCAAGGTGTAATAAATGCCTGTATCTGTGCCCCAAATTCCTACTAAGATACTGAATGGTATTACTATGACATCAAAAAGTCCCCATGCTTTTCTTCATTCATTCATCCGTTCATTTTGGCAGTGCTGAAAGCAAGCCTAGAGCTGGCTGGCCAAGTGCTCTTCCACAGAACCACAACCCACCCCTCACAATTTTTAAAAGGAGCAGGATGACAAATGTTTTAAAATTTCAATGTGTTTGGAGTACAGCTGTAAGCATCCAGGGAATTTACAGTTAGCTTTACGTTACAGGTGAACAGAGCTGTAAGGCGCTGCCTGAAGTCACTAGAGCAAAACTGAGAATGACTTGGAAAAGGGTTCCCTCCCTCCCTCCCTCCCTCCCTCCCCCCCCCCCTCCCTCCCTCCCCCCCCCCCCACCTCCCTCCCTCCCTCACCCTCCACTGACCAGCTCTCAGAAGGAAATGGACTCTTTCACCCCCATCTTGTTGCCCACTCAGGCTGCAGACACAGGTCTGGCTCCCAGGTTGGTGTTTCCTGCAATTTTTCTACTCCTCAGGTAAATTAAATTCTCAACACCAGTAAGCCATTTCTCCTAACGTCACATTAGAAACCCTGCAAAAAATGTTCTCTAACCATCTCTCATAAAATAATAAAATCTTTACACTAACATACTTCCTATAAGCTGCAGTTTCTAGCTTTAGAACATGGAACTCCTGTGACATCTGTACAGCTCCTAGACATTGTGATGTCATTAATATATCATTTTTTTATATTTTTATTTTGCAAAATTTTAATCATATACAAAAATAGGGCCGCGCAGAGGTGGTGCATGCCTTTAATCTCAGCACTCGAGAGGCAGAGGCAAGTGGATTTCTAAGTTCGAGGCCAGCCTGGTCTATAGAGTGAGTTCCAGGACAGCCAGGGCTACACAAAAAAACCCTGTCTCGAAAAACCAAAAAAAAAAAAAAAAAAAAAAAAAAAAAAAAAGACCGCGATGAATCTCTATATTTTCATCTCCAGCCCCCAAATGGTCTTGATATTTTTAAGATTGAACTATACCAGATGAATTAATCTGTTCCTTCACCTTATAGCTGGATCCTATAGAGGTATTTCCTCAGCTGAGGCTCCTTCTCTGGTGACTCTAGCTTGTGTTAAGTGACACAAAACCAGTCAGTACAGTGTTAGGTGAATTTCAGTTCTTCTCTATAAACACATATAGAATGATTCAGGATTTCTGTCTCTAGCAGATCAAAATTTTAATTCCTATAATTTGAGATAGGATTTCTGATATTAATGTCACATTTGTCCTGGTCTCTCCTTACCTAGAACCGAGCCAGACGGACCATACAAGGTCCATAATTGTCACATCGTGGCACAGACTACTAGATTCTCCTGGAGACAACAACTATATCCAGGGAGGCAAATATATAAGTGGCCAATGTATGTCAGGATAATCCACTAGTCTAAAAACAAGGCCACTAGCCCAAGGATGAAGGATGGGCAAGAGGACGGACTGCAGTGCTGGGGTTAAGGGAAGGAGGGTAGGTGGGCCAGTCCTGCCCCACTCCAGAGTTTTTCCATGTTGCATTGGAAATTCAACATAAGGTCAAAACCCCTCATCATAGCTGAGCCTAGAACTCAGCTCTGTACACACGAATACAGCTGCCCCTTGATGTAGGGTAGGGTATGTCCGTCCCTACAGCAAACCCAAATAAACTGAGATCCAGGGCTGCTGCTCAGGGCCAGACTGCATACTTATGTGTAAGGCCCTGGTTCATCATCCTCAACACACAAAGGAGGCTGGGAAAGACGAATGGGTAGAAGAGAGAGTTAATTCACCTAACCCACTGAACATCTTAGCTCTGGTACTTTCTGATGTGGGTGATAGTTATGATATATATGCTTATAAAATCCATCAATAAAAATTCACCAAGTGGCCGGGCAGTGGTGGCGCATGCCTTTAATCCCAGCACTTGGGAGGCAGAGGCAGGCAGATTTCTGAGTTCGAGGCCAGCCTGGTCTACAGAGTGAGTTCCAGGACAGCCAGGGCTACACAGAGAAACCCTGTCTCGAAAAACAAAAACAAAAACAAAAACAAAAATTTACCAAGCTTGCTAGGGAGGCAGAGGCAGGTGAATCTTAGTGAGTTTAAGGCCAATGTGGTCTGCATAGAGAATTCTAAGGCAGCTAGGGCTATATTATGAGACCCAGCTCCTGCTCTAACAAGGGAAAATGGCATCCAGCTTGGACCAATGAGATGGCTTAGCAAGTAAAGGTGCTTGTCTCCAAGCCTGATGCCCAAGCTTGAGCTCCAGGTTCTGTATGATGGATCTGGCTCCACAGGGTACCCTCTGATCTCCACAGGGTGCCTGCCAGCACCCATGCATGCACATGCACACACACACACACACACACACACACACACACTAAATTAATGTAATTTAATTTAATTCATTAAAGTATATACTATATACTCAAATATTTCAGTATTATTAGTATTATTAGTTTCCTCTTGTGGGTATAACAACCACATAGTGATTTGAAGCAGTATACATTTATTACAGTGTCTACAGGTTACATGTCTGAGTTGTGGGCTGCATTCCTCTGCTGGCTCTTGTCCAATTGTCCACTCCAGTCTCTAGTAGCTACGTGTTATTCTCTGCTTTGTCATCCCATCTACTCCTCAGATTCTGACCCTCCTTCCTCACTCTTCTGAGCATGTCCTTGTGATTACGTTGGGCCCACACAGACAACCCAGGATACTTTCTCTAACTTAAAATCTTTCATTTAACCCAATCTTCAAAGTCCTTTTAAAAACACAGAAAGTAGCATATTCAAAGGCAAGTTCAGCTGCAAACAAGCCTGAAAGGCAGCCTTGGTCCACTCTGGACCACAGCTTGTGTGTGCTAACCCTGAGGAAACATTCCCAGAAGATTTTATCTCAAAGATGCTGAGTTCTTCTTAATCATAGCTGATTCTTCAGCCTCAGCTGACCAGAACCAGATCCTTAATTCAAACTATCCCATGAAAGGAGCCAATAGTCTGAAAGACTTTCTTCAGTCTTCTCTCAGAAACTCCACAAGCCGGGTCTGCAGAGCTCAGTGTTCTCACCTTCCCACAGAAGCTCACTAAGTACTCAACACTCAGCCTTCACTATTCTACCATAACAAGGTCAGAAAGTCCATCGGTTTCCATTCTAGTTAGTTTTCTGTTGTCCTGATAAAGCACTGAACAACAGCTCCCTTAGAGGACGCACGGATCAGGCTTACACATCCTGGTTGCGGTTCATCACTCAGAGAACCAAAAGCAGGAACAGAAGTAGTGGGACCTGGGAAGTGGGAAGCAGTGCTGTTTACTGGCCTGCTCCCACGTTTTACTCAGCCTGGTTCTCATACCCAGTGCTCAGGGGTAGCGCACCCCCTTCCACCCAGTGAGCTTGGCCTTCCCACATCAATCAATCATTAAATCAAGAAAATATCCTACAGAGTTACTTACAGGCCAATCTGATGGAAGCATTTTCTCAACTGAAGTTCCCTGTGATAGTCTGAGTAGTAATTGTCATCACAGACTCACATCTGTGAATGCTTGGCCCACCAGGAGTGGCAGCATTACAAAGTGTGGCCTTGTTGGAGGAAGCAGGGTGGGGGAAGGACTTTGGGGTATTATAAGCTCAAGTCTGGCCAGTGTGTCAGTTTCCCTCAAAGAGTAGGAAACTTCAAGTGTCTTCCTGTCTTGCCTTCTATATATGTTTAATGAAGACTCAGGTCCACATGAACTGCCAGACTTCTACAAGTCGGACTTTCTGGGGTTTTTAGGTCCCAGGAAATCAATATATACAGAAATGAGCTCAGGCTGGACTAGAGAAGGATTTCTGACAGATAAAAACTGGCTTTCCTCAGGAACTTGTGGAGTAGGTTTTCTGTCTCCATCAGCAGGCCTCTCCCCAGCTACTCATTCTCCTTATATATACTCTGCGTGACTTGTCCGTGCCCTGGCCTCTCGCTATGCTCTCTGCCATCTGCACTGTTCTCTGCTGCTTCCCTGCTAGCTTTTCTCTGCATCGTGCACTCTCCTGCTATGCATACTTTTGTCTTCTGCTATCTCTACTATTTTCTCCTGCTTGCCTGCTTCCCCAGAACTTTCTCTGCTCTGGACTCTTCCAGATGCTTCTGGTATATTCTCTCTTACCCACAATAAAAACCTTCCCCCTAATGGAGAGGTCATCTCTGCAGTTTTATTTTATTTTATTTTACTGTACCCCCTTGCATACAGTTTTGTTATTGGTTTTTCTAGTCCAGGGGCTTAATCCATGATTGGCAAGAGTTCAAAACACTGGGCTACATCTCCATTCTGGCTATAAAATAATTAATAAAGCATTTGACTAAATTTTAGAATCGGAAAAAGAAAAAGAAACCCTCTGGTGTTACTAGAAATTGAACCAAGCATTTGGATGCAGCTGCAAGCAGATTGCTGAGTCTGAGGGCAGTCTAGTCTACACAGCAAATTCCAGGCCAACCAGGTCTACACAGTGAGACTCTGTCTCAGAAGAAGGAAGGAAGGAAGGAAGGAAAGAAAGAAAGAAAGAAAGAAAGAAAGAAAGAAAGAAGGAAAGGACAAGAGGGAGGGAAGAAGGAAGGAAGGAAGGAAAGAAGAAAAGGAAAGAAGGAAGGAGGAAGGCAGGTAGGCAGGAAAAAGCTTTAAAGCACTAGTCCTTGGCCTAAAGCTCTCTTGGCCAGCCCCCAGTTTCATGGGTGTTTATTTGTCGAGTAGTTTTCAACCATGTTACAGTTATGGCTCTGTTGTGTTTTGTTTTGGAATACTCCAGCTCAAACCTAGGGCCTATGCCTTCAAACAGTTTTCCAAGTGGTGAACAATTTCTGGTAGTCCACGTCCTCTGACTCAGGCTACACCAGGTGGCGTGACCACACAATTCCACAGAAGCACACTTCCCTACCCAGAGCATCTGCTGGACAAACAGATGACATTTCTCTTGAGGACAAAATCAGGCTCTGATGACCCTCAAGTTTTGGATAATCTGTACTTTTTTTTCCCTTACATTTCCAAACCCAGAATTACAGATGATGATATTGTTACATGTCTTAAATTAGCAATGTTTGATATACTTATAACTAATAATCCACGTGTCCTTCCTTGTTACTAAACATTTTTGGATTTCTTTTCACAATCTCAACCACCTGTACATAATTTTGTTTTGTCATAAATATTATATATACACCAAAAGTTTCTTGTTTGTTAGGTTGGTTTTTATCTGCAAATGTCAAAAGAAAATTTTGACAGGATCTTGCTGTGTCCCCCAAGCTGACTCAGCCTTTTAAGTACTAGGTTACATGTATGAACACAGTGAGTGACCTCATGCTCACTGACCTTAATGTAGGTCAAAGGCGCATGTTGCTTGAATATTTGAGACACTTTGGGAAACCTTTGATTATTTGGCACAGCTAAATGGTTTTACAAATTCCCCATAAACACTAGACTGTGTACACAGTTGTCTCTTTGCCGTAAAAACTGCCCAGAAGATTATCTGCCCTTTGTATGTAGACAAGCCACTAGTTAAAATGCCCTCTCTACCCATAGATGAGGGGTGCAAATCTGAGAATTTACTGAGCCCCACCTAATCACCTTAATCTTTTATGAGAATGTAAAACCATGGAATTGCTTTGCCTTGCTTCCTGTGTCAGGGTTCTCTAGAGTAACAACTTACAGAAGGAATCCTTTTTATATATAAAAGGGATTCATTAGAATGACTTACAGACATTGCAGCTAATACAACAATGGCTGTGACCAGAAAGAATCCAGTAGTTGTTCAGTCCACAAGGTCGGGTGTCTCAGCTGGTCTTCAGTAGTTGCTGGCTGGAGTCCCGAAGAGGTAGACTCTAATTCCAGTGAAGGTATGGACTTGCTCACAAGGCGAAGGCAAGCAGGCAAAGGGCAAAAGCTTCCTTCTCTGTCCTTAAGTAGTCTTCTGGCAGAAGGTGAGAGCCAGATTAAAAGTCTGTCATCTCCACCTCAAGGTCCAGATTAAGGTTTGTCTCTTCCCACCTCAAAGTTCTGGAATAGAAGTGGATTCACCCAATACAAACAAGGGGGAAAAATCTTTTGTAGTCATCAAGTTTAATGTTCAGCACTGAGTTTATATAGAAAAAGCCCACAGAACCCATCCTTTGTT
Source organism: Rhabdomys pumilio (assembly GCA_030674055.1). Classification (NCBI taxonomy): domain Eukaryota; kingdom Metazoa; phylum Chordata; class Mammalia; order Rodentia; family Muridae; genus Rhabdomys; species Rhabdomys pumilio. The sequence goes on along the minus strand of JANHMN010000001.1, from coordinate 205,236,855 downwards.
TCAGCTGGATTACGTTGCAAAGCAAGGTCAGCTGGCTGTCTACTCTTCTAAGTACTTGTGGGAACTTGCATGGACAACCAAGGCAGTTGACTCCACCAAGGTTGATAAGGTTCATTGTGCAAGCACTCTAGGTCTGTTCAGCCTGCTCAAGGCTAGGGAAGGCCTGCTCTGCTCTAGGCTGGGAAGGCCACACTCTCTCATAGGTGTGCCTTCCATTTCTGGATTGTAGTTCTTTACAGATGCAGTCAAGTTGAATATCTATCATAATTCCCGTCTGTCTCTGTAATTGCCTGTTCCTGAAACTATTCTAGCACTGGATAGTAAGGCCTGAACTGGCAAGCAGTAGGCTCTCAGAGGCAGCCAACTTGCATTTTAGAATAAGGGGACTACTGTCTGGACAGAGATGTCACAGCTTTTGGGTTGCAACAGCCTGCTTTATCTTCCACTGGAGGAAAGATGGTTTAAAGTTTTGAGTAAATAATATTTTTAAAACATTTATAAGGTCTTTCTTAGAGAACCTTGGCTGTTACTTTCTTATTTTTTATATTAAAACATTTTGTAGCCAGGCATGGTGGTGCACACCTTTAATCCTACCACCCAGGAGGCTGAGTTTGAGGACAGCCTGATCTACAGAGTGAGTTCCAAAACAGCAAGGATTACAAGGAGAAACCCTGTCTCGAAATTCACCCCCCAAAAAACAAATGAAAAAACACATTTTACTATTCTTTAATTTTTCTGTACCCTTTTCAAATTTCTTTATTTTACTCATCTTGTTTGTTTATTTGTTTGTTTGTTTGTTTTTGAGACAGATGAAAAGATCAGCTTAGGAACTTTGGAACAATTGTCCCCTCCTCCCCCAAGGGAGAGGCAAATTAACATTCCTGGTCAGTTCAGGAACTTTGGAAAGGCCATGGGACACTTGCTGAATGGGAGAAGCTGATTAACATTCCTCAGACCATAGGAGAGGGAACCCACTTGTGGGTGGGGTAGGAACAAAGCACATAGATACATTCCACAGGAGGACCAACCCTTGCCACCTACAGACAAGGGAGGTTCTTGCCACCTCATTTCCTAAAAAGTGGTGGTGGTGGCGGTGGCGGCTGCGCAAGACTTTAATCCCAACACTTGGGAGGCAGAGGCAGGTGGATTTCTGAGTTCGAGCCCAGCCTGCTCTACAGAGTGAGTTCCAGGACAGCCAGGGCTATACAGAAAAACCCTATCTTGAAAAACAAAAACAAAAAACCCAAACAAACAAACAAAAATAATAATAATAAATAAGAAGTTCTGCCAATCACATTGTGTCTAATGGCTGCTGTCCTAAAAACTGGCCAAACAGGCTGTCCTTGGTCGTCACCTCTCCTTTGGTGCAGGACGACCCCAATATAGGATGATCATTAAAATTCTTGCTTTCTGCATCGATTCACGTCTCTGCGTGGTTCACTCAGGGGGTCTCCAGTAAGCTCACAAGAGTTTTTCTGTGTGTATCTCTGACTATCCTGGAACTCATTTTGTAGACCAGGCTGCCCTCACCCTCACAGAGACCATCTGGGCCTCTCAATGCTGGGATTAAAGGCGTGTGCCATCACACCCAGCTCCAATCTTCTCTTTTATTCCGGAATCTTTGTATCTTCGAAATTGCCAAACTTGTTTAACAGTTTTAGCAATTAGAAATACTAGATAACTTTTAAAGACATCCTGTGAGGAATGAGCATGCTCAGAGAGGCTGCCTTTGGAGCACTTTTGAGCCAACCAACAGTAGTAATCCACTGCAGTACAAAACATTGCATTTTAAAATGTATATTTTGGAGCTGGAGAGACAGCTCAACCATTTAAGTCTAGGCTCACAACCAAAAATCAAATCAACATTTTTGGTTGGTTGATATAGGTAATATACCATATAATTCAATAAATTTGAATTAAATGAGTATAATTAACACCAGGTAAACTTAAATATCAACATCTGGGACTTGAAGGGCAAATAAATAAATAGATAAATGTCATCCTAGCAACCTGTGATCAGATCCATGCCATGCACCAGTCAAGATTTATTTTCTGGTGTTTTGTTTTGTTTGTTTTTCCAGACAGGGTTTCTCTGTGTAGCCCTGGCTGTCCTGGAACTCACTCTGTAGACCAGGCTGGCCTCGAACTCAGAAATCCACCTGCCTCTGTCTCCCAAGTACTGGGATTAAAGGCATGGGCCACAACTACCAGGCCAAAGATTTATTTTCTAATGGTTCAGGAGGCGACAGGTATGGGATAGTTCCATCTGTGTTGGCAGTAGTCTAAGGACACAATTGAGGACAAGGAGTAGCTCTAGCTGGAGTCAAAAATGCCTATCACCTTCATGTGCCCCGCACATGAAACCTACTTCTGCTATGGAGGTCAGTCTCAAAGGTTCTACAGACTCCTAAACCCAAACACCCAATAGTGGGAGGGGCTAGTGTTCAAACATGTGAGATCGTTGGATACATTCAAACAATGATAGAATGGATTCCTAAATATAGTACCCTGTGCAGAGCTTTTGGGGCTGATTCTAGAAACTTGGTAGGAATTTGACATTGGGTTAGGACAGGGAAGTAGGCTTCAGGCAAGACTTTGGGCTAGGACAGGAAGTAGGCTCAGATATTTTGGTAATCCTGATAAATCTCTAGAAATAACAGTGATCGTAGGACTTTGTTTATTGCCTTGCTTGTTCCTTGACTATTTGTGTTTATTGTCTTGCTCCTTACCTAGAACTGACCTTATTATCTGCATGTAATTCAAATGGTATAAAAGCAGACTGGGAAAAAAAAATAAACCTGCCTCAGCCTCAGAACTGGTTGGGGCCATGCTACACAGTATTGTCTAATTGTCTTTTTTCTTTTTAATTCTCGAGCCCTCCCTGAAGAACCAGTTGACTGAGCTGGTTTGGTGAGTACTCTAGGGAAGGCAGTTTACATAGTGCCTATGCATATTGGCATAAAAGCCAAAGTGCATGAGTTGAATGCAGTGTCATCCCTCATGGAATGGGACATTAGCTGCCCTTCTTAGGTTCTCTTCTTCTCAGATTCCTCATCTGCAAAATAAAGAATAATATTTTCCCACAGAGGGAATGTTTGGATTAGTTTAGGAAAGTAAAAGCTGATAAATGATTTTGTTGTGAATGGCCCTGGGGCTGTTTGTATTTTGATGCTAATTCCACTTCCCCCAGAGGGGCAGCCTGGGCGAGGGAGGGAGGAGTGAATCCTGTACTCAGGTGTCTTCATGAGAACCTTCTCCCCATTTTAACTTGTAAAATAAAGGCTAGAGCCAGTGATTGGAAAGTGGAAGGGAAGGTGGAGCTGAAAAATTTTAGGGAGAACAAGGGGAGGGAGGAGGGAGAGGAAGACGAGGAGTAAATGGAAGAAAAATGGAGCAGAAGCACGTGGCCTGGAGTAACTGCAAGTTATAAGGGTCTCATAGCTGGGGAATGTAGCGGTGTGGTGGTGAATCTGCCCGATCCAGGTGCGCAGCTTGGATTTATATTAATTGAGTTGTGTTTTCATTGCACATAGGCATCTGGGCTGGAGATTTACCGCAACATGATATTTTTTATTAATCATTTTATGCCTTCACATTTCAAAGGATAGCCCCCTTCACAGTTACCCCTCCACAAACCCCCCATTCCATCCCCCCTCCCCTTTTCCTATGTGAGGGTGCTCCTCCACCCATTCGTCCACCCCCATCTCAAGCCTCTAGCATTCCCTATAATGGGGCATCAAGCCCCCCCCCCCATCAATGTCAGATAAGGCCATCCTCTGCTACATATATGATAAATGTTTTCTTTCTTTTTTTCTTTAATGATTTATTTTATGTATGTGAGTACACTGTCACTGTCTTCGGACACCAGAAGGGGCATCAGATCTCTTTACAGACGGTTGTGAGCCACCATGTGGTTGCAGGGAATTGAACTCAGGACCTCTGGAAAGGCAGACAGTGCTCTTAACCAGTGAGCCATCTCTCCAGCCCGATAAATGATTTCTTAAGAAAACATTTTTTATGATCCAGTACAGAGTGTGATACTCAATAGATGCCTGTGTTCCACAAATACCATCGAAGAAAATCCGGAGCCTGTGTAAAGCCAGCTGTCAGCCACAAGCTGTACACTCACGGGCTCACAGGCTCACGGGCTCAGAGTTCAGGTCAGCAATGCAGACAGATGTTTTTGCCTGTTAGACATTCTTTGTTATTGCTTTTGACTTAGATAAATGACTCTCTAACTGCCCTGAATCTTCTTTTATAGGCTCTATTTATGATTGTTATTTAAAGTGACAGTGAAAGACTGTCAGAATAGCTGCTTTTCAAAAAGAACTGGTGACACCTTTGAAAGGAATAAAGAATAGAACCAAATATAAGCAAGTCTATGAGCTCATCGACCTTCTCCTGCCAAGACTGGGACTTGTGTTTCAGGAGCAAACCGGTTGGTTTGCTTCACTCTGCGGAGTGCACCTGAGTTTCGATTAGTGAGGGCAAAGTATGTTGGGCAGTGCCCTAGCAAACTTTTCCAACCAGGAAAGACTATGGGGTTTCTGTCCCTCTACACTAGTGGCCTATTCACAGCCATTTAACTGTCCTTAATTAAATATGTGACAGATTATTAAATACCTAACAATGTACTACCTTTAATAACACTTCTAAGGAACAGGTTTAGTTTATAAATCATATTTTCCTCTTTACATATGTTATAGCAGATTATCTACTGTGGAGGCTAATAAAACACGCAAAAATGAAGTGCAAATCTGCACTTTTAACTGAATTTTTTAGGGGGTTATAACTTTAAGTTTAAAATTTAAAATCTGAGATGCAAAAAGATCTGGTGAAGTAAATACAGGGTTGGATTCAGAACCCCCGGATTTTGTATCCTACTTTGTTTATTTTCTTTCCTTGTGAAACTGCACATGCACATTTAGTCTATTTCTTCATCTATAAAGTAGGGACAATATTGAGCTTAAAATGTTGCAAAAATTCTATCAAGTGTGTGTGTGTGTGTAAGAGAGAGAGACAGAGAGAGACAGACAGAAAAAGAGAGAGAATTACCAAGAGAGTACCTCATATAGAGGCAGTTAGGGAGAGGGATAACCCTCAGTCATTTTAGCAATTACTTTGGATATTAATTCTGTAATAACTCTCAAAGTACAAACAAGCCTTGAATATTTTCCTTAGTATTATAATAAAAGTATTTATTTATTTATTTAATGTGCATTAGTGTTTCAGGATGTCAGATACCCTGGGACTGGAGTTGAAGACAGTTGTGAAACCATGTGGTTTCTGGGAATTGAACTCAGGACCTCTGGAAGAGCAGCCAGTGCTCTTAACGATGTGCTATCTCTGTAGCCCTATAAATATTTTTATAAATAGAAGAGACCAAAGACTGAAAATTTCCCTCATTCTATGGCTAAAAATCTCCATGAAGTATATTTATACTCAGGTGACTAAAAAGTTTTGTATGGGAAACAATTACTTAAGAATTGGGAATTTATGTTCAGTTTCCCAGGATTTAATGAAGACCCGGAAAACTTTCAGCGTGGAAACTTTATCTTGGAACAGAGGTTTGAGCCAGATTCTGTTGGGAAACTAGATGGTGTCTGAAGGATAATCTAAACGACAGGCGGGTAACAAGTGACCACGACTGGGGCCTTCCTTCTGTATGGTAACAGGAAGCAGCAGACCCTATTAAGAACTGAGTTTCTCTTCACCCTGTCTCCGAGGATTCCCGGCACACTTTTAAGAACCATTGGTGCAGGAGAGCTGAGCAAGATGGTCTGACCGTAAAGCAAGTCTGAAGACCTGAGTTCGATCCCCAGAACCCAAAGGAGGGGGAAGAAAATCTACTTCTGAGAATTGTCCTCGGACCTCGCTGTGGCACGAGAGCAACTGAACGCACATCATGAACACACATATACAGTAATGAGTTTTTAAAAAGTCGTCTTCTGGCCCTGTCCCCCGCTTTTCGTGGTCCCTTCATAAGGGTGACCGCTTGCAAGTCTTGGGTCCACGCAGCAGTCGGCCCAACGATTAACGCCGGTGCATGCAAAATGCGAAGAGCCTCGTCGCACATCCACAGGCTAGGGCGTTGGAGTCAGCGTGGCAGGGTGCGGAGAGCCGGAGCGTTCCGAGGGACAACTCTCAGCGTTTTATTAGCTCCTCCAAAGGAGATCTGCTAATATCAACCCGCTCTAAAAGTCACTGCGGAGCCGTCCCCGGGCAGCTACCAGTAGAGCGCAGAGTCAGCACGGAGCCTTTACGGAGGCTGAGGCGGTCAAGGCTGGAGTTCCAGATCCTACGCAGCACAGAAGGCTCCGTCTCAAAACCAAACCGATCTACAGAATCACAGCCTCAGGGAACACCGGCGACGCTCAGCTACGCCAGTCACCTGCTAGCGTCATGGCTGAGGATGACGCCGCAGCACGCCTGCGCAAGCCGCCACGCCCACCCAAGTCAGTCAGGCCACTGGCCACGCCCAGTTTCAGAAACACACCTCCCCATCCATCCGTCAGGCCACTGGCCCCTCCCTCTTTCAGTCAGTCAAGCCCGGGTCCTTGCTCAGCGCTCTACACCGCCCTGCCCGCCCGCCACACCCTCTTTTAGTCCAGCTGGCCGCTGGCCCCGCCCACTTCCCAACAACGCCCCGCCCCCTCGGGCGGTCCTAGCTCCTTAGTCTGGGGGCCTCGCCTCTGCCTCCGCTTCGCCTCCCGGCCCCGGCGTCGCCGTGCGGGCTGCGAAGTTCCCGGGATCCAGAAGCACTTGGGCGCGGGCAGAGCGGCGAGGCTGTGTAGCTGCGCCATGGCCGCGTCGGCGTGGTGCTGCCTGCGCTGCTGCAGGGACGGCGGGACTGGCCACATTCCTCTCAAGGAGATGCCGGCCGTACAGTTGGACACACAGCACATGGGTAAGGGCCTCCCCACTGGACCCAACGGCCCGCTGAGGGCCGAGGGAGATGGGGCGGGGACCACGTGACCACGCAGTCCCCGGTGGCCTCGCTGGCCTCGGCCATCGGGCTTGGGCTGTACTAGCGTCCGAGGGCTGTAGACTCCATCTTCCAGTGAGGAGTCAGGTGTTCCCAGGTGAGGAAAGCGGGGGCGCCCGCCATCAGTACTTCGGTGTCGAGTGTCACCCAGTATTTGCTGAATTCTGTCTTCAGCACTATCAAATATAGGCTGAAGCTTGTTCTGGGGGAGTAATTTTCCCCTTCACTTCCTGAAGCCCAAACAAGGCCGGTTGCAGAAGCCTGGAGTAGTACCTCAGGTCGTAACATGCCACTTCCACTAAAATCTCCATTGCTAGACTCCTTAGTCACTGTTGGGAGCGCTGTAATTTTATCTGACTCTCGCCATCAGGTCAAGTGATTGCAAAATAAAACAGTGCTCCTTATCATCCATGTTTTTTCCAGTTCTCACTGGCTTAATAATTGATTTAATAATAATTCCTCATCCAGCATTCTCCCCCTCTGTAGGATCCTTTCGCATATACTATTACTTCAATTTTTAGATGCTTCTCCCCCCTAATAATTATTTCAGTTAGAGTACTTGTCTTTTTGTGTATTATTACAATAAACTAATGCATTTTTTATTTCCCCAAATACTTCATTGTCGAATAGATGTGAATATAAGTAACACAAGCATTCTTAATATTTACAACAAAACTCTCTTCTGCCCAGGTAATCTACAAGTCTGGAAACATTGCCCATCATCTTTTCTATTGCAATACTGTATGCACTTGTTGTTTACTATGGTGTACAGTGCCAACACAAATTTATAGTCTCTAGTGTAGTAAAGAATTTCAGTACTAAATACCTTTAAGCTCGTATCCATCACTATAGACAGTGGATGTTCAGATCTTGTATTTTCTCTCAGGAAACATTTCTATTTAATTTACTCACTCAATGAATATGACTCCCAGGTGACAAGATACTACCTTAAGGGCTGGGATAAGAGTACAGGACTGTAGTGGACTGTTGAGCCCCCACTGTGCAGTCCATCCGATAGAATGTTTCTAATTCCCGGCCTTTGCCTTTTAGGAAGAACTAAGTGACCCATTGGGTCCTTGCATTTTCCCTTTCTCCTGTGCTATCCAGCACCCTCAGGTGCTGACTGAAGGACAGCGATGCCATCTCTCAAGTTCTGCCCTTCCATGGAACTTTTTTCTTAACCTGATTTACAATAAATTGAAATTATCTTCAAATACAGAAAAGCTTGATGTGAGAATCACAATAAAAGGAAGTGAAAAGTGTTGAGTTAGAAGAATGATTCAAATACAGAATGATCTTAAGTTGAAAACATGGAAAACATACTGCTTCTGTTTAACTTTGGGAAAATTATGTAACCTAAAGAATATATCTGAACTTTTTTGTTTGTTCCATACTAGTTCTGTTTTGTTGGTTTCTTGGTTGTTTTGTTTTTGAAGGCAGTTAGTCTCTATATTGCTCAGGTTGTCTCCAATTGCTGGGCTCAAGCCACCCTGCCACCTTTGCCTTCCACATGACTACAGTTGTGTACCACCATGCCCAAATTGCTGTTTTCACTTTCTTTCCTTTTTTTTTTTTTTTTTTTTTTTTTTTTTTTTTTTTTTTGTGGTGGGGCCGTGTTTTGAGATAAGGTTTCTCTGTGTAGCCCTGGCTGTCCTGGAACTCACTCTGTAGACCAGGCTGGCCTCAAAATCAGAAATCCACCCACCTCTTCCTCCCAAGTGCAGGGATTAAAGGCCACCACTGCCTGGCTCTTTCCTTTTTTTTTTTTTTTTTTTTTAAAGAAAATATACATTTCATATCTAAACGATGTTGCATTACTTAAAACCATTTTGGAGTATTAAAAATATTTTTTTGACTCGTATAATTATAACTGGTCTTTTAGGAATAAATAACTTTCAAGGTAGTTATTTTGAAAGGGATGTACTCATCCTGGTTGTGTTTTGTTACTGTTATTTATTTATTTTTGTCAACTTGATGCAAGCTAGAGTTATCTGGCAAGAAGAAGGCCCTCAGAGTTGAGAAAATGCCTCCATTCAGGTTGCCGGTAGGCAAGTTTGTAGAATTTTGTTTGGGGTTTGTTTGTTGTTGTTTGTTTGTTGGTCTTCTTTGTTTTGTTTTGTTTTTTGGCTAATGATTGTTGTAGATGGTCCCAGCCCATGGCAGGTTGTCCCAAGTTGCATAAGAGAGCAGGTTAAGCAAACCAGGAGGAGCAGGCCGGTAAGCAGAGCTCCTCCATGGCCTCTGCTTCAATTTCTGCCTCCAGGTTCCTGCCTTAAGGATCTGCCTATCTTCTTTTTATATAGATTGTGATATGAAATTGTAAGTGAAAGAAACCCTTTCTTCCCTGAGTTGCTTTATTCATAGTGGTTTATCATAGCAATAGAAACCTAACTAAGACACTATTCATTTGGACATTTCTAATGTTTATTAGCACACATTCTATGGCTGTGTTTATACAATGGTCTATCTGTACTCAAATCTGATTTGGTTTTTCAAAGTAGTACCAGTTATTAATAAAACTATCTGAGCTACTTAGATCCAAACACAAAATATTGTACTATTTTTTTATTTTTTTATTATTTATTTATTTATTTATTATTTTTTATTTTTTTTGGTTTTTCAAGACAGGGTTTCTCTGTGTAGCCCTGGCTATCCTGGAACTCACTCTGTAGACCAGGCTGGCCTTGAACTCAAAAATCCACCTGCCTCTGCCTCCCAAGTGCTGGGATTAAAAGGCGTGCGCCACCACCGCCCGGCTAATATTGTACTAATTTACTAATTAAAGAAAAGTAAGCTTGAAGTAATTTTCTACTAATTCATAAGCACCCTCAAATGATCTCTGGAGTATTCACCTTTCTGCATTAACTGTCTCAGTAAGAAAATACATTAAAGTAAGAGTAAATGATGTACTTAGAATTGTTTCTGAAGTTCCAACTCACCAAACAGCCTAGTTGTTTTGCAAATCTTTTCATACTTCCATTAACTTCGTGCCATAGGATGAGATGAAAAGCAGTAAATGATTATAGAGACAGGGTATGTGTGGAAGACAAGTTCAGAAAAAGAAAGTATCATTTATTTGCATAACCCCTGGAAATGTGTTTCACTGAAAACCTTTTCAATTTCAAGTACTACAAATTACAACTCAGAATTGTTTACATGATGGAGGAATTTTATTCTTGTGACACAAGAGTACAAACACAGCCCTGGCTTTAGGAAAAGACTCAGTGCTGCCAGAGATGAGCTTTACGTTTGTTTGGGCTTTGGTGTAATTGTTGTTAAATCTCCTGCCTTTTACTTCCTACCCCAGAAGGCTAGTTGCCATGGTCATTTGCAGCAATTCCCTACTTTTTCTTTTCCTTTTGTGGGGAAGAGGGGGAAATGAGAAGGTGTTTTGAGACAGGGTTTCTCTGTGTAATAGCCCTGGCTGTCCTGGAACTCTAGCTGTAGACCAGTCTGGTTTCAAACTCATAGAGACCTACCTGCCTCTGTCTCCCAAGCACTGGAATTAAAGGCATGTACCACCATGCTCAGCTACTTTTTCTTATACTGTCCGACAAGAACAAAAATGTCTTCAGTTATTCTCTGTAGAAATCCTGACACTTTTTCTGATTATTGTTTGCTCCTGATCTAATCAGTGTGACCACAAAATGTCAGGACTTACTTACTTACTGACTTAATCCACATCAAACAGTGAAGCCTAGGACTGAGTCCTTAGAATTATTGGATTGCAAGAGGGAAGTCTGTCCTTAAAAAGAAAGCACATGCTACTTGTTTTCTACAAAGTGCTCAGCACAGCTTGTTTATTCATTCCTATTTACTAAAGTTATTTACTGAGCACCTATTAGAAGCCAAGCATTATACTGTCTTTGACATCAAGGAAGAGACTCTTTATTCAAAACTACTAGAGTTATATGGGGTAGTCAGATGCAATTCATTTATAAATTTTATTGCAATAATTTTGTGGTTTTGTTTTCATTTTAAAATTGTAATTAATTAATTAATTAATTAATTGCATATATGTGTGTGTTTAGAAACAGATGTGGAGCCAGAGGATTACTTGTACTTGAATCTCCTGCCTCTGCTGCTTCAGCATATTCTACTGATATCGTCTACCATAGTCATTGGAGGTTAACTTGCAAGAAGTGGTTCTCTCCTTCCAACATGTGGAAGGTTGTTATATTTGGTGGCAAATGCCTGAAACTGCTGAGTCACCTCTCTAGATCAGAAACTGGTGTGTGTGTGTGTCTGTCTATCTGTGTCTGTGTCTGAATGTGTCTTGGCGCACGCATGCACACATGGATCAGAGGACTATTTACTACCATGTGTGTTCCAGGGATCAAACTCAGGTCTTCTGGGGCTTTGTGGCAGGTGCCAGCCCTTAACATTTTTAATTAAACAAACAAATGAAAAATGCATTTACCTTGACAGTATATGGTCTTAAAACAACCAGTTTAGAATGATTGTTTTGTTTGAGTAGGAACTCAGCCTTTTATTACTGTTGTCAAGTTTTATGTAGGCCCTTCTGGAGGAGTGCCACCTAGTGCTAATATTTGTATCTGTTGGCTTATGGTTTTATTGCCAGGGAGGAGATAATAATGGCCATAGACTTTGGAAGTCACATCTTTAGTGTTAAAAGATTTTTCTTACATATAATAATTGTGCTGTATTCATGATCTCTGATGTACTTGATTTCCTATGCCACAATTCAGAAACAAAGTATTAGTAGGCTCATATTTCAAAAGCAGTTTTTTTCTTGCTGTCGTCTATGAAGTTGTTTGAGATGAAACTAACTTTATTTTCTATGAAAAAAAAAGTGTGTTTAATGATGTTAAGATCTTATATATAGTGGGGCATTGTGGAACATATCTATAATCCCATTCAAAAGAGTGAGAAAGAAAGATCAGAATTTAAGACAGGCAATACAGAGAGACCCTGTCTCGTACCTAACAGACTCGCTTATATTTTTGCCATATGATTAGTGGTTCTCTTAGTGAACATGTAGAGATCCTAAAACTAAGTTTTTCTGTGTCAGCCATTTCAACATGAAGCTGTTCCTTCCGTCATTGAGGTACTCCTCTACTCTTGCTTGACCACTCCAGTGTGAGCCTTAGTAAGTGTAAGGCTATTGGTAATGGCTTCTATTTGGTAGATGCTCAGCTGTCTTAAGTCATTTGGTTGTCCTAAGTCATTTGGTTGGAATTGAAAATTGTGCCAGTATACTAAGTTTTTAAAGTTTTTATATGGCTTGTATTATATGAAAATTGTTAGATTATCCAATCTGTTTATTGTTAACAATTAAATGAGTTAGTCTCCTACTTTATACATGTTTTTATATATATTTTCTATATGTTGTATGCATTTATGGTGGCACACATGTGCTGTGGCTTACGTGTCCAGTCAGGGAACAACCCCTGGGAGTCAGCTCACCATGTGGGTTCCTAAGGTCAAACTCAGGTGCTCACTATGCTTGGTGCAAGTACCTTTTCCAGATAAACCATTTCACTGACCCCCTGACATAATTTAAATGTTCAGCATAGTTTAGTTTATCTGAAACAACTTAATTGAAAAAGACTTGTTACAAATGAATATTGTATACAAGCAGTCTCTTAAAAAGTGGAAAATAAAATATTTAAAATAATCTATCAATATTCCCTTAATTTAAAAAGACTAATAATGTTCCTGGTTTGCTGTTGCAGTTGTTGACTGAATTACTGACTGGGCCCAGGGCACTGGCTTAGTGGATAAAGTGCTTGCTGTGTGATGACCCATGCTTGGGTTCTCTAGAACCCACACAAATTTGGGCATGACAGGACATTTCTGTAGCTGAGGCACTGATAGGACAAAACAAGATCTAAGCAGCTCGCTGGTCAGCCAGTCTAACCAGTCAGAAAACAAGGTGGGAGGCTATGGAGGAAGACCTCTGATAACCACACCTGTGTACTTGCTCTCTCTCCCACCTGTTACACATACACAGCTAGTACACAATTAACTGTGGTTGTGGCACTTCTGTTTTGTTTAGGAACAGATGTTGTCATCGTGAAAAATGGAAGAAGAATCTGTGGCACCGGAGGTTGTTTAGCCAGCGCACCCTTACATCAGAACAAAAGCTACTTTGAGTTCAAAATCCAGTCTACCGGTTAGTGTAATTGTACTTAATTATTAAATGTCAGTTACTTTGAATAGACACAATAGTTTTGAATATGAAAAAATTTTAGGAGGTGGTTAAGAAAAGTCCCAAACTCTATATATGGGGCCCAGTCTTCCACTGTGGTGATCCAAGTTAAATCAATCAGTTCGCTAAATTAGGTTTCATTTTCTCTTCTACGGAATAGGAATTTTAGGAGCCGCACTGTCTGCAGTAGAGTTGCATGTACGACATTGTTTAAGACAGGACATGCTGAGCAGATGTAAGACACTAGCATCATTTAAGGTTTTAGAGCCACCCTATGTGTTAGACCCTGTAAAACATGTCGACTCACTATAGTTCCTGTTAGGATAAAGAGTAATCTTTTGATTTGAGCTTTCTCCTTAACTCTTTTTTTTTTTTTAAGATTTATTTATTTTATGTATATGAGTACACTGTAGCTGTCTTCAGACACACCAGAAGAGTACATTCGATCCTATTACAGATGGTTGTGAGCCACCATGTGGTTGCTGAGAATTGAACTCAGGACCTCTGAAAGAGCAGTCAGTGCTCTTAACTACTGAGCCATGTCTCCAACCCTTCCCCTTAACTCTTTTACCAAGATACCCTGGTTGGTTGTTTTCTGAAGCAGTCATCAAGATACAGAATTCTGGAAGAAATCTGAGGTGTGTACTTATGCTAGTTGCTATAACAGAGTAATGTCAGTACTTGGGGGTCAGAGGGTGGCAAATTTCTGTAAATTTTTTGTTTGTTTGTTTTGTTTTGTTTTGAGACAGGGTTTCTCTGTGTAGCCCTGGCTGTCCTGGAACTCACTCTGTAGACCAGGCTGGCCTCAAACTCAGAAATCCGCCTGCCTCTGCCTCCCAAGTGCTGGGATTAAAAGGCGTGCGCCCGGCAAATCTCTGTAAATTCAAGACCATCTGACCTGCCTACCGAGTTCTATACACACACAATGAGTCATACACAGTGAGATGGTGAGTGGTTTCCCAGCCATAGCGAGGCATGAAATCTTGGGAGGACACTGGTATTGCAAAGTTCCCCACTTCATGAGAGCCAGGAAACAGTAACGACACAGAAGAGGCTGGGGACAAGATATACTCTGCAAAGGCATGCTCACAGTAACTTCCTTCCTCCCAAACAAGTCCCAATTTCTATTTATATACCACCTTCTAATAATGCCATCATACTATGACTACCAAGGGACTAACTCCCTGATGAAAGCAGAACCCTCATGGAGCAGAGTCACTCTGTGTGATTAAACCCATCAGCAGGGATCCACATGGCCCCTTGGGAGGGATAATTCATATCCAAACCATAAGATTTTTCTTTTGCAATTTTAGGGAATTTCTTGAATTATATGGCAAATCTCTATGACCATTAGAATCATAACTTGTAGCAGTATTATATATGGTCAGATATGTGGGTTTTGTTTTTAATAAAAGCCGTATTATAAAGAGATCTCTGGTGAAATCTTCATGAATGATGTAACTACAGGGTAAAAAGATCATAGTAGAGAATCCCACTCTTTGGACAATACAGTACTTCTGGAGCTGGTTCCCTATAGTAGTTTATACTGGTTTTCTTAAGTGAGTGGCGTAAATCCAAGTCTGTCCACTGTGCTGCTGTCAGGTACTTCACTGGCTGTAGACTGTCCCAGTTACTGTTGTCTCCCAATATATACTTGCTTCTTAAGAGAAGCAAAGGTGTTTGAGACCTAAAACTAATAAAGAATTAGATGTGGATTTTTCTGTGAGGGACACTGTTTACAGTTCCATCCCTAGGACAGATGGGATGTTGGAGTATTAATTCTGTATTGGAAGTTATAGGTAGTTGTACACAGTTCTCTAGGAGTAAGGACACTGAAGAACCCTATCTGCAAATGTTATGAAGTTAGTATTGTCAGTTGTCTCTTTGGGGAGATAAACTATACGATTAAAGTATTTCAGACATCAAGATAGTCAACTCTAAATATGCATACAACTTTCTGATGGAATTAGTCAATTCTGGAAAAAGTATTAGCAGCATGGAAATTCAAACCTTCTTCCACGTATAGTACTTCTGATTTTAATAAAAACTGGAAAGGTAGTAACTTGAGGAAAGGTCCAAGACTCTAGATATTTATTTGGCTGGGCAAAAGAATGCCTGCTTCTAGAGATATAATCTGGTGAGAGCACTTACCTAGCATGTGAGAGGTACTGGATTAAGATTCTCAGCATTAAGAAAATTATTTTATATCTTATTCATGTTCAACCTTTGTATTATTATTCATAAGATATTATTACTTGTTACTCATTGTAAATATAATAGAGCTGAGATTGAGAGACAGAGAGATACTATAAGAATGTTCCCAAGCGACCCATTGTAAATTTACAAATGTGCTTGCAATTGTACGAGGAATAGTTATACCATGTTAGGCGTATTCATGACCTTATTATTATTATTATTATTATTATTATTATTATTTTATTTTTATTTATTTATTTATTTATTTTGGTTTTTCCAGACAGGGTTTCTCTGTGTAGTCCTGGCTGTCCTGATACTCACTCTGTAGACCAGACTGGCCTCGAACTCAGAAATCCACCTGCCTCTGCCTCCCAAGTGCTGGGATTAAAAGGCATGCGCCACCACCGCCAGGCTCATGACCTTATTATTGTTTCATGTGGACATGCAATATTATTTGTGTCAGGTTGACAAGGAGTGGATTGTACTGGGTATTCCTCGTTGCCAAGTTGACTATATTTGGAGTGAACTACAATGCAGAATTGGAAGGCTCACCTGTGATCCAGATCTTGAGGCTGGGAGATACAAATTTCTGACTTGAATCTTGGCATGGCGATTTTGAGGCATAGTGGCTATGAATCCCAGGAGACTAAGGCAAGGAGTTCAAGGTTAGCCTGGGCTAAAATAAGTCCCAGATCCAGTCGTGGTGGTACACACCTTTAATCCCAGAAGACAAAGACAAAGAAATCTTTGAGTGCAAGGCTGGCCTGGGACAAAGCAGGTTCTAGATGAAGAAAAGCTTAAAACCAGGCATGGTGGTACACACAGCATTACAGAAGACAGAGCCATGCAGATCTCTGAGTTCAAGGTCATCTACAGAGCAAGTTCCAGGAAAGCCAAGCTTAGGCAGTGAGGGAGTTGGAGAACAGAAACCTGGTAATAGAATAAGGGGGCCATGTTCTAGCCCCAGTAGGGAGTAGAACTTCTCAGCTTCAGCCATGTGGCTCTGGCTTTAGAGTGAAAAGTAGAAGGGACTACTGGGACAATTGATGCTGGTTAGCTGGAGCTAAGAAGTTAGCGGTCAGTAAGAAGAGACCAGCATCGCTGAGGTGAAATCCTCTGGGACGTGTTTCCTGAAAGCACAAAGAAGCTGTATTCCAGAGATAGTCAAGGTTGTACCTCAGGCTGCAGCTGTACTTGGTAATGTGTAAGTCACCCAGGTGGTATTGGTTTTGAAGGCATAAAGGGGTCATGAAGAACAGCTGAGGCCTGGCACTGTGAGAAGCCATGGAAGGCCATTGGTGAAAGGGCAGCCTCAGTTGTCAGTTGATGGCCCAGGACTGAAGGAGTCATGTAAACGAGTGGAATTTAGGCTTGGCACCATGAAGAGAGTTTCTGAGAGGCTATTGCTGAAGCCTAGCTACAGAGGAAGACCTTAGAGTTATTGGAGATGCCAGGTATCATGGATGACCACCAAGAACAGCAGCAGCAGTGTAGTGGATCAACCAGAGCCTAGGGTGTTACAGAGGGCAGAGCTGGAGAAGTGACCCAAGTCCTTTGGAGGAGCCCAGAAGATCGTGTGAATTCCAGACACTGGAACAAGAAGCTGTGAAGCTGAAGTTGACTTGGAGCCCCCAAGGTGTTAAATAAAGATGCCAGAGCCGTGGGACACCTGCCAAGGACAGCTGCTAACAGGGAGTGGAAACAGACCGGGAGAAAGAAGTTCGTTGCAGTCAACAAAGATGATAAAGGAGTTGGAGATCTGAAGACTGCTTTGACATCAGACATGGAGATGCAGAGTTAGGAGTTTGCCAAGCTGGTTTTCTGTCTTGTTTTGGGGACTACAGTTAAGTGATTGGATGAATCTCAGAAGAAACTTTGAACTTTGGACTTTTAACATTGAGACTGCTATAGACTATGGAGACTTTATAAGTTTGACTAAACGTTTAGGTATGGCCCCCATATTCTCATAAGTTTGAACAAGCCTATGGCAGTCATGGAGTGGAATGTGATGGTTTGTATATGCTTAGCCCAGGGGGTGGCTGTTTGAAGGTGTGGCCTCGTTGAAGTGGGTGTATCATTGTGGACATGGTCTTTAAGACCCTACTTCTAGCTTCTGGAAGTCTGTATTCTGCTAGCAGCCTTCAGATGAAGATGTAGAACTTTCAGCTCCTCCTGCACCAAGTCTGCCTGGATGCTGTCATGTTCCCGCCTTGATGATAATGGACTATACCTCTGAACTTGTAAGCCAGCCCCAATTAAGTGTCCTTATAAGAATTGCCTTGGTCATGGTGTCTGTTCATAGCAATAAAACCCTAACTAAGACAGGTAGTAACTTGAGGAAAGGTCCAAGACTCTAGATATTTATTTGGCTGGGCAAGAGAATGCCTGCTTCTAGAGATATAATCTGGTGAGAGCACTTACCTAGCATGTGAGAGGTACTGGATTAAATCCTCAGCATTAATTAACAAAATTATTTTGTTTCTTATTCATGTTCAACCTTTGAATTATTGTTCATAAGATATTATTACTTGTTGTTCATTGTAAATATGATAGAGCTGAGAGAGAGAGAAAGAGAGAGAGAGAGAGAGAGATTGAGATTGAGATTTGCTGTGAATAGAGCCCAAGGCCAAGACTGCCACAAGACTGCACTCATATCCCTAGCCCTCTAGTGCTAAAAACAAAAATCAAACAAAACAAACTTTAAGAGAAAATAGTAATGGTAATAAATAGCTAGTGGCTTTTGAATACTAGTGTGTGCTTTACTCATTCATTTAAAAACATTCCCAACCTATCCTAAGTGCTGTGTGTTTGGGTAGTCCTGTATCTTTTCCTTACCTTGTGTCTTAGTTATTGTTTTATTGCTGTGAAGAGACACTTAGGTATTTAATCGGGGGCTTGCTTACAGTTTCAGAGTGTGATCATCATGGAGGGGAGCAGGGTGGCAGGCAGGCAGGCAGCAGCAGGCAAGCAGGCAGGCAGCAGGAAGGCAGGCAGGCAGCAGGCAGGCAGGCAGGCAGCAGGCAGGCAGCAGCAGGCAGGCAGGCAGCAGGAAGGCAGGCAGGCAGCAGGCAGGCAGCAGCAGGCAGGCAGGCAACAGGAAGGCAGGCAGGCAGCAGGCAGGCAGCAGGCAGGCAGGCAGGCAGGCAGGCAGGCAGCCAGCAGGCAGCCAGCAGGCAGCCAGCAGGCAGGCAGGCAGGCAGGCAGGCAGGCAGGCAGGCAGGCAGGCATGGTGCTAGATCAGTACCTGAAAGCTTACATCTTGTCCATTGAAGGAGGCAAAGAGAGAGAGAAAGAGGGAGAGGGAGAGGGAGAGAGGGAAAGAGAGAGAGAGAGAGAGAGAGAGAGAGAGAGAGAGAGAGAGAGGCAGAGAGCGAGCAGAGAGCAAGCAGAGAACGTGTGAGAGTGCTTATGCTTCATATGGCTTTTGAAACCTCAAGATACACCCTCAGTGACATACTTTCTTCAACCAGGTCACAGGCTAGATCTCCTAATTCTGCCTAAACAGTCCACCAGTTGCAGACCAAGCATTCAAATATATCAGTCTACTGGGACCATTCTTATTCAAACCACCACACCTTACAAATACTATTAGCCCCAACACATGAGAAAATAGAGGAGTTTGTTTAAATCCCAGCAATATAACTCTTACCTCCCAGTTTATAGAAAACATTGTATACTTTGCAGTTTACTTCAAAAACTTTGTTATTATTGTATGTGTATAAGATTCTGGTGTGGGTGTGAAAATCAGAGGTCAGCCTTATATAATTGGTGGCTCTGTTTTCTTTCCACTTTGACTTGGATTCTCAGGTTCACACTCAGGTTTTCAGGCTTGTCACTTTATCTGCTGAGCCATCTGACTGGCCCTGCAACCTACCTTTGAAAAAGTTGGCTTTAGGAGCTGGAGAGATGGCTCAGCGGTTAAGAACACTGGCTGCTCTTCCAGAGGTCCTGAGTTCAATTTCCAGCAACCACCTGGTGGCTCACAACCATCTGCAACAACATCTGATTCCCTCTTCTGGTGTGCATGAAAACAGAGCACTGGTGTACATTAAATAAATAAATAAATCTTAAAAAAAGAAAAAGTTGGTTTTAAAGACAAAAGCAAGCAACAATGGTATATACGCTTGATTCCAGCACTGAGGGGGACCCAAGCAGGCAGATCTCTAAATTCAAGGCCTACCTGGTCTCTATATATAGTGAGTTCCAAGTCCAAGCTAGCCAGAGCTACACAGTGAGACGTGACTGGAAAAGGAAGGAACAGTTGATATTCCCCTTTAAAATAAACCTTACATTTGTGTTCTTTAGATGTATGATGTATTTAAACTGTTGTACTTTTAGGAATCTGGGGTATAGGTGTTGCAACTCAGAAAGTTAACTTGAACCAGATTCCTCTTGGCCGTGACATGCATAGCCTGGTGATGAGAAATGACGGAGCCCTGTACCACAACAACGAAGAGAAAAACAGGCTGCCGGCAAACAGTCTTCCTCAGGAGGGAGATGTAGTGGTGAGTCTCCTGGGAGAGTTGCTGTCACTGTACATTATGAAACCTGAGCTGTTTTGAGTAGACATGGTTTGCATGGTGGGTTGTAAGTTTTATTTATTCCAAAGCCTTGGGATTGGTTCTAATGAGGTGGTACCATTCTCAGATTCTCAGAGAGAATGCTTGCTGAATACTGCTGCTCATGTCACTGCCTTGTCCTTCTGGAATTTCTTGTAGACCTGGACATGAGGAGACCGACCCTGTGCAACACTGTTTTTAGGTTGGCTGCTAAACAATGTACCACTGTCACAGAGACCTTTTGATCATATTAGAGGATATTAGGTATTTTTGAGGCCAGAGATCTCTCAAAATATTTCACATTTATTAATGTTAGGAACCTATTAGAAATTATAGCATTCTATTGCAAGTGTTGATCTTTGTTAAATCCAATAAAAAATGCCTCTGCTTTCAGAACCCTTTAAAGAACTGGGCTCAAAACTCCCCATGTCAGTTTTGGTTATTGTTGGTACTGGTAGTTTTAGTAAGTTCCAGGACAGCCTGGGCTATATACATAGCAAGATCCTGTCTTAAAAGAGGAACAAAAAGGTTAGTTGCTAAAGAAAAAGAAACAAAAGGCATAAACTATTGTAAGATCTGCTTTTCTTTTTTTTTTTTTTTTTAGTAGTTTTTTGTTGATTAGTTTTTTTTTTTTTTTTTTTTTTTTTTTTTTTTTTTTTTTTTTTTTTTTGTCAACTTGACACAAGCTTGGGTCATCTGGGAAGAGAAAACCTCAATTAAGAGAATATTTTTGTCAGATCAGTGTGTAGACAAGTCTGTGGGGCATTTTCCTGATTAGTGATTGGTATGTAAGGGTCCAACCCACTGTGGATGGTGTTGCCCCAATGCAAGTGGTCCTAGGTCATATAAAAATACACACTGAGTGAGCCATGGAGAACAAGCCCATTGGCAGCACTCCTCCGTGCCTCTGCTTCAGTTTCTGCTTCCAGGTTCCTGCCCTGACTTCCCACCCTGGCTTCCTTTATGGATGAAGTGTAAGCTGTAAGATGGAATAAACCCTTTCCTCCTCAAGTTGCTTTTGGTCATGGTGTTTATCAGAGTAATGAAAAGCAAACTAAGACCACTTGATTTTTTTATATTGGGTCATTGCTAGATATCCATAATATGGCGCATCCTTATGTAAGTAATTTCTTGGGCAGGGTCTCACTATGCAGCCCTGAAACTCACTGTGTAGAACAGGCTAACCTACAAATCACAGAGGTCCACCTGCCTCTGCCTTCTGAGTACTGGCATCAAAGAAGTGTGCCACCGCACTCAGCTAACTGACTATTTCTTCCGAGAGAAATTTGCTGTCATGGTGAGGCTGTCAACCTGTTTATAATAAAAGATAAAATTGAAACATGTTTCCTTCATTGTAGTACTAAACTTATGCACATTTTGCCTTGCTATCCCATCTCATTCATTGAGATGACTGATACCACAAGTTGACAAATCTAAGAATGCCACTTTTAGTCTATCAACATTATTAAATTGGACTTTAAGTTTTATGCCTATTCTGATAGTTTTTAAAAAAAAGACCTAAAATGTTACATATAAGGAGAATCAAGAAAGCTGACCATATCATCTTCCTGATCTGAACACTGGCAGATAAGCTTTTCAAAGCTGGCAGCAGTGGCAGAGGAGGAGCTGACTATAAGACAGGAAGCTATCCTTGTGTTTAATGGTGTGGCTGCAGCAGACTCAAGGTTTTACATCATATAAAAGGCAGGCTAGGTTGGAACACTACTTGAACTGAACTTGGCTGGAGGAGGTGAGGATTCTTACACCCTTCCAGTTTTTGTTTAGTTTTGTTATCCTGATAGATATCCCATTTATAACTTATCTTGCAGTGGATTATGGTGCCACAGGGTAAAGGGAGTCTAGACTTGGTCCCATAAAGAGGATCAATATGTTCTTTTTACATAATTATGTTTGGATTTAAAAAAAAAAAAAAAGACCTCTTTACTAAAAATGTAACAAGTACATTTTTAGTGCTTTTAAACTAAAATGAAACAGAAGCCATCACTAAGTCATTGTTTAAACTAGGATTGATGGGTCACACTTGTGATCACAACACTGGAGAGTCAGAAATAAGAGGATCACCTCAAATTCAAGGCCAGCCTGAGCTCTGTATTCTGAGTTTCAGCCCACCTAGGGCTATTGGGTGAGAATGTGCCTCATATCAATCATTTAGTGTTTGTTTGTTGAGAGAGGGCCTTATGTAGCCCAGGCTGGCCACAGACTTACTAAGTAGCTATATTTGATGACCTTTAGCTTCTGGGGTCCTGCCTTTCCCCAAGTTCTAGACTTACCAGCATACTACCACATCCAGTTCCAGGGGTACTGGGGATCAAACTCCGAGCTTTGGGCATGCTGGAAAGCGCTCTGCCAACTGAGCTGCATTCCCAGTCCTCAAGCTACCCCTTAACTCTAGCTTTGCTAGAGCTTGAGAAATCCTTTATAGCCCTTACTCATCACTCTACTGAACCTTTGCTGAGAAGGGGAGTTGAGGCCAGGTAATGCTTATGAAGTCGCTCTAGAAAGCATCTGAGTCAGTCCATTGTTACAGTTGACCCACATCCCGTGACTCAGAGACCAATAGAAGCAGTCTGCTCCTTGTTGGTTTCTTCTTTGCTGTTTGTTTGTTTGTGGTTTATCATTTGGAAGAGCTCTCTGGCTTCTATTCATTTTTTCTTTTTAAAAATGATTTATTATTGTGCTATGTCTCACATATACTAGGCTGCCTCCCCAGCCTATGGTGTTTCTAGTCTTCATTCTTTAAGAGAGAGACCTGACTTTGCACTAGTTAGTAACTGTAGGTCTGAAATGCTTGGGACTAGGAAAGTTTCCAACCTCAGGGTTTTGTTTGATGTTTCAATTTTCTTGAAAGATGTAAGATTTCTTGATGTGATAGAACCCAAGGAAGGGTAAGCACAGAATCCACCTACAACCACAGTACAATTTGTACTATATATTTTGTTTGTGGGTGTTTTTCTTGCCTGTATATGCACATGTACATGCTTGGTACCTGTAGAGGCCAGAAGAAGGCTTCAGATCCCCTTGTCTTGGAGTTAGAGCTACGATGTGTGAGCTAGGAACCAAACCCAGTCCTCTGCAAGAGCAACCAGTGTGACTGTGAGCATCTCCTCAGTGTAAGGTTTTTAGAACTTTATTTGCATTATACTATGGGATACCTCAAATGTCACATGGAACTGGTGCCATCAGAGGACACCTCATAGATGCTCTCTTCTATTTGGGTCCAGGATCAGATTCAGGCTTTGTGGCAAGCACATTTCCCTTGCTGAGTCTTTTTTTTTTTTTTTTTTTTAACAGTTCCAAGTGGGGTTTATTCAGGAGATAGGGCAAAGTGGGGGGTGGGGGGGTGGGGGAGAAGAGGAAGAGGAAGAAGAGAGAGAAGAGCTACTGAGACATTTTGATGGCCCAGTTTTGCACAGTATTTTTAGTGTGTCTTTATTTTGACTGTGACCCATCATGTGGGATCAGTTTTGAAATTTTCCACATGGGGTATAGTAGTGTAGTCTAAGTGCTCACAAAGTTTCAGGTTTTGGAGCATTTCGTATTTTCAACCAGGGATTCCAACACAATTTTTTTTTTTTTTTTTTGGTTTTTCGAGACAGGGTTTCTCTGTATAGCCCTGGCTGTCCTGGAACTCACTTGGTAGTCCAGGCTGGCCTCGAACTCAGAAATCCGCCTGCCTCTGCCTCCCAAATGCTGGGATTAAAAGGCGTGCACCACCACCGCCCGGCTTGTACAAAATTTTAAAGAAAAGTAGAACATGGCATGGTTAGTAAAAGTGTTCTGAAGCCAACCTATGGTTTAAAGTAGCTCTGCAACCTTAGTTAAGTTACTTAACCTTTCTGTGCTTTAGCTGCCTCATCTGTTAAGTGAATATAACTGTCTTGTTAGCATTAGATGACTATGAAATACCTTGAATAATGCTTCACAGTTCAGGCTGTCTCAAGTGACATTTAGCACTCTAACAATATGACTAATGTCATTTTCTACCGGTCATTATTATATACAGCAATACTTTTTTTTTTAATTTTAGTTTTTTTAAACTATTCTTTTTAACTAGGTACTCACCATCATTCATGTTAAATTGTAGATACTGGTTTTACTTGAGACAAGGGTAAAAGGAGAAATGTATGATTTCTTAGAACTGACTTGTTTACAAGTAACTTTGTGGGTAAGAACACTTGTTCTTCCAGAAACCTAAGTTCAGTTCCTGGTACCCATATTGGATTGCTTACAACTGCCTGTAACTCCAGCCCCAGGAAATTCAATATCCTTTTCTGGACTCCTTGGATACCTGCCTGCATGTGTGCACATTTATAACCAGACACAAAAATAATAAACATATTTCTAAGTTAAAAAATGACTAAAGTATTTTTTAAAATAATAAATAGTATATATCAGTTCATCTCTTTATAATTTGACAAAGTTAGTCACCCTTATGGGGAACAGTGTTTTCCCCATCAGATAAAAATCTAGAGAAAGACCAGTGTTTTTATGAATTTAAAAGAGTCTTCATATAGCCACACAAAGATAATTTCACCTCTAATAACAAAAATAACAGAAAGCAACAATCACTGTTCCTTAATATCTCTGAACATCAACAGACTCAATTCCCCAATTAAAAGACATAGGCTAACAGATTGAACACATAAACAGGACCTAGCATTTTGCTGCATACAGGAAACCCACCTCAGTGACAAAGACAGACTGTACCTTAGAGTAAAAGGCTGGAAAACAATTTTTCAAGCAAATGGTCCTAAGAAACAAGCTGGAGTAGCCACTCTAAAATATCCAGCCCAAGAACACAAAGGGAGGACTCATGGCTCCACCTGTATAGGTAGCTGAGGGTGGCGTTGCCAGGCACTGGTAGAAATGGACAGCCTTGGTGCCTGAAAGTTTGGATTTTCTAGTGTTGGGGAATTTGAGAGCAGGGAGGCGGGAATGGGAGGATGGTGGAAGCACACCCTCATAGTAATAGGAGGAGGGGGGATAAGGGTAAGGAGTTTTGGGGGGGAATGGGAGGGAAGATAACATTGAAAGATAAATAAACAAAATATCCAATTAAAAAAAAAACAGATAATGGGTCTGGCAATTGTAGTTGAGCAGTCGAGAATTTTTGTCAACAATTTATTATGGGAACTTTGTATAATCCTCAAGGACAAGGTATGTTGGGCCATGGAAGTGTATCCTAGTTCTTGGGTTATGGGTGTTCGGCCATGCCCCCCAGAACCCAGGGTCCTGACACTGAGATCTAATCTCCATTCAACCTGCACCCTTTAGTCACATAGGGCACAGGTAAAGGGCATGATTAACAGGCCTCAGGCCCTAGAGAGATTTACATACTAATGAGGTACCTGAAGGCCAGAGGGTGGAGCCAATTAAGCATTCCTCTCCAGCCCCTCGCTCCTCTTTCCCTCCCTATTTAGCTCAGGTCTGCCCTGGGTTTTTTTTTTGGGGGGGGGGGTGCATCCAGATCCATCTACATCCGCCATGACATTAAAGCCTGTAAAAACCCATGGACTTTCTCGTGTGTCACTGGGGCCACGACATGAGAAACTATGGAGCCACAGCAGCCGGGCCTAACTTCCAGCCTGGAGGAACCCAGAGCGTTCCCAGCCAACTACCCACAGTCTGGCATGAGGAACCCTGGTTCTCCAGCTGCAATTACCTACAAAGGTATTGTGGAAGAGGCCCATGGAACTCTAAAAAGATTGGTGAGACATACTGTTGCTGAGACAAAGAATGATGCCAACCTGTGAGTTTGCTGAGTGCCCTGACAAGAGTGACTGGGGAGCTGTATTGGACATATGTTCCTGACCCACCTTTGCTTAACTATATCCCAGATGGAACAAGCTGCCTTGCCTCAAGTTTTTAGACCTTGTGGGATAGAGAATCGAAAAGAGAAACTATGTTTCTTGTATTCTTCTTAAAGGTACCCAACTATTAGGACTCAATCATGTACTGGTCTAGAAATCAATCCAATATGGAAAATAACAGTCTATTTTTGGAAGCCTGAATCTGGACTTTGTCAGAGACATACTTGGAAGCTAGCTGTAGCTTGCTATGATGTTAGGATAGCAAGAGATAATGTTGGGACAGGATCTGGATTTCAAACAAGGGTTAGTGCATGTTTTAAAGTTTTTTAATTGTCAAGCTAAAATTGGTTTTGTCTCTTGTACAGCATTTATTGTAAGTTGCATTGACTGTATAATTTCCAATTATGTTAGTGAGTTGAAACCTGGCATGTCTGTTATGGGGATCTATCAGCCAGGTTTTGTCTCACTGCCCTGAGTATTAGAAAACCTTGATTCTCTGAAAAAAAGCTTGAAAGTGCTGGAAGAAGTGAGTTAAGCTTTAAGCAGAAGCAAGAGGGTAGCAGGCTTGATTATTGCTGGTATAACAGCTTTAATTCCATTAAGTGCTAGCACCACTGCTTCTGCAATAGCAATTATACAAGGAGTTAAGACAACTATTTTTGTTAACCATCTAGCAAAAAACATGTTACTAATGTATTGAGTATACAAAAGAATTTATATAGGTATCTGGAACAATGAATGATGCTCTATAACCCATTCAAATTATCTGAAGGAGGTTCATGGTTCAAGAGTTAGGAGCCATCCCAAGTGTTATGACAAGTATTGGAGTAGTGTTACTTTTGAAATTCACAATGATTGTCATTATAATTAGAAAAAAGTTTAAAGACATCTGTAAGATATTTGGCATAATCCTAACACCTCTCTGGGTGTGTTAACTTTGCATATAATGAGATTATGAGTTTAAAGAATGCTGCTCTGTTGACCTTTGATGCTGCAGATAATGCTGATAAAATTATCTATGGACTGAGCTCACTATTTCCATTTTTGTCAAACCTCAGGAATGGCATGTATAGCTTGATCAGGCTAGCCTTTCTTGTACTGGGAATACTTTTATTCCTGCCCATCGTGTTAAGGCTTACCTTTAACAGCATCAACATGTTGGCAGCCAAAGTACATGGTTTAAACCTGAAAGTGGACCAAATAAAGTGGTTAATTTAATAACCCAGACAAAGTTATTAAATTAACAGGCTGGCAAACCAAGGACGGGTAAGATTTGCACAGAGCCCTACCAACCTAAGACATAAGTGCATTGCCTTTGGTAATGCATATTCCGTGATGGGTAAGGAAAGCATTCTTCTCAGAACGACCTAAGACAGGCTCAGTCTTGTTAGCAAAATAAAAAGTGGGGAGAGGTGGAGATCCTTTGGGGCTGCTTGGCAAGAAGCTGACATGGACCGAGGACAAGGAAAGCTGCTGCTTGACAGGAATATGATATTGGCCAAGGACGAGGAAGTAGGCTTCAAGCAGGAATCTGACATTAGACTACAACAAAGAAGTAATCTCAGGCTGGAATCTAAATATTAGGCCAGAATGAAAAAGTAATTTCAGACAGGATTCTAAATTTTAGGCGAGAACAAGGAAATAGGCTTCAGACATGAAAATGAACTTGGGCTAGGATAGGAAAGAAGACTCAGATACTTTGGTCATTCTGATAAGCCTTTAGAAACAGTGATCATGGGAGTGTTCACGTAAGGGTTTAATGCCTTGCTTTTTCTTTGACTATTTGTGTTTATTATATTGCTTGTCCCTCGACTATTTGCATCTATTGTATTGCTAGACCCTCAACCTAGAACTGATTTTATTACATGCATGTAATCAAAATGGTATAAAAGCATAAAGGAAGTGGGGGTATAAGATAGGGGCTTCTAGGGAGGGGGAAATGGGAAAAGGGGATGACGTCTATACTGTAAATAAATACCCAATAAAAAAAGTCTTCATGACATATTTACTCTATTTAAATAATAAAATCCAGGTTATCCAAATATAATACTATAATTTAAATTCTTATCTTTGTTTTACCTCTAATTGGAATTTTACATTGTTAATACCCCACTGCCCCAATAATCACTAGTAATGTTTTAGTTAAAGTAGCCTGCCAGATTGTTAGCTCTAATGAAAGTTCCTTTTTCTCCACACTTTGTTTCTATGAGCATGCTTCTCAGCTAGTGGTTTAGGTTTTTGAGGGTTTGTACAACAGTTATATTTTTAAATATAACTTAATTTTTTTTTCTTTTCTTCATAGGGTATAACATATGACCATGTAGAATTAAATGTGTATCTAAATGGGAAAAACATGCATTGTCCAGCATCAGGTATCCGAGGGACAGTGTATCCAGTTGTATATGGTAAGCTTTCACTCTGCTGTTAGTAGATTCATGTTAACTCTTGTTTGGCATTTATGTTAACTTTGCAGTTATCATTCAGAAATCTGAACTAGTTGGTAATAAGGATTTTCATATGGAATGTTCTCAGACAATTACATTATCTCTGCAGAATTAAGCATAATATTTTTCCCTACATATTACAAAAGTTTTCTGAATATAGGGTGATTGTAAATAAATATCTATAACCATGTTCCCTTTCATCATATCATTTTTGTTTTTGGTTTTGGTTTTTTAATTTATTTGTTTGTTTTTTGTTTGTTTGGTTGGTTTTTTTTGAGACAGGGTTTTTCTGTGTAGCCCTGGCTGTCCTGGAACTCACTCTGTAGACCAGGCTGGCCTCGAACTCAGAAATCCGCCTGCCTCTGCCTCCCAAGTGCTGGGATTAAAGGTGTGTGCCACCACTGCCCGATGTTTGTTAGTTTTTTAAATTTTTTATGTGCTGTCTGTTTGCCTGAATGTGAGTCTGTGTACCACATTGTGTGCCTGGTGCTAGAGGACACTAGAAGAACTGGAGTCACAATTGGTTGTGAGCTGCCAGCAAAGTGCTGGGAACTGAACCCTGATTCTTTGGAAGAACGGCTAGTGCTTTTAACCACCAAGCCATCTTTCCAGTTCCTATCTACACATGTCGTTTTATGTTCTGGAAAGTCCAAATTTTTTCACAGGATTTACAAATCTTTTTTTTTTTTTTTTAACCAATTGCTAGTAAAGACTAGATGACCAGGAAATGAAATTGTAGCAAGTATATTGAAACTAGGAAATATTAGGTGAATTGGGCGTTTATTGCCTTTATAAAATTATGTACATATTGCCACTCTTTTGAGATTTTGACTTAGAATAGTTTCAGATCAGCTGTTTTGCTTTTGATAGCCATGATGTATTAATGCTGTCATTTCTGTATAGCTGGTCCCTAAGATCAGGCAGAATAGATGGCTCATGATTCCTTTATTTTTTTTATTATAGAAAATTTCAAACTTTCTCATACATAAAGAGAATGTTACAATAAGCCCTCATAAACTTGTCACCCACTGTGTTATCCATTTGGAGCCTTCCAAACCCAACACTTCTTTTCTCCCTTCTTTTTGGATTATTTTGAGGCATATGTCAGACATACTAGTTTGTTAATAAATATTTTATATTTATCTCTAAAAACAAGGCCTTAAGCCAGGAATGGTGGCACACACCTTTAATCTCAGAACTTGGGAGACAGAAGCAGGTGGAGATGCATAGGGAAACCCTGTCTCAGAAAAACAAAAATTCAACAACAGAAAAACAAAACTAAGGTCTTTGTCTTTTGAGAAACACAACTGTAATGCCTTTATCACTCTGTTCTGCTCTTCGTATATATCTTGCCAGCTTCAGATCAATACACTTAGGGCCTTTCGGCCTGCGGTTTATTAAGTCTAAAATATTATCTTGATTATGCAACTTCTTAGATTTGGGTTATAATAAAAGCTATTATTAACTTTCTTTCTGTAGGCTAGTCTGTGAGATGGGGTGTAGTCATGAGGACAAATACTAAATGATAACCAAAGCTGACCATTTCTTTTCAGTTGTGTTTCAGTAGTCTTCTTTTCTCCTTAAAACTCATTTTCAGTGATTTTTACCTTTTATATCTTTGTGTGCAAAAATGTGTGTGCTGTTCCTTTTTATTCCTTGATAATTTCATATATATGTATAGTCACTATGGTCATTTATAATTCACATTACTCCCCCATCATCTCTGCCCTTTGAGCCAGCCTCATCTACAATAGAGAGTTTAAGAACAGCTAGGTCTACATAGACAGACCCTGTTTTAAGAAATGAAAACAAAAAAGAGTGTGTTTAGATTCAATATAAGTTAGTATTCTTACATATTGAGTAAGCTTAAAAGAAATTCTCTTATTTACTTAAAAATGTAAATGTAGCTCTATATTTTAAGCAACTTAGCCTAAGAAATGAAAGATCAGTAGGGATAGCTACATCAATACAAGTGAGTGTATGAAATAAAATGATTATAAAATACTTCTAGGGGCTGGAAAATTAGTTCAGCTACTCAGAGGACTTGCTGTTCTTACAGAGGACACAGGTTGCATTTCTAGCACTTATATTGGGTGGCTCACAGCTGCCTGTACTGCCCCAGCAAGGGATCTGGTGCTCCCTCGAAGACTAATCTAAGCTCGCAATAATTTCTGAAATTTCTTTTTCTCTGCAATGGTATTATTTTGTTTTGTGATCATTATGTCAAGGTAATGAACATATTTATCACTTCAGAGTTTCCTCCTGCTCTTGATAATCTTGATATGGACCTCTCCAAGTTCCTACCAGGCAGCTGTAGGCCTGTTTCTGTTTACTTAGTGTAGCCTGCATTTCTTCAGTATCATGTATACAGACTCAGACAGTTAATACTTGTTGTAGCATGTGTCAGCATTTCCTTTCTGTTGCTCTGGAGTGAAAGCTCATTGTGTGCCTGTGTTAGAATTTGTTTACCTCACTATCAGTTAGTAGCTATTAGGCTTATTTGTGAATTTTGATAACTATATGTAAAGCTGCTGTGAGCATTTGTGTATTTATTTGTATGGCTGTACCCTGTCCTTTCTCTTTAGTAGCATTCTCATTAACAACCTTGTAGAAACTAACTAGAGTGGGCCGTCTAGCTTACGGCAGTGCGCCAAGATCAGTTTCCTGACTTGGATATTGCACTGTAGATATTACCACTGGGACAAGCCGGGAAGGATACAGTAGACTCACTGGTATACTTTTGAACTTTTTGCAAATCAATAGTTTTTTTCAAAATAGAACATTTTGTTTTTTAAAATTGTTTATTTCGATAGGCAAGTAAAGAATTCAGATTACTGATATTTATAACTGAGATATCCTCATTATTATTTAAGAGATACAAATGTGTCTTACCACATTTCTTCAGATGGTTTCAACCTTCTGAGCTTGGGATCTCCTCCTGCCTCAGCCTTCCGAGTAGTTGAGATAATAGGCACACACCTCCATATGTGACTTGGGATCATTACTAATGATGTTTTGATAAATTCCTTTGTATGTTTTTTGACAGATTTTGTTGTTGCCTTGCAAACCAAGGCAAACAGATAAAAGCATTTGCTGCCAGCTCTGAGAACTGAATTAAATCCTTAAAACCCACAAGGTGCAAGAAGAGAACTATGTGCCATGTAGTGCACACATGAGCACACACACACACACACACACACACACACACACAGACACAGACACACACACACACACACACACACACACACACACACACACACACTAACTGTAACAACTTTTTGAACATTTTATAACCCAAATGGCAGTTGTGTTTACTCTTACTGCTAATTAATGACATTAAGGGCTGGAGAGATGGCTCGGGTTAAGAGCACTAACTGCTGCTCTTGCAGACCTGAGTTCCATTCCCAGCACCTACATGGTACCTCTAGTTCCAGGAGATCCAGTGCCCTCTTCTGGCCTTCTCAGGCACCAGGCATGTACAATAGCATACAGACATACATGTAACCACAATACCCATGCACATAAAAAAAGTAAAATTAAAAACCATAAAATAGTATGTAGGAAAGTAGTTTCTATTTTTTTTGTTTTTTTGTTTTTTTGGTTTTTTCGTTTTTCGAGACAGGGTTTCTCTGTGTAGCCCTGGCTATCCTGGAACTCACTCAGTAGACCAGGCTGGCCTCAAACTCAGAAATCCGCCTGCCTCTGCCTCCCAAGTGCCGGGATTAAAGGTGTGCGCCACCACCACCTGGCAGTAGTTTCTATTTAAATTGTGCTGTGGTGCTAGAACCCAGGAACTAGCAATTGCTAAGCAAGTGCTCTGTCACTGAGTTATGTCCTTGCCTGAAAACCATTGTTTCCTAATTGTGTGTGCATTTGAATATTCTTCTAATTTAATTTCTTTCTTTTTCTCCCTTCTAGTTGACGACAGTGCAATTCTGGATTGCCAGTTCAGTGAATTTTATCATACTCCTCCACCTGGTTTTGAAAAAATACTATTTGAGCAACAGATTTTCTGAATGAGTTTGTTTTTAAAACTTAGCCTTCTGCACCATCACACAAGCGCTTACCACTTAATAAAGCTCCTCTTGATCTAGAGACAAAAACACATGCTGAACAGTGAGCTTCTTCTTCTTGTCCAAGAAACCCATGTATTCATTATACCATGCTGAGGTTTGATTTAAAAGATCTAGGCAACTTATTTAATCTTATTTAAACAAATAAACCATGGGTTTGATTATCAGTATTACATGGTAACATGTATATAAATATTTAAAGGGAATTTTTTTCTTATATAAAGTGTTTGTTTGACAGTGATTCGTAATTGAGTGATTTTTTTTTTTTTTGTCATCCTGAACTTGAGTCACCATAGTCTGTAATCCAAGAATTTTGTGTCTCCTTGTCCTTTTTGATAAAATGAAATGGCAGAAATTTACATACCTGGCAGCTTAGTTCTGCTGAGATACTTCCTCTGTCCATGGACTACTTTTCTTAAAACTGAAACTGCTTCGTTTGCTGTGATGTGTCCCTGCTTTGTGTATTCTTTTTGAAAGATGAGAAAGTTATCAGACCATCTTGTTGAAGACCATCAAGATGAGCAAGTGGTCCTTGCACGTAGTACACTGGCAGACATCTGGAAGAGTTATGATGCTTTAAATATAAGTAAGCCAAGTGTGAAGGCACACACCTTTATTCCTAGCATTTGGGAGACAAAGTCATGTAGATTTCTGTGAGTTTGAGGCTAGCTTAGTCTATATAGTGAGTATTATAAAAGTACCAGGACAACCAGGGCTCTGTAGGGAGAACCTGTCAAAAAAAAATCTTAACTGTTTGCTATAAGGAATAATAAAAATGTATCCAGTATTGTATTTTAAACATTCTTCCTGTTTTGTTAATTATATGGTAATAATTATAGAAATTTTGAGACAAGTGAGTCCTGATGGTCCTGAGCCTTTGGTTTTCTTAAGTCACTGTATTAGTTAACAACCTGACTAAGTTAATCATGTCTTCAGACAGTACATTCTTTTTCTCAAATAAGCATAGTCAGGATTCATCACAACAAGTTGTATGGCATGTGGGGCAAGGAAAACATGGGCACTAGGATTCAGAGAACAGTTGCCCAGTGTCCTTCTCTCTTCTGCTGAGTTTGTCAGAGTTCACCTTACACCAAGGGTAATCATACCGACATGCTGAGAGCCTGTGACTAGTTGATGGTGTGTGTGAAATGCTTTCATTATCAGCACTTAATAAAGCCACGTTAATTGTGAAGCAGTGGTGTTCATGATGTCTTAGACCAGCAAGGTCACTGGGGAGCTCATTAGAATAGGGGACATTCTTGGACCCAGCCTAGACTTCTGAAGCAGAGACTTAGGGGTACATTCTGGAACCTGTGCATACTAGATTTGAAAGGGATTGTATGATGTAAAATGTCTCGGG
Source organism: Rhabdomys pumilio (assembly GCA_030674055.1). Lineage (NCBI taxonomy): Eukaryota > Metazoa > Chordata > Mammalia > Rodentia > Muridae > Rhabdomys > Rhabdomys pumilio. Next base: position 205,203,235 of record JANHMN010000001.1, on the reverse strand, counting down.
ATTTAAGGCAGGCTGGTTTTAATCCCAGAAGCTATGGAGTTCTGCACAGTCCATATATGTTATGTAATAGACAAACATTTGGTAATGTGCTTTGCAAACATTTACATAAACCCACATTTTACCTCTGAAGATATATAAAATTCAGACTGTATGTGTTATTTATTCATTTTCATCTGTCTTTCTGTTTTAGTAATTTTGATTCACAACATGTTTAACTGGATGTGGTGGCACAAGACAATAACCCAGCACTTGAGAGATCAGGGAAGGAGGCTCACAAATTTAAGGCCAGACTAGACTATGTGCTGTAATGTCCCTGGTCTCAAAATACAGAGGCGGGTAGGTGGGTAGAGCTATGTGGAAAAGAGAATTCTCTCATTTCAGTATACAACTTGCAGTGATCCTAATACATCTACCTGTTATGTTTTTAGATTTTTTTATTTATGTCTGTGTGTATATGTGCATTTGCATGTAGGTCCCAAGTCCAAAGAGTGCATCAGATCACAAACTGGAGTTGCATGCAGTTGTGAGTTGCCCAGTGTGGGTCTTGACAACCAAATTCCAGCTCTCTGCAAGAACAGCAAATGGTTTTAATGGCTGAACCATCCCAAAACTCATTCGTGTGTGTGTGTGTGTGTGTGTGTGTGTGTGTGTGTGTGTGTGTGTGTGTGTGT